>CAHIKZ030001941.1:0-489493 GCA_903632075.3 Acanthosepion pharaonis
AAACTATTTCTTATTTAACAGTTAAAATATTTAATCCTTGAAAATGGCTAAATGTATAGCCAAAAAAATGCTCGGAAAAAAAAGAACATTTGGACAGTTTTATATAATTTATCATCTGAAAAGAAAAAAAAATTATTAGATCACATGAGAAATTGTATAAAAAACTAAATAAAAGCACCTTGTCTGTCGTATTCAAGGAAATGTGCATATTATATATATATATATATATATATATACACACACACATACCACACACATTTATACACAAATTTTTTTTTTTATATATATACATATATATAAAAAAGATATCAAAATATATATGTCAATTACATCAGGTAAGAAAAAAGCAATACCTTCCTCAAAAAAAAAAAAAAATTTTTTTTTTAACTTTTAATACATTAATGTACCCACCACACTTTCTATTTTTGACAGTACAGGTTTTCAAGAATAAATTGTTTCAAAATATTGGGACAAAGAAAACCATTATTGTTGAAATCTCATTACTAGCAGATTTTTTTAAGATACCAAAAAGCAGATGAAAACCTTTCAAATTACAAAATTTCTTCAATTAAACAGCTTAATGGATCTATTATTGAACACTTCCCAGAAAGGGCAAATGTAAAATAAAAAAACAAAAAAAGCCATGAAGACTTTTCCAAAATGGTTTTTCCACCACTTATTTTATATTTATGTTTATTATAAATCTGTATTAATTTTGTTTAAAAAGCAAAATAGGGTTGAATTTCGCTCATCTCAGGGATAGTGTAATTTTAAAAACCATCTTGCTTTTTAATCTAATGAGATTTTAAAAAGAGAAATATTGATTATATTTTATGAAAAATTCCAAAACATTTTTTTTGAAATGAAGGAGTTTTTGTTTATGCTGATGAGGGCAGAAAATAGATGGAAATGAAATTAACAAAGAAAAATGGTTGATATAAACAAAACTGTAAAAAATAATTTGATTCTATATTGCATATATATCGCCTCTTTATTTTTAAAATGAACTCAAAAAATTTTCATTTAATTATATTTCAATGATATTCTGTTTTATTATTTAAAGATAAATAGCATCAAAATAAATTTTTTTATATAAATTTAAGTATATAGCAAATAGATATAAATGTTTTCATGAATTTATTTTTGTGAATAGAATACCATATTATAGATTTTAACCAAAAATGTGTCTAAATATTAGAAACATCATTCCAGATGTTGTTCCAAATGTAACAATTGTTAGTTTATTTAGAAAAAAAAATGGTCAAATTGATTAAAATAAACTATTTTTTTAAATTTTGAATCTAAAAAGAAATTGATTTAACAATAAAATCAGCTATAAGAATATTTATCCAAATTCTTATTACTGAACAAATTTTTCAAACTAATTACATGAAAACCAAATTATTTAAAAATTTTAATTTTATTTCATAAAATATTTTAAATTAAAAAATGTTGATTTTTTCTTTTTTTTTATTATTAACATGATAAATAAAATGTACAAAATTGTCTCATTGTTTGTGCATCAATGACATCAGCATTTAAAACAGTCCCAGGGCCTTTATTTGGCTAATGGAAGATTTTGTTTGTTAAAAGTAGTAAAATTTTATTTTTTTGTTGATTATTTTCTTGTTATTTGTTATCCCTGCAGTAAAATAAGGAAAAAATCCATTTTTAATGAATATCATTTTTTTTTTAATTTTTTCTTTAAACCTCCAGACCAAACAAAAATTTTTGACACAGTGGTTTTGAGAAAATCCATAGTGATTTATCATGGATCTCCTCTGAGGCACTTTTTTTAGCTGTTGGTAAAAATAGAAAATTTTCCAAAATTTTATTTCTGCTGAATTACATCAATATTTTTTTTATAAATCTGAAAATAAAATTTTTCAATATTTAAAACTTTTTTAAATTTATAGAGAATTTGAAAAAAACAAATTAAAAAAATGGTGCCTTTTTTTTTTAGAAAATTAGTTCAATTCTTTTTTTAAAGTTATTGCCATTGAAATTCTTTTTTGGAATAAGCTTTTGCTTCTGGAAATTCTTTTTCAACAGTGTATAAATGAAGATGAACTTTATTTTTTTTTTTTCTTGAAAACAGGCCAAAAACTTTTTCAGCAAATCATTCAAAAAATCTTTAATGAAAAAGAACTTTTTTAAAAATTTCAAACTTTTAAAAGGATTAAATTATATAATTTTGAATCAAAAAACCTAAAGAAATCTTAACTTTTTTCTTTTAATAAAAAGTTTACAAGAAAACTAAGTTTTAATTTATTATTTTTTCATTTGGACAAAAAAATTTTCAAAACATATTGAAAAAAACCTTTTTAAAGGATTAATCCTGACATTTTTTTAAAACAAGTCTGGTTTAAAAAAGAAATATTTCAAAACTCAAAAACATCCATTTCAATGTGTTGATGGTTTGTTTCTGCAAAAAATGAATGTTTAGCTTTTTTTGATTTGCATTCACTTTGAAAAATGTAACAAAAATAATCTTCTTGATTCATTAAAGATTAAATATTCCAAAACAAAATTCATTTTTAATTTTTTTTTTTTTGAATTTTCTAAGTATTGAATCTTTAATTATTTCCAACTTAGAAATTTTTTTTTTTTTGTACCAAAATTTTATGGTTAAATTTGCAAATTGATGAGATAAAGATGAAGAATATTAATTTCATTTAATTACTATTTTTTTAAATTTGGCAAAAAATAATTTAGAACACACACATGTGATATTTGTTCTTTTACCATCTTCCTTGGTTTTTTTTTTGGTTGAGCAGAGAACCAACAACTGAATTTTAAATTTTTTTTTTTAAGAATTTTTTTTTTTAAAAAAATTTTTTTTTTGCTTTCTTTTTAATGTTTTCTTTAGTACAAAAACTTTTTCTCCTGGGGTTTTTTCTTCTTTTCAAACCAAAATCCTCCACAGATCAGAATAGTTTTCTCTTTTGATTTCAAAAAAATTTTTCTTTGAACTGATATCTCTTTAAAAAAAAAAACTCAAGGTCCTTTTTCTTTAATTCTTTTTTTTCTTAGTTCAAAAAAAACAACAGGAAAAAGATAAAAGAAAAGTATGGAATTGCAATTTACTTAGGTGCCTCCAAAGAAAAGCAATACCTAAGCTTTAAAATACATTTAAAAAAATGAAAAATCCTTATTGATGCTTTACCTTCAGTTTTAATTTCAAACTAATAGATTAAATTCAATATTCCCAAATAAGCAAAATACTTTGGTGTATTTCAAACCAAATTTAAATTGATTGAAATCTATTTTTTTTCTTCTTGGTAAACACAATAAATTTATCCATATTGCCAAATCTGTCAACATAACATAAATTTCTATTAAAAAAATTTTCTGAAATTTTGAGGAAAATTTGTTGATTTAAAGTTTAATTAATCTAAATTGTAAAAAATATTACTTACTTTTAGTTTAAAATATCACAGAAAAGCATTTTTGAACCTAGTGGTGGGTGTTTGTGATTTTAAGTAAGGGGTACATAACTATAAAAATTATTTAGCGAATACATGAATGCACTTTTTTTTTTTTTTTTTTTTTTTTAAACTATCCAGCAATTTTAATTAATATTTGAAACATTTTAATATTTTATTGAATTATAAGCCTTATCTTTATAGCCTTATGTAAGGAAAATGCTTGTTGAGGAAATGCCAGAAAATTTACAATAGATTTTAAATTTACTAAAGGTACTTCTCTTATTTTCAGAGAATGTCATTTATGGGCATCTGTATTATACCCCCCACTCTCACAATTCTTTTTAAAATACTGGGGGTCACCAAATTGTAGTAAGTTTTTCCATTAATGATGAGTAAATAAAACTTCAATTTAATAACAATATCACTTAACCACTATAAATTAATACAGAATTTTAAGTTTATAAATTATTCTAATTAAATAATGAAAACAATTCTTGTAAAATTCATTATTCAGTGAAATAATTGTTTTTCCTAAGACAATAGTATCCATCATATATTACATTCAAAAAAGCAATTAAAAGTATTTCTAATTAAATGTCTTAGTTTTATTGCATTTTTATTTTCTGATTCAGAGCAGGTTTTCTGTAACTGCAGGTTCTGTTGATTTAAATTCTCCAAGGACTTGTCCTTATAACTAATATAAATATTAAATGATGCAAAAAACACATTATTTACATTATTTGGACTATTGTCACTGGATCTAACCAAAATTTTATCCAGGAAGCCATGTGTATTCAGTATTTGACAGAACTATTAGAGTGTCAGAGTTTATTATTAATGATAATTTCCTCTGAAAGATTTTCCACTGCATTTAAGAGGGAAATTAGCAGGAGATAACTGACATCCATCAAACATGGCACATGGAGTTCTCAAGAAACAGTCAAACCCCAGTGTTTTGAAAAAATGTTCATTTTGAAATTCCAACCACCTGAAGAAGTTTGCTGGAGCGTACTAACAGCTGAACCAGTATTGATAAATATGGTGACAAAGATGAGGACAATAAAAATTTAATAATATAAATAACACCTCATCTCAGAAATATAGACCGACTGCAAAAAAACATATTTCTCAAAATTTCATAGAAGAAAATCAGTTAGGGGTAACAGATTTAAAAAAAAAAAAAAATTTTCAAAAATAATTTAATTCATTTCTGAATAAATCTTAAAAGTTTTACTAGGATCCGACAAGTATGTGATTTTTATGAGAATTTCCAAATCGGTATGTTTTTTACTGCAAAAATCACTAAAATTTCTCATACTAATTTATGGACCTGTGTTTTAACCAAGATTTCAAAGGTTTTAAAAAGGATTAAAAAAAAAAAATTCACAGCAAAAAATCCTTTGATCTTTCATCCTAACAATATGAAAGATTTTTTTTTAATTTAGCAAATTTTTGGTGGTACCTACTATTATGGATTTACAATTGTTCTAATAACTTTGTTTTTTTTGGTTTTTTTGTTGTTTTTTTGTTGTTTTTTTTTTTTAAAAAAAGAAAGAAAAACACTAATTTGGAAATACTTGTAAAAATCAGATAATTGTCTGATTTTTTTTATTTAAACTTTCAGGACTTATTCACAAAGGAATGAAATTATTTTAGAAACGTTTTTTTTCTTTCAATTTTTTTAACATTTCTTACATGATTTACTTTTATGAAAATTTCAAGAATTTTGTCTTTGCAGGGCTTAATATTTATTATTAGTTATAAGCACAGGTCCTTGGAGAATTTAAATCAATTTTCTTTTCTCAAATAGGACCCAGAGTTACTGAAAATTTGCTCTGAATCATAAAATAAAAACTAAGACATTTGATTAGAAACACTTTTAATTGCTTTTATGAATAAGTTACAGGGTGTGGCATAAGTACTGATACAAAAGAGGCTCATAACACCTGAAAAATTCATTATATTAGCATATAATTATAATACAGTATTAATAAATCTGCTAAATAACACCAGAAAAAGCTCATTCATTATGATTCTCTTTAGCATTCACCACACATGGAACTTTTTTAGGCAAGTCATTGATGGTGGCGCACACAGCTTCCATGGGTATTTTGTCCCATACTCTCTTAAATTTTGCCTTTAGAGCTTCAATATTGGTGCAAAGTAGAACAGGCCTCACTCTTAAGAACTGCTCACAAACAATGGACATGTGCATTGATATTGTGATAAGGTAGGCCATTTTTCCTTGGTGATGAAGCTAGGACAATTGTCTCTGCACCACTGCTGTGTTACACAATAAGTATGACTCATCTCTCCATCTTGTTGAAGTGTCCAATGTTCATCACTATACACTTCACCCCTTGAGGCACAAAAACAAGAGACTTTCCTTTTTCTGAAGCGACTGCCCAAACCATAACTGATTCTGGTTTCTGAGGCATTTTTTTGAAGTTGCAGAAACTGACTGATGATTTGTTGAAAGAACACAATGATTTTGATAGTTAAGTCTGTTCAACAGTGAACAGTTTCTCATCAGTGAAGATGATGTTTTGCAGTGTGCTGTCACAAATCTGTTTCAGCAATTGCTTACTTTTTTTGAAGTCTCTTTTGCATTGTGGCTGCTGAAAGACTATAGCCTCTGCATGTTTCTAGCCAATGTTCCAGTCTCCTTAGCCAATTTTCTTATTAACCTTCTTGGAATATCTCTCTTTTTTTTTTTCATTCACCTGTTTAATGAGTTTTGACATTCTGGAGGTGCAAGGATGTTCTGGTCTCAGCCCATCTTTGATAGAAGTCTTCTTGTTCTATTGATCGATTGTCTTTCTATTGATTTCAAATTTTTTTCCAGTTTTAAAATTCTCAGGTGGAGTCAGTTCATTTTCTTGTTGCTCAATTATATATTTTCTTTTAGTTTCTATAGAAAATAAATGATAATTAGTAAAATTAAAATTTATTGGTAATTTTCTAACATTTCCTCAGCAAACACCTTTCTAAGTTATACTCTTTTATTCAATAAAATATTAGACTGCTTAGAATATTTCCTAAATTTGTAAGATTATTGGGTAGTTGAAAAGAAAATAATATAAAAATGCATTCGCATTATATTCCAGTAATTGTTACAGTTATGTCCCCTTTAGAAAAATACCCAAGCACAAATCTATTGAGAAATGTGTCAACATCTCATAAAAACACCCAGCTCAATGTAAAAAAAAAAAAAAAAATGCATATTTTAAATTAAAGTAACATTTTAATCAACTCGGATTAATTCAGCTAAACTTTCTCAAATGAAGTTGCAAAAAAGTATATTTTATTTTTGAAAGATTTTTAATAAAGAGAATTATGTTGTGATTAACAGATTTGTCAATAAAGGCGATTTTTAGCATTTTTACTTTTTTTTTTCTTTTTTTTTTTTCTTTTTTTTTTTTCTTTTTTTTTTTTCTTTTTTTTTTTTCTTTTTTTAAAAGCTTCAAGAGATTTTTTTTTTTTTTTTTTTTTTTTCATTTTAAAAATGCATTTTAAACTTTAGGTATTGCTTTTCTTTGGAGGTATATAATTATTAGTTGAAAATGCAGACCTATTGAAAAACACGATTTAACAATTTTATTTTGACTTATTTAACCTAGAGAGGAAATCTGAAAGTGATTCTTTTACATTCAGTAGCACAATGTAACCAAAAAAGACCTTGCCTTTTTTGTTTTAATACAAATAAGATATAAGACAAATTTAAGACAAAACGCTATATTTGGGTTGGAATATTCATTTACTTTTTGATGATCATCATCTTTCCCCAATCCGCTCTGCCCAGTATTTTAACAAGTTTATTTCTCTGCTTTTTTCATTGATCCAACATCTTTATTGGACAAACTAATGTTCCAGAGAATAAATTTGCTGCTATACTGGAATAAAGAAATTATGTATTGGAGTGGGTGGAGGAAAGCTATAGCATGAGCACACACACACACCTGTCATATTTATTTACACAGAATCTACAGCAGGTGCTGAAAGCAAATTTTCACCTACAAAACACTTTGTAGCATAAAATCTGTGTGACATGAGGTAACATGCTGGAATTTTCAGTCAAATATGACTGGAATAACCCATACCTACTGATCTTAAATGAAATTTAGCTGATCAGTATAAAAAGTATGACAAACAATTAAAATTTTAACCATTGTAAAGCAATTTTGTATCAGAAGCATCTTACAAAATTGAATGTGAATTCTGCCCCCAAAAGCACATTGGTGAAACTTTGCATGATTTAAAGAAAAGAATAAAATGAACAAACTCTGTACACATGTATTGCCACTAATACCTTGATCACAATTTTGAATGGAGAAAATGCAGTTTTAATAAGAGAATATAATTTACTCTGGTGAAAATGGCATTTAAAGTGTCATAGTCTGTGTCCTTTATAATTAATTTATACCATTAGGCAATTTCAATAATTATCCTTTCTTATATATTAGTTCTAAAGCGATCAGAGATACATAAATCATAAAAACAGGAGTTAGAAATTAGATTTCAACTATTAACTATTATTTATAAAGTTACAGTGAAATAAAAATCTAACAGTTCTCTCTTTAATCACATTTCATTTTTGTAATGTAGATTTTGGTCTTGTGAAATAAAATTCTTTTTTTTTGATGACATTTGATCATTTTGTAAACATGTCAAGCTTTTTTGTTTTTTTTTTTTCAAAAATTGTCCTATACATTTCTCCTTTCATAGGATTTTCTTCCATCGTTAATTGCATTTAGAAATGCAACACATTTAAAAATGTGATTTAATTAATATTTTTTTTTTTTTTAAATTTTAAATGAAAACAAAAATGACAAATTGCTAGGATCTTCAAAGATAAAATTTTCAACTTAGGAAACATTTTTAAAATACTTTTCTTTAAACATTTATAGCTTGCACCACTTAATCAGTTGATAATTGGTCATATTAGCATTTACTAATTAATCATTGGCATTTTTTTTTTTTTTTTTTTTTTTTTTGCAATTAAGCAGTTTTTCTATTCTTGTCATCCCTATTTATTATATCACCATCACCATAGATCCAGAATCATAAGTTATGTTAGTATGGATTTAAATAATATTTTGAATAGTTTTTATTCAACTTTGCCAATTGAAGGTAATTAAATTACTACTTATCAACTGATTAATTGATGCAACCCTAGTCCTCACCTGTTTATAGTAGATGGAGAGACACAAAAATTGACACTGATTAATCCTTCACCTAGCTTCTATCTAGAGTTACACTCCCCCCCTCCCATTGTTTGATTCATTTGTCAAAACCTTTATTGTAGAAATTTCAATTTTTGTGGCTGAGATGACAAATTAAAATTAGTGTCACCATGTTTTGCCAATGAATTTTCAATATCCCTCCATAAAGAGAAAAACAAGAATCAAATCAAAAAATAGTGTGGGATGAAAAGAATTTTGTATCCATTGGGAATGTGGTTTTATTTGTGTCCCATGGGAGTTGTCAGAAATAAAAAGGACACTGGTACTCTAACGTCAGAAAGAGTCACTTGAAATTTCTAGGGCACATAATGAGGAAAGAGGGCTTGGAAAATTTGACACTCACAAGACATATTGAAGGCAAGAGGGACAGAGGAAAACAGCAATTAACCTAATGAGTGTATGTAAATAGATAGCAGAACAGGGTTTAGGAGAGATAACAAAAAGACAAAATTTACTAAAAGCTACAAAGGACAGGAAGTTTGTGGAGAGCTATGATTGCCCATGTCCTATAATTTCAGCTGCAGTGAGGCATAAGTCCTGGTGATTATGAATTTTTTAGCCAAAATAACTATAAACACATAAATATTTAATTGATCCAAATTTTTCTTTTTTAATTTTTTTTTTTTTTTTTTTTTTTTTTTTTCTTTTTTTTTTTCTTTTTTTTCATTTTTTTTTTTTTTTTTTTTTTTTTTTTTTTTTTTTCCTTTTTTTTTTTTTTTTTTTTTTTTTTCTTTTTTTTCCTTTTTTTTTTTTTTCCTTTTTCTTTGAGCGAGAATTTGAATTTTTTCTTTTTTTTTTTTTTTTGGATATTTATTTTTTTTTTTGTGTTTGAGAACCTTTTTCTTTTTTTTTTTGTTTTATTTATATATAATGATGAACGTGGAAATTAGTATAAAAGTTTAATCATCTATTTTTAAATCATTAAAGGTAAAAATTATCTAAAGATAGCTATGTAGAAACAAAAATAAAAGCAATTAATCTGTTCTCGCTGCTTACAAATGAGATATTCTTTCATAACATAAATATTGGTGTTGTGTATATCTCCTGTTGCCATTACAATGGAATATCTCCTTAGTAAATTGTAGAGGTCAGACAAATGTCTTTGTTTAATATTAGGTTGTTATATAAATTTTTTTTTTTTTTTTTTTTATAATTTATCTTAATACTTATAAATAGATCTGATGAATCCTTCGACAGTTTATTCCCTTTCAAGATTTACAACCTCCTGCCAACTATCCACTGTTTAATGCCTCAATGATAGAAATCATTAGGTTTTAACTAAAAACATTCATCAAGCCATGTTTTAAGCTCTATATTGTTGTTGAACAAAACAACCTACAAATTGTTAGAAAGCAACCAAAAAAGGTAGTAGTCTGAAGGGGTTAAATCAGGTGAATATTGTGGGTGTGGCAGAACTCAACCAAATTCTTTGATTGGATGTTCAGTCATGTTAACAACATGGGAGGTGGGGCAGCATTGTCATGTTGAATAATCACTGGTCATGTCTTTTCAGAAGAATTGCCTCTTTTTAGCCTGTTTATTTGTTTAACATACAGCTTAGCATTGACCATTTGGTTGTTTTGACTAATTTCATAGTAAATTAGTCTTTACCAATCCTACCAAATGTAGACCATTTACTTGCATGAATACAGCTCTGGTTTTATATTAGGGTGATATCTGTTTTGAATTTGATTATTTAAATATGAGAACCTGCCATCTTCTGATTTTAATTCCTGATGGTTAAAAAAATTTCTTCTTGAAAAAATGTGCAATTGGTATTTTCATCAAACTGAACAAAAGAAGCCAGAACATGGAGAGTCTGAACTTCCACTCCTTGAAACAGGACAACCATTTCTGTGCCATTCTGTTGGTAATAATGTCCTCTCCATACACAGCACAAATGTTTTGAGCAGCTTTGTGACCTTGATTAAAAACAAAAAGCTGTCAAATATGCTCATTCTTGTCTGTTTAGAGGTATCTAATCTGAAATAAAATTTCAATAACATTAAACAAGTTTCACAGTATGAGTAGACTTACTAAGAAGCAAAAAATTTTTTATGAAAGATTATTCTGAAGAAAAAATTCAGAATAAAAAAAAAAAAAAAAAAACATATTTAATAAAAGAACACTCTCTTAACAAAATGGCTGCTTTTCCAACATAATGGCTGTTGTATGCAAAAGGATAAGTCACATGAAAATGCTATCATATCTAATCTGGATCCACCACAAAGCATCTGGACTTGATAGTATCCCTGTAATAGTCCTTAAGAAGTTTGCTCTCGATGTGACTCCTGTTCTCTGTAAACTGTATAATAAATGACTTGCTGCCTCCTCCTGCTTGTTAGAAATCATTATCTGTTGTTCAAGTTTTTAAGAACTCTGAACAGTCTGACCCTTCCAACTACCAGCCTATTAGCCTTCTACTTCTTTCTAGGAAACTACTGAATTGACTAAGCATCTCACATTGTACAGCCTTTTTTCAGATAAGCAACATTTCTTCAGGTCAATTGCTGATGTACTGACAATAATTCCGGAAAGAGTCTATCAAGCTCTAGATAAGAACTGGGAAGCTTGGGCCATAGCTTTGAACATCTCAAAAGCTTTCAACAGGGTTTGGTATACAAGTCTTCTCTACAAGTTAAAAAGTAGTCTTCGGACAAATTTTCGAACTGGTCCAGTCTTTCTTATCAAATTGTGAAATGAATGTTATCCTGAATGGCCACTCGTCTAGATCCTTTCATACCAATGCAGATGTAACCCAATGCTCTATCCTTGGTCCTAATTTGTTTTTAATTTTCATTGATGACCTTCCTGATGACATCATCTCTCAACTTGATATCTATGCTGACAACCCAATCATTTACTCCTGTCTCAATAATAAGTTTGATCAGTTTGATGCAGTCAAATTGGCAGGTGATGTCAAAAATGACTTTCAATCTGCTGTTAACTGGGACAAAAGATGGCTTGTTAATTTTAACACCTCCAAAACTAAACTGTTCTTGATTAATCACCTTTCTGCTTTCCATCAGCATGACTGATGCTAAACTCCAGGGAAAGTGACTCATTGCACCTTCTCAGGCTAACATTCTTGACTGATATGAAGTGGAAAGACTATATTGAATCCATTGATAGGTCTGCTGATGAAAAAAAAAGTTGGTTCACTGTATCATGCTAGACAATTTTTCTCTCCGGAATCTATTTTACATATCTATGTCTATCATTTGTTCATGCTTAGAATATTACTGCCACCTATGGTCTGGAGCTCCTGCTATATATCTAGAGATCCTTGATAAAATCCAAAGAATCAGTAGCAATATTATTGATCCTGATCTGGCATCTCAGCTTCAGTGAGCTTCCCACCACCATAAAGTTGCCTCCCTTTTACTTTTCTATACATTCATGGTAATTGTTTGGATGAGCTCTTCACTATGGTATGTAGACTTTTTTTTTAATTTAAGTGCAGTACTAGACTGGCGACTATAAAATAGCCACAACAGCAATGCTAGTAGTAATTCTCAATTATTCTATTCTCTTACTAATGAGATTCTAAAATATACACTCTTTCACTTCGTGTTTTTCAACTGATTATATAATACCATGACTTTTCCTTGTCTGCCTTTGGAAGATTTTATTAAATGAGACCTTCCATTTCTACTCTACATGCCTCCTCCTCCTTCTGACTACAAGATGGATCGATATGGTTAGTTGAAGACTTGACCCAGAATATGTGTGTGATTGTCCTTGTATTTAAAGGGGGACATTTTGAACTGCCTGAAATTTGTTTTGACATAGGCATTGACTTGGGACTAGTGTTGTCCAATATTGGTGTTCTCCAATGTTATTTTGTATTGGGCTTACTGAATCCACAGTATCATCAATTTCCATTTCTTCTGGTTTATTGCTGGCTGTATTTATGTTGTATGTTGGGTGATAAGGGATTAGAAAATGTGGTTGATTCACCATAGAGGAAACCAGTTTTTATTGCAGCCAGACCCCAGAAAAAAGTGGTATTTACAGTTCTAAAAATTAGATGTGGTTAAGAAAAATTTTCCATGTTGCTATTTGAACTGGCTATCAATTGGGATGCTAGTTGAGATTCAGGGATCCACAACTCTGATTAGAATAAGGGCGGGTTCGTGTTATATTGACGGGTCGCGGGCCGGATGAAGGCCATTAATGAAAAATTAAGGAAAATTACATATGCAGAGACCCCTGTCAACTTAAATATTTAAAACCATAATGAAAATAAACATTGAGAAATCAGAAAACAAAAGAAAATCTAAAATAAAAAAACACCTAACAAAAATTACTTTTCCTCAAGGAATGTCAAAATACTTCAAAGTGAAAAAAAATCAACGAAGTGAAATGGATGAAATTATGACGTGTAGGTTTGAAACTGTTAAAAAAAAATTGTTCCACAAATGAACCACACACACACACATCAAACAAAAAAATGAAGCACATATACCCATACATACAGTACAAATAGTTGCAAACATATTTAAAATTTTTTACGTACGTACACATGCGGTATCATCCACATTCATGAGGCATGTATGTATAATGCGTATGTTTAACTGTCTTTAGATTTCTGCTACCTTGCATGTCAGTCCCTCCTGGCCTCTTTCACTTTATCGTTCCTTTCGCTTCTGTTATCTTTTAATGTAGCCAAAGGGCCATAACAAATATGTATCCATTATTTGACATTAAACGATTTGCAACTGTAAAATAAGTCTCATGAAAGATAATTGGCAGATAGTCTAATTCAGCAATTTAGTCTCTCATGTTAAAAATAGTCATTGGTAATCGGGCTTTTTTGTTTTTTGTGAGTTTTCATTTTGCTGTAGGATATCAAAAGGGTAGAAATTGTTAAGACAGAAGCAATGGTCACATTAGTTACACAATTTCATTCCCCACCCACATAACCTGTACAACCATAGGCCTAGTGAGTATCATTCAAATCCTGTTTCATCCACTGACAAGGGAGAGGCCATCTTGTTTTTGGATCTGAACAGAATCATGATAATTTGTAATTCCCAAAGTTGACATTGTTCATTGTAAAAAAGTTTTCACATAAAACATTTTTTTAGCCATTGCCACCTATCTCAGTTCACCAATTTCTCTCCACTGTTTACACTTATGATATTTGTCCCCTAGGACATGGAGGTGGTCTTTGATAACATGACTGTATAACATCATAGCAGGAGACATGCCAAGATCCTGGATGGAAGTGCTGTGTTGAGTCAGCAAGGCATGGGTTGCATGATTGATTATGACACAGCCGACCGTGTTGTCTGCGAGTACACACTTAGCCATTTTGATGGCCAGTTCTACCCGGCCATTGCTTTGTGGGTAGTAAGCTGACAAAGTAAGTTTCTGTATTCCCTGATTCTTAAGGAATGAGTCATATTCTTGGGAATCAAAATGTTGTGCCCCATTTGAAGAATGTTCTCCATGTGCAGAACCAAGTTCTCATACTGCCCTGGCATTCCCAGATGACATTAGGGCTACTTCCACCCAACCAGTATACTAGTTTGCATATGTAACATAATTTCTACCATGTAAGTTGAAAAATTCAATCTGGGTACCGGAAGGTGCAGTTGGATACAGCATTAAGTTTTCCAGGAAGATGTTTAATGCTGAATTTGTAAATTAGTGTGCGTCCTTTGAAATTCAAGAGACATAGGTTCTTTGTTCTGAAGGACTCAATCTGAGAAAATTTTTATGAGAAGTTCGTCAACGGTCACTAGCAAATTTGGGCATCTCAATATAAATATTTGACATGATTCTAGCTCATAGACAAGAGCCAGGTCTTCATCTTTAACCAGTGCATAGCGGGATTCTTTGTCATTAGTAAAGAGAGATCCAGTTCAAATAATTTTCCAGTGACAATCACCACAATTTGGATTTGATTTGCCAAAGTAATTACAGTGTTTTTTGAAAAAGAAAGTAACTGATCCCTGTTTTACTGTAATGTTGAAAGGCATGTTGTTTTATTGATCAGGATCATCTTTACTCTGTCCTCAATTTTTTGCATGATTACTTGCTTCAACTCCTCAAAAAGTTGGTCAAGCATTTCATCTCAATAAAATTTTTGGTTCTTTGAGTGCAGTAATTGCTAGAAAGGGGCCATCACCTCAGCTTGTGAGAATGTATAATATACCTGATTTACCAGTCTAAACCAGGACCTGACGCCAGTGATAGTTGTGGGTGTAAGAAAGTGAAAGTTATTTTCTTTGTTGGTTTCACACTATCAACCATTACCAAGAACCTGGCAAACTCTACCTAATTTTCTATAAAATGGAATTTGTCAGGGTTAAACACAGTGGGATATACATTCCATTCTGTGCTAGAACGACGACTTTATAGAATCGTCTCAAAGAAGGCTATTGTCTATGCAACAGGTTTTTTGAACCATGTCCACCGTAATATCATCAAACCGATGAGTATATCCATCTTCAGATGCATGAAATCCCTGGGGATCGCAAAGATACTTGTACCCGTCCCATTCAGTGATAAATATAGTGGCATCTTGTGTGGCTGGGGAAAGCGGTAAGCTGTGGTATTGTTCCATGCAGCCAGAACTGTTTTCCTTACCTGAGCTGGAACAATAGAGACCTGATTGGATGGGGTGTGGTGATTTTCCTTCATGGAAGCAGCATTTAGTTCTTGTAAATCCACCAGGTTGTAAGAGTGCCCACTGATATGGGTTTAATTATACCCAATCCTACTTCTCTGTCAAGGTCTTGTTTCATTCTCTTCTTCCAGTGGTGAGGGACAGGGATTGGTGTGTGAACTGCTGAGGCTATCACATCAGGGACAAAGGTAATGTCCAATTGCTTTCCTGTCATAGTCTGTAAGGGTTGGTGTGGGTATGTATTAAATATGATGGACTTGAAATGGTCACATATCCATCATTTCTGTAGGTGCCTGTTGGTTTCTGTTGGAAGGAACAGGATACTACTAGCCATCAATGGAATGGGTTTTCTGCATGGGCATGTGCACAGGGCATTTTCCTATGACCCCTTCAATGATTTGAGCCATGATTTCTGGACTGGGAATGCTATGTATTCGATGACTAGTTAGCACAAGATATTCATCTGGGCACCCGAGTTGTTTTAATATCTCTAGTCCACTTAAACAAGTTTGAGCCCCAATTTAATGACTACCATGGCTTATTGGACCAGACTGGGTGTGTCCAAATGAAGCATGAATTTGATGCATCATAGTCCCTTTTATTGACAGTGGTGGATCTGGGACACTTCCTTCAAATCGCTTTCCATTCCACACAAATTGAAGCACAGCCCTGGGCAGTATCAAACCAGTTTTATGGCTCCATTTTGATCTGCCAGCATAGCAGTAAATTAGTAAATTTAAGAATTAACTGGATTTTATTAAAGTGATGCTTGTTTTTTGCTTAAAGTATAGCAAAAATAACATTTATTTAGGCACAGTAGCCCATAGCCTGTCATAAGTCAATATTTCTTCTGTCACCTAAAGTGTGTAGTCTTTTACTGTCATCTCAAAGTTTGTGGAAAATTTAAAAAACTAAGTTTGATCCTTAATCAGACTATCTAGAAATGCATAAAAATAATTTATCTTTAACATTATAAGCAATAGCTTAAGAAGATAATTTTTATTCATTATATTTTTGTGAAAATAAAATGAATAATTTTATTTTTTTTATACTACATTAGAATCATAAATAGAAATTAATTAAAAACTAGTTAAATGCTACTTTGGAGTTTAACACTTTGCTTTTTTTAATTTTCTTTTCTGCTTGATGTTATAAAATATTTAATTGCACCCAATAAAGTCTTTTTAATTATTCTAATTTTAAAATTTATTAAAATAAAGGAATTGCTACAAAAGGCAGGGAGGTTAATAAAGAAAGACTTATTGAGCTGATACTGTTAAATTGCTTGCAGTCACAGAATTATTTCCTTTTTGAACTTCTGTACAAAAATAATCTAATATTTTTTTTCCTCCTCTGAAAAAAATGCATTCATTTTGATTTTGATGGTATCTACAAAATACAAACTTTATCTACAAAAAAATCTTACCATACATTCATTAGTTTGTTTGTGGGTATCTCTTGGTGATAATAAACTTTAAACTATTTGTTTATTTTATAAATTTGTCAGCTCAAAAGCTTCTCTTGGTATGAAGATTGAAAATTATAATCTAGAAATATTTTTTAAATAGTAATTTAGTCAAAGTAATAATATTATTAATTTAATAATATTGGCAGAAATTTCATTCACGGTTAAGCCATAGAGATGCAGTGATGGAATTTCCTGTCATCTGTATTTAAATGCATTTGTATATTACAATTAGATGAGAGATGTGCAGGTGGTTTAAGGGTTAAATGCTCAGACTGAGAAATCTGTGAGCCGAGTTTGAATTCCAGTCGAGGTCATTCATTGAGAAATGTATGACTCCATCTATTCTATTCTCTTAGTTATTAGTAGGGCAGTAGTTGGCAACTAGTACATGAGGACAACTTTGAATCCCAAACCGTATGTTTTCCTAGTGGGGCACAAAATGAAGAAGTGTAACTAAGGTCTGCTCAGTATAGTTGGGTTAAACCACAGCTTGGCTCTGTGGATATTACTGTTTGTTAAAGAAACACTAATGGGCCTGAGTATATGGGCATGTTGGGAAACGGACGGTCATGCAAAAGATGAGAAATCACACTGAGTGCCTTAGTCAAAACAGCTCTAAGAGAAGTGTGCCTTTTTGTGTATCAATTTTTGTTTTATCCCGTAAAGGAAAAAAAATAGAGCTGCATTTTTTTTTAACGTGGCTCCCTTAACGTTAAAAATAAAATTTAAAAAGATCAATATTTTTTAACCAATAGTTTATGCAAGTGAAAAACAACAAAAAATAACTCTTTCTTTTGGTTGAATGAAAACTCGCTTTTATTAAAAAGATTAAAATTAATTAATAAAATCGTTCAGTACTGCAGATTTTATTTGGCATAGGAATAAATCTAAAATGACATCAAACTTTAACATACATAATTTTATCATGGTAGTACTGAAATGTATTCATTATGTACTATTAAAAAGGTCTGGTAACTCCTGTTGTTAAGACCTTATACCTGATACCATAAAAATCCAACATGGCTTCAGCTGTGATAAACTTTTTCTGCGGTAAAAGACTAAAAGAAAAAGAAATAAAAACATTACTAGGGAATTTTAGTTAGTAATTGATTTTTAGTTAGATGAAGCTGCATAAATCCTCAAAATCAAAATTTGACTATTTATTTACACTCGTAATTTTTAGAATACTACTGAACAGCAATTTTTTTTTTAAATTTCTGTTTTCGGAGCAGGTGGTAGAAATATTTGATTTATAACTGTGCTTAAACCTGTTATGATTTTATTTTTACTCAACAGTTGTTATTTCCTCACAATTTATTCTAAATCTACAGATTTCCTCAACCAACACTGTTTTGTTGACCTTAGAAGTGGATCATCGGAAAGTCATTTTAAACACTGATCAATAAATAAGCTTTTTGTTTATTTTATAAAAAAAAAAATAATTATCTTTTTTTGTTTGATAGTTATTTTAATTCTACTTTTGGAAGAAATTACATGTAGTACTCATTTCATTTAAACATTGATTTTCAAATGGAACTTGAAAATCTATAGAACAACCAAGAAGAAGCTGTACATAAACTACTGACATATTTTAGCACTCTATTCATTTCCCTTGAACTCCGAGTTTCTTGTACTTTCACTTCTCCTTTTTTTTTTTTTTTTTTTTTTTGTTGCTTTTTTTGTTTCTTTTACATTTTTTGCATTTATTGTTATTTGACCTGGTTATTATTCGACCTTGACCTTAGCTACTAGCATCCCCCCATGTCTATCTACTTTTTTTCTTCCTCCTTCCTTCCCTTGCTTATCATGTAAGAGAGGTCTCTCTACGTAGTTACTATATAGCATCGTGTTGTGTAGAGCCACCAAACCAGTATCCTCCTCACTTCACTCTCTTCATTACTTTAGACAACATATTTCCCCCTCTTTCCCTTCCCTTAAACTCAAAACCCAACATCTCGCGCTCTTTCTCTCTCTCCGTAACACTTCCTAATGCAACTAACTCCCCTTCATCAATTCCTGTTATATTTCCTACGTCTTTATTCTGCCTTCCTCCTTAGTTTTCTTATGACCAACTTCTTTCCTTCCTTTCTTCTAGCTTTTCAAATACCACTATATAACTACCCCTGCATTTGTTTCTTGGCATTTTTTCTCAGATCGATTTCTTCCTTTTCTCAACCTCCATCCATCTTTCATACCATTCTCCATTGGACTAGCTCTCTCTCTCTATATTGCGTTTGTTGCAATGATTTTTTTTTAAATAAAGTTATTTGTTAATACTTTTTAAAAAGTTACCTTCTTACTCCCACCCTCTGCCTTTTTCTTTAAATCTTTTGCTTTCGAGACTTTAGTATTGAGGTATGCAAAAAATTCCTGTCATTCACAGCTGTTGAGTAGTGGATACTAGAGTTACTGTAGTTAAACGTAATGTACTCTTCCAGTAAATATTGCCAGCACTAGTTGTTGAAAGCAAACATTCTTTTTGGTACTCATGAATTTTTTTTTTTGTCTTTGAAACCTTCAACAAAAACGTGATGTTAGTCTTTTTCTCTTCTTTTACAGTTTTTATATTTTATTTTGCTGCATCAAATAGTGAAATCACTGAAAATAAGAATATGTCGATTTTTCTTTTTAAGTAAATTAAAAAAAAAAAAAAAAAATGGAATTATAATTAAAATCATAAAATGTTAATAACCAAACTAAAAAAAAAATTGACTTCAATTCACACATACAAAAAAGATGTGGGTGTTTGAGAATATGAAATTTAACAAAAATAGATTTTTTTTTATTTTTTATTTTTTTAACACAATTATTACGACGTGGTACTGAAAAGTTTTCAACCCGACCTACTTCCCAAAAAGCAGATTATTTTTTTATGATAGGTCGGCCTCCTTGTACAAACAATTATGCAATTCTAAAACTTAGGGGATTTTTGCATTTTTTATTGACTACTTCCACCATTTATTAAACTTAATTTTTCTCTTCAATTTTTAAACAATTGGGAGGAGGAATCTTGTACAACATTCCAGAGAATGGTCAGATGCACTAAATAAAATTTGTAAAATTAAGATCAGGGAAAGACAAGATGTTTCACATCACAACCGTTTTGAAGTTAATTTATTCATTAGTAACTTTTCTTGGCACCAGCATTTTTGCTGGTCACATGCATGAGTCATTAGTTTTCCTTTGAATTTTTGTCTGTCATCAACCAAAAGGAACAATTCTGCCCATTTTATTGTTAGTGTTGTAATTTGGTCTTATAAATGACCAACAATTAGGGATTCTTCTATAATCTGACTATAGAATTGCAATTCCAATTGCAGTGAAAATATCATTGAAAATAATCTTCATGTTGTGCTAAGCACTTGGATTCATTCATTCTTCTGAAATCATGAAAAAATTATTGCAAAATATTTAATTTTTTTCTTCCATTAGAATGATGTTAAAAAAAAAAAAAAAAAAAACTTTTTTTTTAATCTTTATAAAATTCATACATCATGAAAATTTTATTTTTGTATAGTGATCTTATTTTTGTACATAAACAAATAAACAAAAGTGTTAGCTGGTAATACCTCCCAAGAAAACAACTAATTTAAAACTTCAGCAGCCTTGGACTTGCTCAGGCAAAGTTTTTATTTCATTTAATATTTAAAATTTAAAAGTTCATTGCAGTATTTTTTTTAACAGGAAATTTGATTACCTCTGCTCTTAAACTATAACTCTCTAGCTCTACATTCTGTACCGTGTCCCTTCAGGACGTAGGCGATCATGACTCTCCACAATTTCCTGTCTCTTGATTGTAGCTCTTGTTAATAAACTTTTTTTTATTTCTCCTAAGCCCTGTTCTACCATCCATTTACTGAAGCTCACAAAGTTATGTCATGTGTTGTCTTCCTCTGTCTCTCTTGCCCTCTATCTGTCCCATGAGTATCAGATTTTCCAAGCCTTCCTTCCTCATTCTACGCCCCAGAAACTTCAATTGTCTCTTTCAGATGTTAAGTATTTCCTTTTTGTTTTCATTTTCTCCAAAGCTTTGTCATTAATCACATGTTAGGTCTACGGTATCCTCAGCATCCTTCTCTAGAACCGCATTTCTGTTGCTTCAAGTCTCTTCTTCATCTTTAAGGAGATTGTCCAGCATTCGCTGCCATACAGGAGGACAGATATCACAACAGTTTAGAATTCTTTTTCTTTGTTTCTAGCGAAATTTTTCTGTTTCTTATTACTCTGCTTAGTTTTTTGAATGCTTCTTTGGCTATCCCAATATGCCTTTGGATTTCAATTTCAGTTTTCTCTTTCTATATTCTCTTTAAAAAGAACACTTCTGAGATAGTCAAATTTCCTCACTTGTTTGATTTTGGGACCTCCGATTTGCAATTCACATTTTGGGTTCATTCTTTTGCTAACAACCATGCATTCTGTCTTCTTACAATGGATATTTGACCCTTTCTTCTCGCTTTTCTTCATTAACTTCTGTAGCAATTTTTGTAGCTTTCTTTCTGTGTCTGCTATCAACACTGTGTCATCTGCATGTTGTTAAGTTTGTGACTGTCACATAACGAAAAATAAAATATATTTTTAGTTTTATGTAACTGAAGGGAATGTAAAGTTTTTTTTTTTATTTCGATTGATTGGATATAAACTAACAGTAGGTTCTACTTAAGCACATTTCTTATGTATCACACTTTATGATAAAAATATATCTCAATAAATAGTAATTTATTTTTAAAAAATGCCTATTTTCTACTTTTTGTTTGTATTGAATTTGTTCAGAAAAATTGTCACAATTTAGGCATTACAAACTTTCAGATTTTCTTTGTCAATTGCAAAGTTAACACTAGTAACACTTAAGTTACCGTAAACTGGGGTAGCTTTAGCCGATTTGGGGAATTTTGAAAAAAATGACCATGATTGCAACTTTCGTTCTTTTACTGGTGAGTCATTTTTTTGTTAATTTAAAGACTTAATTAATTTTCAAAGACTTTCCACATATTAGAAAGGCAGCAGTTTTGCACACCATAATTTCTGTATATAAAAAGTACTTCTCAAAATGTTGGCGTGAAGTCTTTAAAACAATTTTATAGGAAAAAGATAAGTTATTTGAGAAGCTTAGCGGTCAAATAAGAAGCAGGTGTTTTTGAAGGTCAATGATTGTCAGGGAACTTGCCAACTAGGGTGGTCAAAGTTTCCCAAAGACAGGCAGAACTTTTGGGGTAACTTTGATCACTAAGCTGGAAGCAATTTTTAAAAAGCCTTGGCACAAGCTGTTTCCCACTGCATTGTTCTGACAAGACTGTGCATGTCTTTCCTTTCCTGTCAAGATTTCAAAGAAGGTCGCAGGAAAACTAAAGTGAATGATCTTTCTTGATTTATCCTTTTTGCTATCAATCAATCATAAGATTTTTTTTCCCCAGTAATGTACTAGATGCTATTTATCTTTAGTTTCAACATTTTGGATTAAATTGAAAGAATATATGGAAATCCTGCAACAAACATTGTCAGAAGCCTTGTTTTATAGGTGATCAAATTTACTAGTCCAGAAACAACTGCAACAAGTATTTATATACATAGGAAAGGTTGCAAACAGCTACAGTGGTCAAAGTTGCGCTATTGCCAGATAACATTGACAACCATATACAAAACACTTTTTTCTCTGACATGAAATGACCAATTTCCACCATATCTTCACATATGTAGCAGTTTAGTCCATGCACAATGTTTGCCATCACTTTTTGTGTCAAATCCACTAAACAGAATTTTTAACTGTTTACTAATTTGAATAATACAATGTTTATATAAGAAACATTTTAAAACCAAATATTTATCGGAAAGATAAAACTAATTTTAAGTATAAAATTCTGTTTTCTCCAACTGAAAACTTAGTAGTTAGGTGTTAAATGGTGAACTCAATAGCAGTTTTTTTTTCAGCAGTGAAACAGGATGTAATATTTTATATTTTACTTTTTGCAAAAAGTAGAAGTTTTTTAATAAATATTAATGAGTGTTAGGTACTTCACCACCACAAAAAAAGTGATGCTTAATATTTAAAATGCATTTTAAAAATGAAAAATCTATCTTGAAGCTTTCATTTTATTTTTCAAAAGATAAATTTAATATTTCCAATAAGCAAAATATTTTTTTGCTTTATTTCAAACCGTTTTTTCTATTTATTTTTTTTAAATTGCTGAAATCAGCCATATTGACAAATTTGTCATTCATTTTAATAAAAGGAATCTTTCAAAAATAAAATCTACTTTTCTGAAACTTTGAGGAAGAATAACTCATTTAAAATTTAATCTGAATTAAAACAAATATTATTTACATTAAGTTTAGTTTAAAATATCACAGAATAGCATTTTTTTTAACACTGAGGTGGGTGTTTTTATAAGGTGTTGAGATTTATCAATAAATTAATGTTTGTCATTTTTAAGTATGGGGGGCCATAACTAAATTACTTGAATACAATGTGAACAACTTTTTTATATAATTATTTTTAACTACCCAGTAATCTTAAAGATTTAGGAAAATATATGTAATCTACTATTTTATTGACTTTTAGGTACTTTGGTTTTATAGGCTTACTTACAAAGATGCTTGTTGAGCAAATGTTAGAAAATCTATATAAATAAATCACAGTGTACATGTGTCCAACCGTCTGTTTTTCAATCTCAGCGAATCATAAACAACCTGAAGTAAAAAGTAGTAACTACTGTAGTTACACATAATTAAAAATTAAATAACTTATTTAAAGCAAAATGTAAATATCAAACAGTGAAAGGTTTTAAAAAAACAATTCTTTATTAATGATTTAATTTTTCACTGCAATTGATATCGTTTAATTAAACTGTAATTAACACTTAAGAAGTATGTTGCTCATATGCTTTTTTTTCTCTCTCTCTCTCTCTCTCTCTCTACAAGCATGTGTACTGTGACACATTTGAAATATTACATAGTTTAGGGTCCCTAATGTCTTTTAAGAGTGACTTTTTGAAGGGCTGTTAAAGAATGGTGATTTAAAAAAAAAAAATTGCATACAAAATAAATGTAAACAAATTATAGAGATTGGTTGCATATATGAAGAAAGATTGTTGAATTAAAGTGTCAAATAAAGATAAAATAATTTTATTATTTTTAAATTCTTATAACACTGAAGGCAAAAGGCTCCACCATTTAAAGCCTGAACAGCTTCAAAAAGTTAGCAATAAATTTTAAATTTACTATAGTTACCACTCTTATTTTCTAATATTGTCTATGGATATCTGTATTTACAAAAATCAGCAAGTTTAAACACACACACACACACACACACACACAATTCAGAATTCTTTTTACAATACTGGGGGGTCAATGAAATGTAGTTAGCTTTTCCATTTATGATTAGTACATATAATTTTTACTTAAAACACCAAAAAAAAAAACAATATTGCCTAACTGCTACCAATTATAGAATTTTAAGACTTAAAAATTTATAAATTACTAGCAGTAGAACCCGGTGTTGACCGGGGATGTAACAGTAAGAGATAGATCAAGTATCGACCGTCATAAAGACTGACAAAGATTATTGTTTAAGGTTGACGGACACGCATGTCTTAATTAGTTTTTTTTTTTTTTTTTTTTTTTTTTTTTTTTTACGAATTGGTCAAACTCAAATAAAAAAACATTGTTTTCAATTGTTATGAGTCTATCGATTGAATAGAATTTTATTATAAACAATTGTCTTGTAAATGGAATTTTTAAAGCATTCTGAATGTAAAAAAAAAAAAAAAAAAAGTGTGCAAGACAATAAGAAACACTACCTGCAAAAAAAAAGTTTTTTGTTGAAAATCGGTTGAAAATGATCCCGATCCCATATATATAAACGAACACACACACACACAAACAACCTGGGTTTTATAATAAGTATAACTCGATATGAGTTGTCCCCCTTTCATTCTGGTGACAGAATTGTGTTTTATCATGTTTTCAAATTGATTTCGTGCAAAAACAATTGTTCTTCCAATTTTTGGCGCTGTCAGAACCACCGCAAGGTAATTTTACACAGTCCTGTGAAGTTTTGTTGAAATTGGTTGAAAAATGTAGGAAATCCTATCCAATATATAAACGTACACACACACACACACACACACTCTGTGTTTTATAATAAGATTACAGTTAAAATTTAAAAAAAAATATAAACAATTCTTGCAATAATTCATTATTCATCGAAAAAAATGTTTTCTTAAGACAATTGTGTCCATGATATCCATAAATGCAATTAAAAGCTTTTCTAATTAAATAATGTCAGATTATCTCATTTTTATTTACAGACAAAATTTTTTTTTAATTTACAAAACCTGTTTTTTAAAAAATAATTTCATATTTTAAATTCTCTAAGGACTTGTTCTTATAACTAATATAAAAATTAAAAACATTTCTTGCTCTCCTAGAGGTTAGCATTAGCCATGTTGATGGAAGGCAAAAGTGGTTCTCTATGATGATTAAAAAATAAGTTTTGTTTTGGAGGCTTTAACAGTTACAAACCATTTCTTGCACCCGCTAACAACTGAGTGGAGATCATTTTTGAGAGCAGCTGCCAGTTTTACTATGTCAGACATATGGGACTTGCTATTATGGCAAGAGTAAATAGTTGTCAATAGCATAAACATAGAATTGGCAACTGATGACATTGGGAAGTTCATTGGTGAAGATAAGAAACAACATAGGTAGTTTTCCAAATTGACATTACATGTATTGATGTAATAAGATTATAGTAGGAATAAGGAAATGGCTCTTAAAATTATTTGATAATGTTGTTTCTATTCAACTGAAGTAGCTATGTTGGGTGTAACCTAGAATATACGGAGTGAGTCAGGATACCACTACCTATTGTAATACAAAGATTTTGTGAAAGAAGGAATTAAAATGAAAAAATTTAGGCTGAAGAAAACTTTCTGGTATTAATGAGAAATCCACTAAGCAAACTAAGTATTAGCTTTCTAAGAAACTGACTTCTATTTGTAGAGACTTAAAAAAAAGGCAATAGTGAACATGATCTTTGCAAACACAGCAAGTAGTAACATTATTGCAGACAATACTTTCAATCTTACTATTATACAACTTAGAAACAAAACCAGAACATTTTATTTTGGAAATTTAATGCAATTCATGCATTTTATACTTTCATATTTCAATTGGAATGTCTTTCTGAATTCTCATCAAATTGCACATTCAATATGGATATTTCCTCTTTGAATATTTTTTAATTACTATTTCATTTTGTTTGTCATAAAGGTATATACCTTGTTTTGTTTGTAGTTATATATAGAAGATAAAGTACTTTTGATTTTCTTTCAGTATTTTCATAAATGCAAAAGAAAACTATAAATAAGACCATTTGTCACTTTATGCTATTCTAAGTGAACCTTTACTAATCATGACGAGGAATGACTAACTTTTATTATCTTTAGATAGCATCAAAATTTTAGCTAAAAAAACCTTTTTACTAAAATTTTCATTCTATTTTAAAGATGATAGCCTTAAGCTAATCTTTAAAAAGAAAATGATGAATAAATTTTACATATTTCAATAAGGCTTTAAGACATTTAAAAATGATGACAGAAAACTTGTGATAATTTAATAATCCCAGAAATCAAATATCTATGCTAGATATTAGTTTCAAAGAAAATTAGTAAAATAAAATATTAACAAGAGTTGGGGAAAAATATAGCAAAAAACACATTTTGAATGCAGCAAGTTCATAGATCAAACAATAGCAGTTATCTCTACAACATCAAAAATTAAACTGCCTCAAATTTAATTAAATAAGAAATTTGAAAATTACCAAAATACAGAAACTTGTTTCATTTGTTTAAAAAAATGATCGTTTTTTTTTTTTTTTTTTTTTAACCTTCTTTAAACAAAAAGGTAGGAATATAAAAAAAATTTATTCTATAAATATGTACATATTCAGCTGTCAATCAAATGTAAATAATTCAATTAACGTCAGAAAAACCAGACCCCCGTAGTTAAGAAATGTTTGTATGTTTTTTTTTATAAATAATATTTGTTTTTAAATGAACAATTACTTTAACTTTACATTTCCTAATTTTCCTCAAATAACATTTCAGAAATATATATTTTATTTTTGCAAGATTTTTAAAACTGAAAATTAACTCTTGTTTACAAGGGTGTCAAAAATGGCTGTTTTGATTGATTTTAATGGGAAAAAAATTGATCCCGATCAGTACAATTTCTGTTTGAAATACACCACAGAGTATTTTGTTTTACTGGAAATAGTAAATTTTAAATCCTTTAGCTTTCAATTAAAGCTAAAATGAAAGCTTCAAGAATTTTTTTTTTCATATTGGATAAAAAAATCATTTTGTTTTTTACATATATAATGAATTACTGATAACATAAATTAATACAAATATAAAATTTGCCACTTAGCTGATTGGTGTTATCTTCAGAATTTTTTCTTTTTAATATTAAAATGAAGTAATATCTTTATCCATTGCATTTAATTTTTTTTTTTTTTTCATTTTTTAACTATTTGCCATTTATTCTGTATTTATTTACTTTTTAAAGTATTGGATGTCATGCAATATATTCATTTGCACCAAATCATGTCTAACTATTTCTAAGAAAATTTATTAAAACAAAAACTGAAAAATTAATCCATACTTATTGAATTGATACTGTTTATTGATTACCTTCACTTTGCTACCAATGTCATAAAATATTATAGACATCATACATAATTATTTTTAACCTTCTATAACCAATAGGGAGGTAATTCAGAATTGTTGAATCATTTCTTATTTGATCTTCTGGACAAAAAATAATTTAGCAGTTGCAACAAAGTAAAATTCTTTTAAAATTATTTCTGATGCAAAAATGGCATTAACCTTTACATTCTTTTTTTATTCTTCAAACACATCTTTAATAATAAAAAACACTTTTGTCAACAGCCAAAAAAATTAGTTTTTGTATTTTATTGAATTATTTTCATAAAGTTACAACCAAATTTTCAGAATGCTCTCATTTGATATTGCAAAAGATTTTTACTGACATATTATATTAAGGGATTTTCTTTATAAAACTATTAAAAAAAAAAAAGTCCTCCCCTCTAAATTTTAAAAGTATTCAGTGTATCAAAATTGGTGATAACTGACTCCACCCAATATTTCTGCAAAGTTTTCTAATAAAATGACTCCTTCACTATACAATACATCCATTAATGAATGGGTACTGAAAATTTCACTTAAATCAAATAATTCAGAGAATTATCAGATTTGTGGTAGATTTCTAAAATTTCTATTTTACTTTTTTACTTTTTTTTTTTTTTTTTTTTTAAACTCATCCATTTTAGTGTTACTAGTTACATGCTTTCTTCTTCTTCAACTAGTACACATGTCGTAGTTGTTATTCTCATAACATTTTGGCAATTGTACCCTCTGGCCTTCTTCAGGTATTTGAACCAAACCTTTTATTCAATCCAGAGAGTGCATATTTTTCTCATCCCATTTATCATGCTTAAGGGATGTTTCATCTCAGGTAATACTTACTAATCTTATTTATTTCTCTGTTTCCCCCACTCAACTAAAATATGTGACTTTACAGCACTATCCAAGCCAGCAATAAACATATTGCTTGTTCAAAGATTACTGGTTATTAAAATATTTAAATTTTTACATATGCCTAAAACTGGATGTGAATATTTTTATTCATATTTCTTACTATTATTTCAGCATGTAATTGACAGACGTGTAATTGAGAAATAGTAATAGCTTATCCAGCAAAGAATGAAACTAGAACACTGGGAAGTGTATTAAAACAAAGTAAATTTTGTGGAATGTGAATTAATATAACATATCATGGCATTCTTTAATTGTAAAGGACATCATGATACACATACAAAAATGGTTAGATATTCTGTTCACAACAATCATTTTGAAATTCAGAAGTTGTATTTTTGGGTAATCTAATTTGTTTCTTATTGTTAATCACCGTTTTTTTTTTTCTTTTTTAATTAAAGTTAATTTTTATTGTATGATTTTTTAATACAAAAACATTCATAATGAAACAACTGAAAATAACTTTGTAAATCAGTTTTGATTCCATATTCAAGTAACTAAGTAAAACTGTTTTGGACAAAATAAATCTAATTTGTCATTTATTGTTTTAATGGAACAATTTTCAACAAATGTGAAAAACATGCACCTAAGTACAATTAGAAAAAAAACTTTTTTTCTAATTTGGTTTTATTTATTTTAGCCTTTCTTGGTGAATTTGAATTTTATTCTGTTAATTTCTAAGAAACACTATACCTAAGCTTTAAATTAAAATGAATTTTTAATAAATGAAAATCTTGAAGCTTTTATTTTAGCTTTATTTCAAAACTAATTAAAGTTGACTGGAAAGAGTTTTTAAATTGCTAAAAATCACTGATTTTAGCCATCTGTCAGCACAATGTAATTCTTTTTATTAAAAAAAATTTTTCAAAAATAAAATATTATTTTCTAAAACTTTATTTGAGGAAATATTAGCTAATTTAAAGTTTAATTAATCTAATTTGAAACAGATTACATACTTTGTTTGAAATATTGAGAAATCCATTTTTTAACATGGAGGTATGTGTTTATTTAAGGTTTTGACAGCTTTGACAACTGGAAATTTAACTAATTTTTTTTATGGGGGATATATCTGTAAAAATTACATGAGGAATATAATGTGAGTGCCATGTATATATAATTTTTAACTTCCCAATCATCTTAAAAAAAAAATGTAAGAAAATATTTTCTGTAATCTAATGTTTTATTGAATTTTAGGTAGTTTAAATTTACTGTAGTAAATGCTCTTACTTATGTCATGTATGAACGTCTGTATTTACAAACATCTGCATGTTTACACATACACACAAACATAAATTAAATTTATTTTTAAATACTATGGGTTTGCTGAATCTTAGTAATGATTTTGATTTGTAAATATAGTTTTTACTTAACAATCTCAATACATAATTTTAAGATTTATAATTTTAATTTAAAAAAAAAAAAATTGTAAAAATTGAAGAAAATGTTTTTAAAACAATAACGTCAATAATATATCTTATTCATAAAAGTAATTAAGTTTTTCCAATTAAATAATATCTTAGTGTTATTACATTTCTTATTTTGATTTAAAGCTGATTTTCAGTAACTGAGAGTCCTGTTTTTACAAAAAAATTGATGATTTAAATTAAAAAAACTTTCTGTTTAAATATAAAGCAAAAAAAATTAGTTTTTAAAATTTCATAAAAATTAAATAATGTTTGGTGGGGGGGGAACAGATGTTTAAAAAAAATACCAAGATTTTAAAAAAAAAAAAAAAAAAAAAAAAATTTAAATTAATTTAATTCATTCATGAATAAGTCCTGAAAGTTTAATTAAAATCTGATGATTATTCAATTTTTTGCAGGAATTTCTAAATCAATGTACTTTCCATTGCAATAAATGAGGCTAAAATTTCTTATAGTAATTTATGGTTCCCCACCTCTCGCTGAAGCTAGAAAAACAAAATTTTGAACATTCTAAAAAGGATCAAAATATAAAATTTAATAATAAAAAAAAATTGTTTGGTTTGTTTCTCTTAATAATAACAAAGATTGTGACAATAAAACTTTGTTTTTAGTAAGTTTGGGCTATTTTTTTCATCATGTATGCCCATTTTTTAACAAATCTTTAGAGATACCTATTTTCATTCTTGTTGGTATATTGTATATAAAACAAAATTTGAAACTTGGTTACATTTACTCCCAAAAAAATTAACAAGATCAAATCTGGAATAATTATAGGATTCTATTTAAGAGTGTTAAGAATCTGCAGCTCCCAATACTTACTTAAAGAAGAAATATATGTAGAAGACCCCCCCCTGCAAATATCCTTATTATTTCATCCACAATTCTAAGAGTATACATTATATATGACCACAAAAAAAGATAACATTATTGACAACAATAAACTAGATGTTGTTTATATAAGCGGCACTACTAAGTCCATAACATTTAAAACAATATACAAATACATCAAAAAATGTCTCCAAATATGATATTAAAGAGAATGTTATGCATATAACATTTTAATACGGAATGCTAAAAACTTTATATATACATATATATATAGTATATATATATATATATATATATATATATATATATATTAAACAGATACAAATATTACATAGTTATAATTTATTTACATTAATCAAAATCCAATGAATTAGTACAAATTCAAAAAAATGCCTGTATGAATCCTCTTGGGACTTTATATATATATAAAAAAAAAATTATATATATATATATATATATATATAAACCCATATATATCCAAACTCACATATATATTATATATATATATATATATATATATATATATACTCATGTCCCTTATATATTATATATATATATATATATAAATAGACCACATATATATATATATATATATATATATATATATATATATAGACCACTGCAATATATATATATATATATAGTTATATATATATCATGAAAACCTATATATATATGTGCCATATAGAGAATTCTTAATGGAAACGTATAAGTCTAGACCAAAATAGGTAATTTTCACCACGTTAGGGAAGAATATATTTGTAAAATCATAGAGCTTAAATATATATACATATTTAACTGACCATTATTAGAAAAGTATAAAAATAAATTTATTGTTGTATATAAAATTTTATATATTATATATGTTCAATAAAACATAAAAAAAACAATGTCTAATGTTTGCATTAATATAATAAAAAAAATTTTCCAATATAAAGGAATACATTATTTATATCCCAGTATATATATATTTCATTATATATTATTTTATATAAATTTCTTAGATGTAAACATAATCAACAACACATCCATCAGCATAAAAATTAACATATATTGGGGTTCATTCTTTTTAAATAATTCAGGACAAAGAAACATTCATATTTACATATATTTATATAATTTTGTTAAAATTCATAAAAATAATTTAATCAGTCTATTTAATGATCAAAATTTTCCAGAAAAATGTAAAATCGTGATTCTATTTTTGGAATGTAAATTTTTTCTTTGTTATATTCCTGGTTTTTAAGCAAGTATATTGAATGCATATATATTCATAAATCAAATTTCCTGTTAAATTTGTAAATGTTATTAGATATTTACAAATCTTTAGACTACATCTGACAAAATACAAGAAATTTGAACTTAAATTTGAAAAATAGAAAAATTATGTCAACATTTAAATCAAAATATCAAAAATTATCTTGGATAAAATTTATCTGTATTATATTAACTATTTTTTGTTTCATATTTTATTTTTATATTTTGAATGGTCAAGATAATGAAAAATATATATTCTATAAATATATATAATAAAATTAAAAAATAAATATGAGAGAGAATTCCAATTTAATCAAATTTCATTCACATATCTTAATCACTGTCACTATATCAATATTGAATGAAGAATTTTCAAACATCAAAATCTTGGTTTAACATTGTTGACAGCAGAAGAAATTTATTTATAAATATCTTATTGATGAACATAAAATAAATAAATGTGTATTTTAAAAAAAAATGAAAAATTCATTGTTAAAAAGAAAACATCAATAACTTTGTCTTTCCACAAAATCCAACTTTTAAAAAAAATATCAAACACTTAGATGGAAAATAAATGAGATACCTTTAATAGGAATGGTAGAAAACTTTAAAAAGAAAAATCCACATTTGTTTCAAGATTTTAATTAATTTTGATTTCAAAAAATTATTCTTTGTTTTTTTAATTATTTTAATAGATAATTTTTGAAATCAGATTGCTAAAGATCTTGTATGTTATAAATTTAACTTTTGTGTGTATTTTTTTTTTTTAAAAATATAGTTAATTTTTTCTAACTCAGTTCAAATAATATCCATGGAGTTTGCAATTAGTTTGAAATTTGTTTCAGTTGAAAATAAAATTTTTTGGTTTTTCATTTCATTTTTTAAACAACTTAATTCTCCATTTAATATTATAAATTATATAATTTAATAATTATAATTATTAATATAAACAAAAAATGAATCCACATTGTTGTTCTGAACTATTTTTAAAAAAAAAGAAATTTTTCTTTTAATTTAAAAAAAAAAAAAATGTAATAAAATTTCCTCCAATGTCAAATTTGATAAATTAATCGTAAAAATTGATGAAAAGTTGTCACAAGTTCTCCTCGTAGTGAAAAATTTAAATTATGAAAATTAATTTTTTTTATCTAGCATGATTTTTCTTATAGTTTTATTCCACTTTTAACATCATTTGTTTTAATATTTTTAAAATAAAACTTTAAAATTTCATCTAATAATCTAATAAATAAGTGAAAAAAATTAATCCCATGCAAAAAATACACATTTACAGTTGTTTTCATCCTTATGAAGATTTTAATCATTTTTAATCTTACTTTTATTTTAATGCTTTTTAACAGTTAAATTTCATGCCTTATATTTGCATATTTTTATTTTTATTTTTTTTTTAATTTTTTTATTATTCACTGAATTAAAGGATTTACTCATTTTGAGTTAAAAAAAAAGGAAATGCCTAAAAAACAATTTATTTTGCAAACATATATATATATATATATAATATATATATATATAATTAGGGTTTTTGATTTTTTATAGTGCATACTGTAGATTGAATTGTCACCCTTAAATTTGAGATATTCAAAAAAATGTCATATACAAAATTAAAAAAAAATTTTAAAATTTATAATTGATTTGCTTGTTAATTTAAAAACCTTTAATAAAAAATAGACCCTGTTTTTTATTTTATAATTAACAGCAAATATCATTTATACACATTAAAACTAGAAATATTTATCAAACAATGAAAAATTTTAATTTTAAAAGATTATTTTTTATTATTTTTGATTCATTTATGGCAAATTATTATCCAATGCCAAAATGACAAATAATTTTTTGAAATTTTTTTTAAAGATTTTTTCTAACCAAAAATAAAGCAATATTAAAAACTGTATTTAGGTATTGAAGAGATTTACGTAAAGAAATTATTTGTTTATTGTTTTTTTTCCCAATTTTTTTTAAATAAAAGGTAACTAATTTTTTTTTATTTTTTTTTGTATTAATTTTTATATTAAATGTTTTATTAATAAATGTATTTTGTTTATTAAGTTTCACAAATCAACTGTAGGGCCTGAAAATAATGCATTTTAACAGTATCATGAATTGTATTGGAATTGGCAAAAATTTTGGTATTGTTCCATCACTAGAAAATTCTTGAGTGTTAAGAAAATATGAATCTGCAGCCCAGATTTTTTCCAATATCTCCATTCCTGAAAGAATTACTACTTTCCCAAGATATTTGACTACAAAAATGTTAAAAAATTGAAAGAAAACAGTTACATCTTTAACCTTATTAAGTGATTCAAAATATATAAATGCATAAATGAATCTTAAAATAATTTAAACACTAATTTGCATAAAAAAAAAAAAAATTCAAAAACATCACTTACTCACTTTCATTTATTGGACACTAGCAGTAGAGCCCGGTGTTGCCTGGGGGTGTAACCGTAAGAGATAGATCAAGTATCGACCATCATAAAGACTGAAAATAAAAATTGACAAAGATTATTGTTTATGGTTGACGGACACATGTCTTAATTAGTTTTTTTTTTTTTTTTACGAATTGGTCAAACTCAAACAAAAAAACATTGTTTTCAATCGTTATGAGTCTACCGATTAAATAGAATTTTATTATAAACAATTGTCTTGTAAATGGAATTTTAAAGCATTCTGAATGTAAAAATAAAGAAAAAAAAGTGTGCAAGACAATAAGAAACACTACCTGCCAAAAAAAAAAGTGAAGTTTTGTTGAAATCAGTTGAAAAATGTAGGAAATCCGATCCCATATATAAACGAAAACACACACACACAAACAACCTGGGGTTTTTATAAGTATAACTCGATATGAGTTTGTCTTTCTTTCATTCTCGACAGATGTTTAATCGTGTTTTCAAATTGATTTTGTGCAAAACAATTGTGTTTTTTCCAATTTTGGCGCTGTCAGAACCACCGCAAGGTAATTTTACATAGTCCTGTGAAGTTTTGTTGAAATTGGTTGAAAAATGTAGGAAATCCGATTCAAATATAAACGTACACACACACACACAAAACCTGGTTTTATAATAAGTATGATTAAAATTCAATTGTGCCATTTGCATGACTTTTGAAGCTTTATGATGGATATTTATGAAATTCCTAAACATTTTAGCTATTATAAATACTTTTTCAAACCTTCTTTTGTATTTGCTTTTGAAAAAGTTCCTCAAAGGATGAAAAATTCAGCTAAGATTTTCTTAAAAATTTGTCTCTGTTTGTTTGTGTGTGTGTGTGTGTGTATAATATATATATATATATATATATATATATATATAATGGCAGAATTTTATAAAGTATATTTGTATTTGTTCAACATTCACAGATACCACTTATGGTTTATACTGCAAGTATGCTAAGCAGGCCTTAGTTAAAATTTCTGGGAGAGAGTGCATTATATGGCATGATCCACAGATTGGACAAAGCCAATAGACTCAAATTTAAATCATGATAACTTGTGACTTTGTTAGCACAACAATCAACAAACAGTTCTGTCTACCAAATTTTACTCAAGTCTTGGGTCAACCTGTCAACAGAAATTTGCTAAGGTGCCACATGCAGGAATTACCTCGTCAGGCTAACGTCAAGAAATGATGTTATGAAGAATGAATTTCTTTCAATCTCACTTTGTTTTGAAAGTTAAATTTCAAGCAAGGGAACCTAGACTTTGAGTAAATCTGATTTATCATATATGCTTCCATTCATAATTGCAGAGTCTCTTCATAAATAATCCAGTTGGTGCCACAAAATTTGTATTAAATTCTATAAATTTTACCTGTAATGAAAGTTAATGTAATTCAGTTATAATTATAGATTATTTCATGACAATTCTTTTGATTAATGATCAGTTTTGCATGTTTCAAGTTAAGTTTTCTATTAGCCATATCACACAGTCCAATGTCATATTGTTTTAGCAAAAAGTAGAAAAACCTGAGTTTTTTTTTTTTTTATTCTTAATAGAAAGTGAATTCTCTCTATCTTCTGTTACAGGAAGCTGAAAGTTACTTTCTCCCAGTAAACTAATTTCTTTATTTATAAACATATAGCAAGCAACATTGTGTGGTTTATTTCAGTTGACAGCCAAAATGTATATGATCCATTTCTCACTGAAAGAAATGCAAATAAAAATGAAAAATCAACAAGAGTATTATGACAGCATCAACTAAAGAATAACATTTCCAGTTTCTGCTTCCCAATGTTTGAGGCAAACTGCAAGAATATTGACAGCAATATTTGTAGTTCACTTTAGTCAAAATTAAATGTCAAAAGATTCATCTGAAGTACAGATCTGAGTACAAATTTTTTGCAGTATCTTTTAAATTAGGTACATCCACAAAAAGAAAAGAAAAAACAATGATACCTAAGGTTTAAAATGAGTTTTTAAAAATGAAAAATCTTTCTTGAAGCTTTTATTTTAGTTTTAATTTCAAGCTAATAAATTTAATATTTCCAATAAGCAAAATACTTTTCTGTGTTTCAAAAATTAATATAAATTGACTGAAAGGAATTTTTGGGTTTTTATTATCTTGTTTTTGCTAAAATAGCTGATTGGCCCCCTTTTTTAGTCTTTCATCACAATGTAATTTGCTTTATTAAAAAAAGGCTTCCAAAAATAAAATTAATTTTCTGAAACTTTTATTTAAGGTATATGAACTGATTTAAAATATAATTTGATTTGAAATAAAAGTTATTTACTTTAAAATATCACAGAAATGCAATTTTTTAGCTTGACAGTAGCTGTTTTGACATGTTGATAGCATGATGACAGGTTCAGTGTTGTTCTACAGAGACTTTAATTTAAGAGAGTGTGTGAGCACCTTTTTATATAAATTTTAAGTACTCAGTACTCTTAAAAATTTTGGAAAATATTCTCTAATCTAATTTTAAGAATGTTTACTTTAAATTTACTATTGTCATCACTGTTATTTTCTAATGTTGTGTATGGTTGCCTGTACTTACAAAAATGGGCACATTTATACACATAAAAAAGAAAAAATTATTTTTAAAATCTTGGTGTTTGATGATTTGTATTAAACTTTTCCATTTATGATTACTCAATATAGTTTTCACATAATGATATAATCTAAAATGCTGAAATTATTGCAGAATTTTTAAAGATTTAAATCTCTTAAAAATTATTAAAATTTTTAAAAAGTGAAAACAATTCTTGTAAAAATTCATTATTCATCGAAAACCTTTTTTCTTAAAACAATAGTGTCCATAATATAACTTATTTATAAAAGCAATTAAAAGCTTCTGTAATGAAATAATGTCTTCTCAAAATTTCATAAAACTAAGTGGGGTAATAAATTTAAATATAATATATATATATATATATATATATATATATATATATATATATATATATATATATATATATATATAAAACCAAGATTTAATTAAAATCTGACAATTATCTGATTTTTGTAAGAATTTCCAAAACAGTGTTTTTTACTGCAAAAATGACACTAAATTTACCATGGTAATCTTTGGCCCACTACTGACAGAAAAAAGAAAATTTTTAACCAAAATTTTGAACATGCTAGAAAGGATTAAAAAAAATAATAATAAAATAATCAAAAAATATTTTAGTCTTCCTTCTTAATGACAAACATTTTGGCAATAAAGCTTTTTCATCATGCTCTTTTTAACAAAAAAAGTGGAAGTACCTACTTTAAATGTATGCTTTCAGTATTTCTGTTTGTCATACGATCTTATGTATTTATTGTGGTAATTTGATACCAAGTCTACAAGATTTTGCAACAGAAACTACTTGATATTATCTTTAGTAGTTGCTTAGGTAAATGTCTCTACTCTGTATATTGCAGTATTTGCAAGGACAGTAAAATATTTCACTGATTATACTCTTTCACTATTACTGTTTCTCAATAATACATTACAATATGTACTTAATTTTCAAGTATAAATAATTTAAATAATGTTAATTATTTTTCTGTTCGTGCCTTTAAATATGAATATTTTTATATAGTTAGGAAAAATAAATGAATATACTTGTTTTGTAGAAAGATGTTTTCCTTAAACATGTTGTCTGAAGATAGATAATTTCTTGTTCCAAAGTCAATGCTGCTTGAGTTGAGTAATAACATTTTTATTCCCTATCATTTGATTTTATGCTATTTCATTGTCATAGCTTTCTAATGCCGATTTGAAAATTGTGAAATTAAAATTAGATGGAATTTAAATATTTTGTTTTTTAGCTTTTTAGTTGACAAAAATTAAAATAATCTTTTGTAATTTTTTTCTCAAGAGAGTGCAGAAAGTTCTCAGCCTGACCTACTTCCCAAAATCTGACCAAATGTCAGGATTTATTTTTAATCCCCTTTTAGTTGGGCTGAAGAACTTTCTGCATCCCAAAAATAAAATACCTAATTATCAGTTGCCAGAATGTTAATATTCTCTCAGTATTTTGATTTGGTTGCTTTTATTTCTAAGTTTGTCACTACTTTAATTTGATGATTTTAATTATAAAATTTCTAATTATCAAAATATTCGAAAAAAAAAAAAAAAAAAAAAACATGCCAAATTTATGATTGTTAGATTTTAAATTTCTTGTTTTTGGCCATTAGTGATTTAGAACATCACAATAATTTGATCATGTCTTGCTATTTTATTACAATTTTCATTAATGTTTTTGTGGCTGCAGTGTCATGATAAAACTAAAAAAAATAGTTTCAGTACCTCTGTTTTAAAATTATATTTGATTCCCAACATTAGTTTACTCATTAACATTTAGATATGTGAATTAAAAAGGACTTTTGTTCTTATTTATTCAGTGAGTAATCAGTCAGTGAAATAAATCCATTTTATTTACATCATTTGTGTTAATTTTTAGCAAATTTATTATCACAAAAATATCTAGATATTATCAAGAAAAATTGTATGCTATACTTGTAAGGTATCGGTCATGAAATAAAGTCTCATAATAACTGAATAAGATATTTTGCTTTCAGTTGAATATTTTATTCTCGAAGGAACAATATTGTACACATGGTCTTCATGAATTTTTCTGACCTTTTCAACACAGGTTTTGTTCACCACATGAGATGTACATATAAATATTTGACTCATTTTGTATAGTTTGATGACTGATTCATTTAAAAAGAAATAGTTTCCATGTGCCATGTTTGAAATTGCACATAGGAAAAGATTTTTCTAAAACAATAAATTTGAAGGGTTACCAGGAAATTGCTCATCCTGTTGAGAATCTATCATTAAGGATGTTGTCAAAATGTCCTCTTGAACTTGTTCAAAGGAACGCAGCATTCTCAACATCATTTGATGCATGTGAATGGGGAAATTTTGGAACTCAAAGACAAATATTCAGAAACTTCTTTTATTCATTTAAAACCATGTTGGTGTTTGTGAAGGCTTTTCTATTTTTCCATTTTATTTGAGATTTTTAGATATAAATTTTATTTGGATAGCAATTAAATATGAAGTGGACTAATGTATAGTTATATACTATTTTATGAGTGCTTTTTGGTAACTAAATATTATGACAGCAGTTAAGGATTGAATTTTTTCATCACTCTAAATGACCTGTCAAATTTTATATCTCTACAGTCTATTTTATAGATATATATATTTGTTCGCTAATATTGGCTTTGAAATGAAAACTCTGACTTTTCATAATGACAAACTAAAAAATTGATTATGCACAACAGAAATTGATTTTACTTGAACTTTCAAGTTTAAATATAATGAAAAATAAACTTGTTGAATGTAATAGCATTTTACCTTTATTTTTAGTTTATTCTTTAGGGGAAATTCTCTACTGCCCCCCCCCTTTAGCAGGTCAAAAAGGGGAAAGAAGGTTGATAAATTGACGTTTTTTGGCCCTTTTTATTTTATTCTTTTTTTTTTATTTTATCAGCAGCAGTTTTTACCTACTAGGTTAGAAACTAAATAAATTATAACATGATTTATTTTTTATAAGGAACTGCATATTTTCTACAAGCTTGTAATCATAATTTAAAAATATTTAATTGAAAAGTTATTTTTAATAATTATTATAGAAATATCAAAAAAGCAAGTTTGTGTTTCCATTGCTAATGTATAGAAGTAATGGTGTTGAAAATAAATTCTGAGGTTCTGTCCTAAGTATCAGATTTGTAAGATTTTATCACATGCATAAGAATATGAAATTTATTTCAAACAATTGTAAATAACTGTTCTTGACAATCTAATTATTGAAAAATGTATCATATCCATATATGGACATACATTTATCCTATTGGTAAAACTTGTTTAGAATTACAGAATCATTGAAAGATTACTTTTATGTTTAAGAATAAAATTTAAAATAAGGGATTCTCTGAATGTTGTATTTATTTATTTATTTATTTATTTTTTTTTTTCAGACAGAAGCTATAACAGATAGAGGAAACATAACATAACTGGATAAAGCAAATTTTCACTTCCAAAACACAATTAGTCACTATCATTGTCTATATATTTGCATCAGTGTTGAATAAGAATCTGTATTCCATATTCAAAAAATGTTCACCAATAGAGACAACCTACTTTTACCCCACATTTCAGTGTCACAACTGTATTACATAACACTTAACTGTCCTTATATCCATTGTTTCATCTCCATAATACAGTGGAATGGCAAAAAATTGTAGTGTCAGAGAACTCCGGAAAACACATGCTGTTTAAAAGGAAATAAAACTTCTGGTATTTTGCAAAAAAGAATTCTGTCAAAAACTTCATTCAGTGAAATTTTTATGACCTCTTAAACTTCTAAAATGTTCCAAAGATTTTAAGGTTGTTTTTTTGGTTGCAAAAAATGGGACATCAGTTGATACTTGCTTAGAAATGGATGCTAGGGTGACATAAAAACTTATTTACTGTGGCACTAATGGATCCTAGATCCAGATATATTTATAGTGAAAACCTTTTTGATCCTTATACCATTTATATGAGCATTTGTACTATTTTTATATGAAAATTTTAGAAATTACTGAGAAAACAAGATTTTTGTCATTCATATTTTTTTCAGAAATTTTGGGCAAATAGTGCAAAAATGAGTATAAAAAAAATAATACTTTTTGGGAAGTTTATCATGTGGCCATTTCAAATAAATGAAATTAATTTTGAAATTATATGTATTTTTTGAAAATCTTTCCATGTAAAGAAATCTTTTGGTAAAAAGTATCACTCATTTCATTTTATGTCAATATCAAAACACTACTTCCATTCTTCAAATTAAAAATTCTCACAAGGTATATCTTGGTTTCCAGTTATGTTTTGAGTGTTGGTCAATTTTCTCAATTTGCAGGTTTATTTGAGTGCCCCTACATGTTCTCCCAAGACCTCATTATTTTGTATCATGTCTCAAAGAGTTTCTCTGATAATGATGTTCTACCTCTGAAAATGATATTTTTCTCTGACATCTCATTGATTTTCTTGTGAATATATCAAATTTGAATCTCAATGCTTTATCAACCAATTTTATTGATTTGTTATATTGACTTAGTGTAGGATTGGTAAACAAGACATATATTGAGTATATTAACTTTATAAAAGCACCATTGCATGCCTTAAATTGAAAGATTGAATTTTCAAAGTGAACATATGCTTCTTCAAATAATTTCTGATTGCAATAATTGTGTAATTCATCCCATTTTGAAATAATTTAAACACCACAAGCAATAGATTATTGAAAATAGATGTGTGCTGTATTGTCTTTCAGCAAATTCTCTGAAAAAAATGTTATCTTAAGTATCAAGTGTCATTTAAGTCTTGATAGACACTTGGGTGGGATGGAAAAGGAAATACCAGTGAAGAAAGATGATTTTGATATATAAAAAAAATATGATAAAGAAGCCACTATCAATTTCTGATCAGAAATTTATCACCATCAGCTACAGTTACATCAATAACACCATGGGTCATGAAACTTTTTACCTATTGTCATACTGTTCACATTGGGTGGAGAAGTCAGGGTCTCTTGGTAAACCATTACATAGAGGAACTGAATATGTTTAAGACCTCATATAAATAACATCAATCTTGTTTGACCACAAAGATGGTAGTAAAAGAGGTACTTCCACAGACAGACCTCAAGTGTAATGCTTCTTCTATGAAGAATTGGTAGAATCAATAGGTAAATTTGCTGGGCCTCAGTACAAGGTTCAAATTTTACTTCTTTATAAATAGCTCAGTATCATTTTGTGTGTTATATTCTGCAGTTAGAAAAAAATTATTTCTTTTTTTATAAAATTTGCAGACTTCATCCTGAATTTAAATCATAATGTCCCATGGGACAGATTAAACTATACCTTTCATGGAAGTATGCAACATTCAGTTGTGTTAATAACTTTAAATGATGGTTGTGGTCTGGGTAAGGAAGAGTTGAAAGCAAATACAAAGATATATGTAACTACCTACAGTTCATATCATATGAAAAAAACATCTCCCACAGAACATGTGGAAAAACATAGTAACTGACAGATGTCATGACATTCAGATTCATCTATTATATATAAAATAGTCACATGTCATCCTCTTAAATATTGGTGGCACTGAAGATCACACAATTTGTTTTCATATACCATTCTAACCAAAAGAATTACTTTGACTTTTTTTTTTTTTTTTTTAAATACCAACTTTGAAAACTGCTTTTATTTCTTGATACCCAAGTTTTATAGCGGGAAAAAGTGACAATTATTTATTCAAGCTCACATACTGCTATTATAAGTTTTTGCATTTTTTACCAACAGTTTTACTCACTAGTTAAACATGGTTTACAAAAACTTAACTATTAGATGCCAGTAACAAGGGATACATCATACACCAAAATTTGCATCATTCAGGTACATCATCAATTATGAAATTAATGCCTCAGCCCCCTTTAAATCACTTATTTCCACTCTTACTATTGCAAATTGATTTTGTTTCCATGTTACACTGGTGTTGGCCTAAAGTCAGTGTTACAATGCTATATTTCCAAAACTTTGCATTCTCGCTCACTGTCCTGAATTTTATTGGACACATTTTTCTCACATGGATGAATCCAGTAATACACTTCTACTTCATATGCACTTTCATGTCAGAAGTCATTTTGCTAGAATGCTATCTCTAACCTGGCAAGAAGACTTATTGGTTATTGGTGGGAATGTCAACCTCTACTGCTATATGAACACCACTCATCACTGATGCCATGGGTCAGCATAATAAAATGAGGCATTATTTTTGAAATGATACTTATAGTGCATCATTATGTTGCATTAAGAGTTTTTTTTTTTTAATTTAATTATTGCAAAGAAAAAATTGGTATTGTTTCTGCTGATATTTGTGCCTGTTTGAGAGGAGAAGTAATTCTTAATGATTTTAAATGAATAATGGATAAGATGTTCTTGATATTTAGTATTTCTTTTCTGACCATGATAAGCAAAATATAGAGATGGAACCAATTGTCACTTATGTGATATAATCTTTCATTTTTTTTCATGTTGTGTAAAATTACAAAACCAAAATTATGAGTTCTGTTTGTTTATAATGAAAGAAAGTTTAATTAGACTTTTCTTTTACAATTACTGCTATAAAGAAATTTCTGTATATGCATATACACAACTTGAAATTAGAAATGAGTGTAAGAAGTTACTTGATGATTTAGATAATGTAACAAAATATTAATATTGGAAGAAATTTGTTTATATTTATAATTTTGTTTCATATAAATTTCAGAATAAGACTAATATGTATATGGTTAAAGTGTTTAATAATTTACTACCTCTGTTCTAAGAATTTACTTTACCTACAATATATAGTCTAGAATATTTTATTACTGTATTTTAAAGTGCAAAATTTAGTATGATTAGACAAATTAGACTTGTCATAAAAACTTTTTTCAATTTAAAAGATTTGTTGATGCAAAATAATAACATACAACTTCATCTAGTTATTATTTTTCTTTTTATTATTTTAACACTTTGAGAGGTTTGTTTCTATCTAATGCAAGCACAAGACATAAGCTATACAAACTTGTTTGAATTATCTTTGTTTATATGATTAAAAACTAAACTATAAAACTATGTAAATGCATTTTATGTAATTGTAAATTTATTCTTATTTTTCAGATTTTGAGTATGGATGAAGAAAAGATGTGGTATAAGGCAGAGCAATATGGATTGGAAGGCTACATTCCTTATAACTATATAGAATTGAAGCCACATCCGTGAGTAATGATTCATTTACCTGAAGCTAATGCAGACAAGTTCTTATTTAAAGCATACAGTTAAGATTAATAATATTGCAAGTGCCAAAACCATAAGCTGCTACATAGTAACATTCCTCCCTTTACATGAATAATAATGGTCTGGAGTCTTCTAGATGCTGTAGTCATTGCATAGTTATATCTATCCAGGGTTATCCATAACTGAGTTATTTGTTGGGTGTAACTGCATGCAATTCAGTGAGGTCTGCAACATATCCAACACTCAATGGGGATTAAATTTGGTAAATGCATGACCAGTAAATTCCTTGGAAATCAGTTGAGGGTTTCCAGAACTAGTTTCATGTGTATTTTGCATGAGGAGAGGTTGCATTATCTTACTGGAACAAATTTTCACCACCAGGAAATTTAGCAAGCATAAAGATCTCAACAAGATCTTTGTATATAACAACTCTCAAGAGTGATTCCCAGTTTTACAAGTAGTCTTTATCTTTCCAAACTTCAATAAAACTTACCCCACACTGTTACAGAACTACCACTAGTTTGTACAACATCCTACTAATGAGTTGGAACCATAGCCTCATGCTTTTTTTTTTTTTTTTTTCATACAACTTTACTGTTTTTTTTCAAACAGCTGAAAACAGGACTTGTCTAACCAGACCACACTGTACCAGACTTCCACAGTCCAGTAGTACTTTTCTTTGATTAGTACTCTTCACTTGGTCCAATGTCAGGATGTCACTAATGCTTTGTAGTGCATTGATTGATGGGTTAAGCAGCACCAACTGTTCTTATATAACCTGTGGGTACCCACAATTTTCATGTGCTGTTAATGTCTGTCCAGGTATACTCTTGCCCAAGAATAACCTAGGTTATTTGCTATATTGAAAATAGTGTTTTCTTTCTAACCCTAACTATCATTCCATGGTCAAATGGTGTTAAATCTTTTCCACATTCTATGGATGCTACACTACCTTTTTTATCTATTACATCATGCATTGACATTATCCATCCGAGTTGAGTGAAACTGCTCAATATACATTTTTTACCACTTCACTTTGCTTTCTTATTCTTCAGCCAAAAGAAATGCAAAAAATGTTTTAAGATCTTTTGATCATACTGTCTTATAGGTTTCACAATATCATACATTATTGTTTCTTAAAGATTTCATTTAGCTTCACCCAAGTTAACCGTTTTACTAATTAAAAAAATACAGTCTGGTTCATAAAATGTTTCAAATAATATTTCTTAATTATCAAATACATACATACATATATACACACACACATATATATATATATATATATGGGTTATGACTTTTTGTAAAATAATTGATTTCCATATAATTTGATGAGTTTTTGTTAAAAAAAAAATAATGAAGGGTTTAATTCACATTATATATATATATTTTTTTTTTTTAAATGTCAACCCCCTCTCCCTTTCTAAACTCATATATAAGTATAGTAGTACTATGATATTATTGTACCTTTGAGAATTTGTTTATTTGTAAGTTTGTATGTTATACTATAGCTATAAACTGTTAAGTGTAAAAAATACATAAGTACAATACAATTACATCATTAGCAAATTGAAAATCTGATAAAATCAAATTTTTGGTTTAGGGGTGATCTTTTTCAACAATACCTTTTTCATTACTTTTTGAACAAAAGCTGATTGATTTAGAAACATAGGGCTATGACTTTTTCGTATACCTAATAAATGTGTATATATATATATATATATATATATATATATATAGTGTGATAAAAGTTATGCTATATTTATGTGTAAAAGTGCTCAATGTCAGAGATAGTGCATATGTAAATATAAAAGTGAACACTGATATCAACACCGGGAGTGAGAGTGGACAGTCTGATTCATGCTTCAATGCAATTTTCAAGCCATGGGTGTTGTGTTTTGGCTTTTCTATTTATGTGTGTTTGTCAATGATGCATTATGAGTAGTAAAGTTTATTGTATTATCCTGATAGTCATTGGTTTGATTCTAACAGTTATGTTTCAAATCATTCTAGAGGCTATGGAGTATAAATAATTGTAGATCCAAATGCAGTTTAACTTTTTAATCATTATTTATTATTAATTACTTGTTAATTATTTGTTGTTTATTATTATTACATTTATTTGTGTTTATATGTTCATTTCTAGTTTGTTAATTTGTTTATTTATATTTTTTGTTTATTATATTTAATTTTTCCTTTTTTCTTATTTGTTTAAAGTATTGGCTTTGCTTATACAATGCAGATAATGTAACATACTTTATAGTTCATATATTTGCATTTTTCATAGTGGTATTTTACAAGGTATTCATTTGTGGATTTTGATTTTTAAATAACAGTAAAAATTTGTTTTCATGTCTGCATTTTGAGATGAGTTCTGATCATTTATTTAGTAATTTGTGTTGGTCTGGAAAGGTGATTATAGCTATTTCCTCCTCCAGACAAAGTTTTCTGTTTTTTATTATTTTAAGTTGATGCTGTTTTCCTTATTTTCTATGATATTTTTGGTGTAATTTGTTTTTATTTTTCCCATATATATATATATATATATATATATATATATATATAGCATTGTGTTATTCGAATATTTGCTATTTGTAAAGGATGTTTTGTCCGAGTAGTTTCTGTTTCCATAGTCCTTCAATTACTCCTATGCATATTTTTTCCTCATTATCTGCTGATTTTATAGTGGCTTGGTATATTATATCGTTTTGCAAGCAATTGCTATTTAAGGGACAATTTTTTCTTTGCTCTGCACTTACAGATGGGTTTGGTATGTGCAAATGGTTTATTTTTATGTTGTGTTTTTATTGTGCCATGTTCTCAGTGCAACTGTAACTAATTTTACTGTTTTTCTATTGAATATCTTGTGGAGAGTGCTTGATGGTTGGTGGGGAGTGTTTGCGTCCGAGTTTAATGAATATTTTTCCCACATTTGATTTTAGGTTTTTTTTGTATGATGGGTTGAACCAGATGCTGACTATTTTCATACTATGAGGTGTGTAGGTGAGTGCTGCCAAAAATCTACTATTTTAAATAATGGATTTTTGGCGACACTATTTGTCTTCCATCAGCATGGATAATGCTAACCTCCAGGAAATTAACACATTGCATCTTCTCGGTCTGTTTTCCATTGATATAAATTTGAATGATTATATGAAGTTAATTGTTAAGATTGCTGCTAAGAAAGTTAGTTCACCATGTTGTGCTAGACAGTTTTTCTCCCCCAAATCAGTCTTGCACCATTATAAGTCTCATTCATCCATGCATTGAATTTTGTTGCTACATCTGGTCTGGTGCTTAGGGATTCTTGAATAAATCCAAAGAAGAATCTGCATTGTTACCAGAACTGACCTAGAATCAATCAATTTCTCACTGTCCTAATTTAGCTTAGCTGTGCCTTTTCTATAAATATTTTCATGGCAATTATTTTAATGAGCTTTCCTCTTTGGTATGACAACTTCATGAATTTAAGCATAATAATAGATTGGTAGCAAGGTCTCATCATTTCACTGTTGAAATTGCTTGATATAACTGTAAGTTTTATTGTAATAGTTTCTTCTTTCAACATAACTCTTTTCCAGCTTCTTCCTTTCCTATCAGCTACAATCTACAAAATTTTAAATACATTATCAATCATCATCATCATCTATTGCCTTGAATCTTGTTCTTTTTATTGTCCTTTTCCCTCAGTGCAGTTTTTTTTTTTTTTTTTTTTTCAGTTTCTTTCACTCTCTGTAACTCCTTGCATATTAATGACTATTACTTTCTTGGAGTGAAATTATTAAAAATAAAAAAAGGACCCAAAGAGGATATACAGTATTGTTAATATACTCCTTATTATTTTAATTTATGCTCACATTGATCTGTATATGTGATCATTTATTTTTTCTTTTTTAAATTGTGTGCATTTAATCTTGAATTGAAATACATAGTTGAAGATGTTGCAATTTTATTTTCTATTGGGGCATTTGATAGCCAAATTGCTTTCTGTGTAATTCACATGCCAAAAATATAGTTTGATTATCTAGTCTAGTATTTCATTGTCATCCATGGAAAATATCTGCAGCCAAGTTGGTTAATTGTACAAATTAACAAGTAGTTAATGATTGTATACTTAGTGACTATTTGTTAAAGCCAAAGCTAGCTTAGATTTTAGACATCCTGTTTCATTAAGGTCTTTATAAACACATGCAGTTTAAAGAAAAAAAAGTGTATAATAATTACAAAAGAGGGTGCTGAAAATGTCTGTATCTAATCAAGGGGAAAAAAAAATGTATGTTCATTTGTTCTAATTTTGGGAAGTAGATTGGACCAAGAAATTTTCAGTAACTTCTCATGCATGCATGCACATATACAGATTTATTCAAAAAGAATGAAGTGATTTCATTACGCAATATTTTAATAAGTAAAAGCAATAGAAAACTCTAGCCAAGTCACAAGTATTCTACTCACAATCAACTTTTATTACCTGTCTTACAGGTGTTCAATGTGGCCACCACCTGCAGCACAGGCAACATCAATGCAATAAAAGAATTCCTCCCAGACATGTATCAGTATATCATGATACACTGAGTTGATCGCTGTTGTTATTCGATTTTAAGGTCATTGATGTTAGTAGGTATATGTGTGACATAAACATGATCTTTTATATATCCCACAAGAAAAAAAATCACACATGGTTGGGTCTGGGGATCTTGCAGTCCAAAAACAAAAAGAGCAAGGTCTTGGTAAGCGCTTGAACGAGGCATAATTTATAAGGTTTCAAATGTAGACGTTGTTTTAGCACACGCCAGATAGTGGATTGAGAGATTGCAAGTTCATGGCTAGCTTGATTTGTAGACTTCCATGGACTCCTCAAACACAGCACAGATTCTCGCCACTTGTTCCTTCGAAACTTGTGATTGTCTTGAACTTTTTCCTTTACACAGACACCCACTACTCTCTTAAAACTGGTTAAACTCCTGTTGAATGTTTTTAGAAGAGGATGGATTAATGTCGAATTGTCTTCAAAAAGCATGCTGCACTGACAACCGTATTTGTTTTTGGGAACTCAAGAATGCAGAACACCTTTTGCTGAGGATTTGTCATTGTGGGGGTAAACAAACAACTGAATATTACTGGAGATATGATGTGACTACAGCACACCTGTGGCAGCCATTCCAAAATTAGAAAACTCCTCTTTCAAATGGTCACTGACTCATTCCATGACAGTGCTTGAGAACTGAAGCAATGCATCATGAAATTGGTTCATTCTTTTTTAATAACCACACACACACACACACACACACTAGCTTAAGAGCCACCCTATCAGGCAGCATTTAAGCTACCTCCTGTGGAGGTCTCTTGATTGGGCCTTAGACTTGTTCAGCAGTTTGAGAGTTCCTAAATCTTTGTATATACTCAACATTGGCTGCTTTTCTTGCAGCCATTGGATCTGGGTTTTCATTTGCATAGGGCTTTCTTTTCCACATTGCCTCCTTGGCTCTTTTTGCCTCCAATCTAGTCCTCGATTGGTGGAGGCTTCTTTTTATGAGGCATACTGCCTACCATATACGATAGGCAACAATAAGCTAGAGAAGAACTCAAAATTGATCACTACATTATATATGTATGTCCTTACTTTCTATACAAACAATTATTTTTATTTCATGGGTGACTTTCACTGGATTTCACAATTTTGATTATTTCCAAATTTATTTCAAAGTTATGAAATAGCTATTGCAAAAGAAAATTTTTTGCAAAAAAAAAAATCACATAAAATGGCTTGGAATGTTTTTAATTAGGTCACAGTCATCCTGATTCTAATATGGTATGATATGTTGGATTAAGGCCTCTAGAAGGAAAGTTGAAAAAATGTGACACTGGCATTTATTCTACCATCTATGTTTGTCGGTACCTTTTGCAGAATAACATCTCCCACCCCCACCCCGCTCAAACCATGATGCTGCCACCACCAAATTTCATTGTTGGAAATGTATTCTTTTGTTTGAAGGTATTGCCATCTTTTCTCCATACATGATTTCTAGAATTACGTCCAAACAACTCTGTTTTTGTTTTGTCTGTCCATAATACTCTTTCCCAATACAATTTTTCCTTATCCTTATGTTCATGAATGAATTTCAGTCTGGCATCTGTCTTTTCAATAGCAGTGAAATTTTCTGAGGTGAGCGTGACTTTAAATTGTTCCTATGAATTTCATTGCTTATTGTCTGTTTAGTGACACAGGTTCCTGATGAAAGCAAATCGTCCTGCAATGTTTGACAAGTAACTATTGGACTTTGTTTAATTTGATGCATTAATTTCCTTGAAGATCTTGAAGAAATCTTCTGTGGAGCACCTGTTCTTCTTTGGTTTTCAACAGTTTTGAGTTTTTTATATCAATGAATGATCTAAGGGTAGTAAATGGAATATTCAGATTGTCTAATATTTTCCTATAACTCTTACCTTCTTTCCAGAGCTTAACAAACAGTTATTTTTGCAGATTTGACAGTTCTTTACCTCTTGCTATGATGATAACCTTCTTGCATGATTATCAATTACAGAATGTTCTGTTTGCATTTTTTTAGGCTAAAAATAACTACTGATAACATTATTGGAAGATTCTAGAATATTCCACTTGAATAATCAAAACTATTAAAGCAGTTTAAAAAGTTTCAAAATCTGAAATTTTTATTGTACGAATACATTTTGCACCATTAAAATGAATAGAAATCAATTCCATTTATCCAATCAAAAATTTTTCTGTTTTCTATGCATATTTAGTTATTACGCATCTAAGATTCCAAAAGTGAAAAACACATTTGTGGGTATGCCTTTATTAACCAATTAAAAGACGGATCAAAGCACTGAAGAAAAAATAATTCTATAATAGATAATTTTTTCATATTGCAATGAACACTAAGCATGACTGTCAACTGTTGCATTTGAAAGTATAATGAAAAATTATAGTATTGGATAACAGCACACAGCTTTGTATAACTACTTGTACCCCTGAACAACACACAGTTTTGTACTACTTGTGCCCCTGAAGATGATCTTGGAAGAAGATCAAAAGTACTTGGGGAAATAAGTGATTTAAACAGTTATAGCACATTTCTCACATTTAATATCAATACATGGAAGGTTATTTGTGAGTATGAACGGATTTTGTTAAAAATTAGCATTGTCTGTAATTTGTTTAATCAGACATGCCTAAAAGAATTTGATGCCTATATACACACACAACACATACATATACATATATATATATATATATATATATATATATATATATATATATATATATAAGTCGAATAAGTTTAGTTTGGAATTAAATAGAAAAATATATATATATGAAAATAACTTTTCTTTTTTATTGTATGATGTCTAATGTCTGGACAGTTCAGATAAATACACTGTTTGAAACTTAACATTAGAAGCAATGAGAATGGTTTTGAGATGAATTTGTTTATGTTAGAATCAAATTCTCTTGCATTCTTTAAAGTTATTGAGGGAATAAACAGAACAGTGGAATGTTGTCTTTACATAGTTTTTTTTGTTATCTTTCAAATGAATGCTTTGAATGTACCACTCCTTTCTGTATATGAGTTTCTATTATGCCTTTGCAGGAGTTTGTATATAGAGCAAGGGAATAAATGAAACCGCTTATTAGGCTTATTCTGTTTTCAGCCTTATAAGTGTTAGATTTTTTTTTCTTATTTATTTAAAGTAAAAATGTTTCTTTTACATTACTGCTATTACCAGTTTTTAAATTTTATTTTAAATGTTTATGAACATACACAGATATTAGTATATGTTCATGCATGTATAAATGAAAACTTATAATATGCATCCATATGAACACTTTACATCAAATTGTCTATTTACACTTTGAGACAAACTAAAAAAAACCCTTTAACAAAAATTTATCAAATGCTATGAAATTTTTTTTTTTTTAATTTTTGATTACATTTATGTAGTTTGGTAGTTAAACTTTAGAAAAGAACATTCTGATGTGTGGCATGTACTGATTCTCTCATCCTTAATCAATAACAAAATAAAAAGTGAAAATAGAGAAAACTTTTCTTTTTTTTTTTTTTTCTTTTTTTTTTCAATTTCTCTATTTCACTGTTGAACACCTACCCATAAATTACCATTACAATTGGCCTTGCTTGCCACTAATTTGTCTAAACTTATGAATATATACATAAAAATATTATCAAAACTATCTATTAAGCTCTACTAAGCATTGGAAAAAATAAATGATTAAAAATTATAAAAGAGAGGTAATCTTTCAGCTTCTGAGTTATCAAAACTGGTATATTTAGTCCATCTTTGATCTCTATTTCAAATGTTTATGTACATTCCACAAGTATTTGTGTTGTTTATATAATCTTCGATGATTTCTTATCACCACCAATGGTAGTCCTATTCATGATGTGGCCTATTCTCCATCCACAGAAGTAGATATCTTTTTTACTAACTGTATCATTTTAGTAACAATGCAGTGAATCAGTATTTTTAAATAGTTTTAGTTGTATAAGTAAATACCATATATATATATATATATATATATATATATATATATATATATATTAATTTTAACATTTATTGTAAAATGTCACATAATTTCCAATATGGTTTGCATGACAAACCTGCAATTTACAAGTATAGATATATATTCATCTAAGGGATATTAAGATGACATTGGAAATAATAGGATTCAAATAAGATTTGATGGCAAACCTTAACAATTTTTAAATGATATACCATTTAATTTTTATAATTAAATGATCTCATCACACCTGCACATGTAGAAAATTTGAGCAAAGTTTTTTTTGTTTTTCTTCTTCATAAACATGCATTTTAAGTTAGTTTCATAAGAAAACTGAAATAAATATCATTGTATTATGACATTTAAATAATGTCATGAACCCAGATATCATTCATTAGATCTTCTCTTTTTTACAAGTCATCTTGACAGTCTTGTCACTCACTGCATTCTAGTTATTGCATTTAAATAATCATCTGTCAATCATTCAGGAGATAAATTTTATCTGACAGCATTGAGCATTTATGAGAGGTTGCTAAAAGGTTCCCTTTCTAACCAAGAAGCTCTCCTCCAAAATAATTTCATGTTTGGTCATTTGGTCAGATTTTGGGCAGTGAGTTGTCCAATAATCTTTCAGCATCCCCAGTAGTACAATTTTAAAATATTTAAGCTTATGTTAAGCTGCCTTGTGTTGGTGGCACATGACAAATTAGTATATAAATTATCAATATATTTTTTAATGCTAACACAGCAACTAAATAATTTTTTTTCTATAATAACTATTATAGTTTACAATGCAATCAAATTTTTTTTCTCTAGAATCACCATCCCAAAGAAAATAGTAAGCTGATCTCTGCCAGTTATACTCAAACATTTCTCCTTATACAATATTAAGACATTAAAAACAAAAAATGAGTTATAAAATAGTTTTGAAAATTTAAGGCTTAAACCAGAATTATTTTAATAATTAAATAGCTAATGAAATTTGTCCCTTTTTAATTAATAACATAAGATAGTGTTTTCTAACTTTGGTGATTCTAAACCTTTTAACTTTAGTTAACTTTAATTTTTATAATGTTAAGAGAAAATATAGTAAAATCTGTCTTTAATTACAGTATTTAATTTCAAAGAATTAGTGAATATTATTAGGGAAGAGATTTTGTTACTTGATTGTTGTTAAAAAATATGTTTCTAACCTAGATTTTTGTTGACCTCTAACATTTTTGCTTTTTATGATAAAATATTGGTCTGGAAAATTTCATTTATTTTTTACAACTCTAAATAAATAAAAAAAAAAAAAAAAAATGAAGTTCCTGTAATATGAGATTTAAGAAGAAATGAAAATATTCTAACCTAAAATAGTAACATTTGCATTATTGCCATATTTACTTCATGTGGCGTTTTCTTTTTGTGAATCAAATACTCTCACAAAATACATTCTCAATTATATTTTTATAGCAAAATTACTGTTAGATATATTTTGTGCAGTTGTATATCATGCTTATTCATTAGGTTGACTATTTTTACTATTTTGTATTACATTTTTTCATAAACTTCTGTAGGCATAACAATGGTCTTCCATTGGAATATGTATATATTTCTTAATCAAATTCTTTAAATAATATACACATATATATATATATATTCCTCCTCCTCAAGGAGAGCTGTGTGATTAATTGTATCTGTCACTTAACTATATATTACTAGACCTAAAATTAAAATTTCCCATAAAGTTGTTATAATAGAACTTGAAAGAATTCAAAAAAATCTGATCTTCACATGATAGGACAAAGGCTGAGCATTTGTGATTTTTAGCTAATTATTAACTTGCGACTTGATTGCCTTCAAATTCTGTCTAGTGATGTCATTTTTTTTTTTCTTTTAAATTCACTAAGATTTCACTAAAATCTCTTTCAGAATTGAGATTTTTGGTCAAATAAAAGAGTCAACTAAAATATATTATCAATTTCATCTTTAGTTTTTAGAACTTTATATTTTTTATCTTTTTGTTCTTTCTCTATAACATTTGTTATTTACCAATTCAAGTTTGGTGTGATTCATTTGTAACATTTTCGTCTGTTGTAATAAATTAATTTGCTTAATCATAAACAATGAAAATTAGTTTCTCAGTGTTTTAAGTTTAATTTTTTTTTTCCATATAAATCAACTGAAATTTTAGCCCACATGAACCAGATGTTGGTCAGTGAGAAAAATAAACATATCTAGTTTCTGTATGGCAAGTGGCAATTTAACCTGTTCTTTTCTAAAAATAATGCTGACTTCTAGATTGTCTGCTCCCCCCCCCCCAAAAAAACACAGCCATCTTTTTTTTTCTTTGAGTTATATAGGATAATTCTATTTGTATATCTGGTAGATATGGTGTCTGCTGATATAATTCAAAATATTGATCTAAATAGTTTATTACTCTACATTTTACAAAAGTATACAAAGTTTTTTTTTTTTTTTTTTTTTTTTTTTTTTGTTATATAATAATGTCATATCTCAAATGAAATGTCAACAAGTAAATAAAAAATATCAACATCAATAAAATTTATTTTGGCCAATTATACTTTGGATATTTCAGATGATTTATCATAATGGAAGTTGCTGAGAGGTTCTCATTCCAACTCTTTCAAAAAGGAAATTTGATGTTGGGTAATTTGGGCTTAAAATTTGGGTTGTATCAATATGCTGAAGTTTGTGTATGTTTCTATATCATAGCTAAATGGAAATTCCTAGTTTTTTTTTTTTATTTAATGTGCAATCATTAAAAATGTTTTCAGAGAAAAAATAATATAAATCTCTGATTTTCTTTTCAGCTGTTTTAAATGTAAAAAAAAAAATAAAAGGCTCAAAACAACAGAAACTACTGAGCAAAGAATTTCTTGCTCCAACGAATAAAGCAATTTAAGAAATAAACACAAAACTGTTGTTCTAGTTTCCTGGGGATGTATAGGTGTACAAGTCAGTTGATTCAGTTTCAAACATTTTAGAGTTCATGACTTATTTGAGTTTCTCAATTTTGGAGCTGCTTGGTATTCCCCTCCACAGGCTTTAACAAAGTCAGGATTCTCATCATGCATTTTATAAATCTCCATCTTCTAAAGTTGTGCAAGGGAACTTACCTTTTAAAGCATATCTTCTTCCACATTCTATCAAAGCAACTATACTGACTGTAAGAATTAAAATGGATCCTGATTGAAAATTTCCTTTTTATCTTCCAATCTTGCATTTTGAATTTCAGTTCTTTTTAAGTTCAATTTTCATTTAGGATCTTCTTTGCTATGATTCTAAACATGCTACAAGTGCAATCTCTCAAGATTACTGGACCTCATCTTGGCTTTTCTGATGTGCTTTACCCATGACCAGCTCTGTTTTGTTTGTTTTAGGGCTGGATTCGAAAACCACTTTTTTAGACTGGCACCCAATAAGAGAAATACTAATGTTCTTAACCTGGATATCTCTGCTAGTTTTATACATGATAAAAAAAATGCAACACCAAATTATGAAGTCGTGTTGGGATGACTCTTTCAAAAGTCTATGATATCCGAAGCAAAATATTAAAAACAGGAAAATTGTATTGCAAATAAGAGTACTGAACTGTTATGGAATATTGTTCCTCTCATATGGCATAGAATGATGGATTAATCTTCTCAAGAAGAGACTTGAAACAACAGAAATTTACTAAAGAAGGATGCTATGAATACCATGGACTGACGATGGGAGCAACAATGAAGTTCTGGGGAAAATGGAAATAAAAACGGCACTTAGAATGAGAAAGAGACAATTGAAATTCCTGGAGCACATAATAAGCAAAGAGAATAACTTAACCTAGTGAGCTTGTGTAAATGATTGGGAGAACAGAGATTAGATAAAATAGCAAAAACTTATAAAAAATTACTTAGAGCTACAAAAGGGCAGGAATTTGTGGAGGTGCATGATTGTCTGTTCTGAAGGGACATAATATATACAAAGCTCAAACAGTTTTTTTTTTGTTGACTGACTTCCCAAAAATACTATTTCAGTAACCAAACATCAGATTGAGGTGTGGGTGGAGTTGAAGATAAATTTGTGAAATGATGTGTCAAGTTCACTGAACTTCCAGTGGATATAGCTCTGTGAAGTCTTCTTGGTCAGAGCAAAGAAATATATATATATATATATATATATATATATATATATATATATATAGTTTACAAGTAAACGTTTCTACTTTTTGTGTGTATAAAAAAAAATATATATATATATACATCTACACACACACACAACAAACTGGAAAAGTTTTTGTGACTTGTTTCATCCATTACGATTTCATTGGACTGGGCTTTGATGACGTCATGTCTACATGTGCATGAAATGAGAGATGGAGATTCAGGTAGTTTCAAAATTTTTTGGAAGAATTTTTTTTTTTTTTTCTCAATCTAGCCAAATTCTTCTATATTCTTTTTCTCACTATCACCTTTGTCCATGGCTATCCCACACAGTGACAATATAAAATCTGCCAAGAATGGTGACATAATGTAAATTTATCATGGCTGAACTAACAATCAAGGTACTTTCCAGACAGTTTCGTCTCTGTATTATTTTCTCTTTTAATCAAAGTAGCATTCCCTGTGTCAAGATTTTAGCTTATTTTGTTACCTTGAACACCAGTGTGTTTTGTGTGTTGTTTAAAATGTTTCCAGTTTGTCATTTTTTTAAATACTGTTGATATTTAAAATCATACAAACTTTTATATATATATATATAATCAATTACAATGATTAAAAACCAATTTAAGTTCAAGTAAGCATTAATTTTATTGGTACAAAAATGTTAAACATTTTATTTCTTATTCTTTTTTTCTTTTTCTTTTTTGTCTAGAGAAATGGTTGCTTACCTAAACAAACAAATATTCAATTAAACCATTATCCAGTAATACTGTAAGAAAAAACAAGTTTATTCAACAATGGTTTTATCTGTTATATGTTTAAAATTTTCTTTAAAATTTAAAGTATTGATGTGTTTAGATTTGAAAAGTGTATTTGCTGTGTTTTTCAGGTGGTTTATTCCCAAAAAGATAACTCGAGCACAAGCAGAAAAACTGCTGTTAGACAAAGATGAATATGAGCAATATCTTCAACCAGATGGCGCCTTTCTTGTACGGCACAGTGAAAGCTCTCCAGGAGAATTCTCCATTTCAGTCAAGTAAGCCAATCTACAATCATCAGCATCATTACATATCATTTCTCATAAAATATGCTTACATATTATTTCAATTTGGTGATGGTCAGCAAAAATATTGCTGCCATAATAATTTATCTCAAGTTTATAAAAGGCAACAAAAATAAGCTAGCTTTGTTTTGAAACAAGAAAAGCAAAAGGCAGCACAAAACAAAAACTTAGGGTTTTTTATAAGTTCATTTGCTAAAATCTGTTATTACTTCAACAATAAATAAATAAAAACATTTAAATAATATACTCTATATTTTGCTAAATTACAATTGATATTTAGTTAAACTGATCTCTCCTCCCACCAAATAATAATTTATAATACTTTTCAGATATATTGTTCATGAATATTTACAGTATTATGTATTTAACAAAAGAAAAAAAATTAACTGTAATATATATATATAAATAAAAAGGTAGAATTTTTTTTTCTTTGTCATTCATGTCATTTCTTATGTTTGGGGATATGAGCTGAACCTTTGTTTTTGGAGGCAGATGTAAATACAAATTTATTAATAAATTTCAAGTTTGTTTACAAAATTTTTATATTTGATTGTAATCAGCAGCAGCCATAAATCTTCAGCAGTATATTTTAGCCTTTCCTCTATATTAAACATACAAGAGGATAAATATATAATCATACAAAGCATAAAAAATAAACCTACCTCTGCTATATGTTCACTGCTGGATTGTGTGTGTGTGTGTGTATATATATAATCCTGGCTGTTTGTTTCCAAGCACAGTTTTCTGCTAGGTTTGCCCACTAATCTCTGTTGTAGGCACCCACTCAGGCATTATTGTTTCTTCACAGAAGCAACTTTTGGCTTATATTGCTACTATGCTAAGCAGACCTTTGTTACATTTTTCTGGGAGAGTGCATAATCTGACAAGGCCAGTACACTCAAAAAAACCCTCTGTCATGGTGACTTGTGTCTTTGTCCTGGCATAATCATTGACAGCTTCCAAGCAGTTTCATCTACCTAATTTTGCTCACAAGGCTTGAGTGAACCTGTGTTTTTTCATATTCTTATGGATAATATATTTAACCTGGTAAAAGCCTTATTAGTTTAACTCTTTCAGCATTAAAACTAGCAATCTATATTTAGTTCTAAAATAATTCCTAAATACAATTGTTATTGATGATGATGATCATCATCATCATTCTTCTTCTGACTGCTCATGTAGAAAAGCCAATATATGAATGTTGTTTCATTTGTAGAAAGTCAAATTAAAACTTATATTACACAACCTGTGATTACATATTTATTTATACTCAGCCATATTATGCAACTTGTAGTAGTGTGTATGTATGTATGTATATATATATATATATATATATATATATATATATATATATATATATATATATATATATATATAATCATCATCAACACCACCACTTGACAAGACACTAGAAATGTTGAAACAAGATGGTTATATCTGTAGTGATGTTATAACATGCTTATGATATAATTTTTATATATATATATATTATTATGTAAAATATAATTATGTAAATTTCTTATTGTTTTTATCTCACATATATTTAAAAGAATAAAAGAAACAATTTCCAGTGTTTGCAAGAAACACAAATGAAATTGTATTTATACTTCCATTTGATCCCATGATAAAGTTTTTCAGACATCTTTATATGCATCATTCATTTCCTGTCTTCCAACTTTTTTTTCATATTTACTTGTGTAAATTCTTTAATTTAGACAGGCTTTAGTTTTTAGAATATTTGTAAAAGTGGTTAACAGTAATTTTATTTCTCTTCCCTCACAGGTTTAGAAATGAAGTTCAACACTACAAAGTTTTGAGAGATGGAAGTGGTAAATATTTCCTCTGGGTTACAAAATTTTCTTCACTCAATGCAATTGTTGACTATCACAGACGATCATCAGTAAGTCGAGGTGAAACTATTTATCTCATAGACATGCTAACTAAGAAAGACAAAAAGAAACAGGTAAGAATTTTCTTTTTCTATTTTGTTAGTTTTCTTTATTTTCACCTTGTAAAACATTGCCTCTTTACTGTTCTTTTTACTAAAGTTTGATATTTTTAAAATATTTGTTAGAGATAAATGTAACACTGTTAAAAATTTATTTTTGTTTGTTTGTTCATGTTAAAAGAGAAAATAAATCTCTAGTTTTAGATTATTGAAACTAAAAATATAAATTGCCAGTGCTAATCACTGCTATCCCTATCAGTAGAAAATGAAGCTGAGCATAATATGACTATAAAATTAAATTTGCATGGCTACTTCATAGTGAATTGTAAGGAAGCTTATAGACTTTAATGAAACTACCAATGCTAACTTAGTGAGAAAGAAAATTTAAACTGTAAAAATTGGTCTAAAAACCATGACAAAGAATCACTTAAATGCATATTTTTAATTAGAAATAAGAAAAGACATCTTTTTAAAAAAAAAAAAAAAAAAAAAAAAAAGAATGTCACTGCTTGTAGTTAGTTTTCACACACACACACGGGATTGTGTTTGTGTGTATATATATATATATATATATATATATATATATATATATATATAAACTTATAGAGCAATATCTCAATATCTATAATAATTATAAAGTAGTTAGCAAAAGTTAAGGTCATTAGATGGAATTAGGAACATTTAGTTTTAACTAATTACATTCAAAATGATCAGTCAGGATTATATTCTAGTAACTAGTATATCATAATTTTTTTTTTTTTTTTTTTTTGTCAAAATAATTGATTTTAATATTTAAGTTGGAGGGAAATAAGCAACATTTTTGATATGTGATGCTTTTTTTTTTTTTTTTTTTTTTTTTTTAAACAAGCTAAAACTACCAATTGCAAAAATGAAAGATTTGTGTACTTTATAGTAAGGTTCTGTGAATGATCAAATTTATCAAGAGATTTATGACATTTCATGCTTGATGAAACCAGTTGACAGTGATTAAATTCAAATATTACTTGAGAATAATAAACACTATATGAAGTGAGAATTAATCAACATATTCCAGATATTTGGCATCAAATGTTAAAAAACTATTTAACCAAAATGGTTATCTTAGTCCTTTCAATATGTAGTTTCTACAAAAGTGAAAAAACTTAATGGCTTGTGTTTCCATGCATGGTTTTCAAAACAAATTTTGACAAGCTAAAAAAACCAATATTTTACAGCAATATGGTAGGAAAATTATTGACAAAGTGGAAAAATTTCTATAGATAATAGAATGAGTTTGACCATAATTTTGATTTAAAAGAATGTTTCTTCCCTTTAAAAATTTAATTTTTAAATTAAAAGAGAAAACAATTTATTAAGACACAGTGCATAGAAATTGCTTTAATTGGTGTAAATTAAATTTGTGTTCAGATTCTTACAACATTTCACATTTCTTGGCAAATCGTCTATCACAATGTGTGATACTTAATGACAAAAGTGATAAAAACAAAGAAAATTAAATGAAATTGGTTAGACAATATACCCAAACATATTTAAAAAAAAAAATTATTAAATTTAAGATTTCACCATCCCCTCCCCTTTGTGTGCATGTTAACATAAATATCACTTTAGTTGTCCAATGAAGTTGTAAAGGATAAAATACACCACACTTTGTCATTAATTCTCCTAACATTATTCTGGTATATAAAAATTAATATATCATTTTCTCCCACAGGAATATGGTACAAGAGATCATGGGGCAAACAAAATAGGCCACTAACCCTTAACCCCTGCCAGATTCATCAAAAGAATAAGATAACTTTATGCTGTCCTATCACATGATAGGATTGGAAGAGAGTTCTTGATTATGTCCTCCTTCTGGAGAACTAAACAGTTGTTTATTTTGCTTTCAATTGACCATTTGAAGGCAGCAATCAATAAAAAAACATATTTGGATATTGTATTTGATAGTATCCAAGATTCCATTATTAGAATTTCATAAATTTATAATAAATACAGAAACTTCATTTGAACTCAGCTAAACATTAAACAACATTGAAGTTTCTGTAACATTCAACAATTATTTTTAATATTGTCTGCTTGAAAATATGTGTGGCATTTATATGCCATCAAATACACAAGTAATATTCTATCAGAATAGCATTAGACTCCATGTTTCTTTGGTTACCAACTTAGCTGAGTTGTTTTCACTCATTTACCATATTCACTAAATATTTCACCTTTTAAAAGGATTACCATTTATTTGGGTATTTACAGAATTCTCGCAATAAAAATAAAAAAAAAGTTCCTTGTAAAATGCCCCCAGAGTAGTTTTTTTTAATTCTAGGAGGATAGAATTGTAAAGTTGCCTAAAATACAACAAAAGAAAATGGAACAAAATAGTTGATGTTGAAAATTATTATTTTATTTTTTAATAATAAATGAACTTTTTGGTCAACTCCGTATATATTCTCACATATAGTTTACTTCCCATGTCTTTTATTGAATTTTTGTCTTTATTAGAACTTTTCTTTCTAAACTCTTCACCATTTTTTATATCATTTTAGATACTGAAAATTAATTTGCTTCTATATTTTTTAACAAAATAAGCAGTTATTATAGAACATGTTGTTGTTTAAAATTAGAAATAATAATGTTCATAAAAATTAACTGATAACCTTTTATATGTATAACAAAATTATCAAGTCCAAAATATGTAGAGTTTAGGCTGGTGCATAGTGGTTAAAGAATTGTGTGTTAGGAGTTGGTTATTTTTTAATTGCTGGGTTAGTAATACTCATTACTAGATATTTATTGTATGAAAAAATATTTTTTCTCAAATTATATCAATTTGTTCTGTAGTTGCATGAAAACAACTGGGTTTAGAGTTTTTGTTATAACCAAAAATATCTTGAATGATGAAAATGTTTACAAAACATTTATAAGAAAGTCACTGAAGTGTCTATTCAAGTGTTAAATATTATAGAAGCCCTATTTAAGCCCTAGTCTTCTTAGCAATATTTTTTTTATTTTTTTTTTTAAATCAAAATCATGCTTTTCATATAACGTACATTTCTTCTATACAACCACAATTTTTTTTTTCTCCCATTAATATGTATTTATGCTTTATTTTTTTTATTTCAGGTGAAAGCGTCATTTGATTTTGACCCACAATATCCTGAAGAATTACAATTACGGAAAGGAGAGATAATCACAGTTCTAGAAAAGAAGGATGAGAATTGGTGGAGAGGAGAGAATGCACATGGCCAACAGGGACTTTTTCCAGCAACCTATGTTAGTGACATATAACAGTGAAAAACTATCAACCAACATTAAACACACAACAACTTTTTGGCTGCTGTCCCAATGCAAATTTCAACCACAAAAGAATCCAAAGAATTTAGAAGTTTCTTTCTTTTTTTTTTTTTTTCTTCCTTTCCCTCTCTCTTTTCCCCTAATTTTTTTTCTTTAAGATATAAAAAAAGAAGGAAAGAAAATATATTAATCATTCTAGGAACCACATGAAAAATTGACAGAAAGTAGAGGAAAGATCAAAATAAAGACACTTTCTCTCTCATTTGAGAGAATAAGGGATGAAACTAAATTCTAAACAAAAAAAAAAAATTATTTTTTTTTTCCTGCTTCAGCCTCTTTCGTTCATCCACTACAAAAGAGAACAAAAAGCAATCAGTTAAGGAAAATATTTTTATCTTGACTTGAGATAGTTATTTAACTTGTTGTCCTCCCTCCTGCACATTTACTTGGCTCCTTTTTTCTAATTTTTAATTTCTCTCTTTGTTCCCTTTATCACCAACATAAAATACATTAAGAAAAATGAGTGAATTTCTGCTCCACCACCTTATATTTCTGGGTCCTTCTTTGAAATCATTTTTATCATTTTGTTTTTTGAAGATTGAAGTGATATTGAACAAAACTGACAATTTAACTCAGCATGTCTTCCTTGTTTTAAATATCTGGATATCTCATTGGAAGATTCATCACAAATGATTTTACATTTACATACTTATCTTTTAAGAAAAGAAGAAAAAAAAAAGCAAAATTGGCCTTAAATTAAAAAAAAAAAAAATTGTTAAAAATAAAATGCAAAAATAAAAAACAGGGTCTATTATTCCTCTGCCCACACCCACTTACATACATACATACATACAAAAAAAAATCTTTTATTAAAAAAAGTGTTTAAGTCCTATTTCTCAAGCAATTTTTTTCCCTTATACCCTTGCCGTGATGTCTGCAGTGAACTGCTTTTCTTAATTTCTTTTCTCATTATTGTACATTATTCTGCCACTCATACGTTATTTGCCATAATTAATTGTAGTCTTCAACAACTTGGCTTTTATTTCTACTTTTCCTTTATGTTCATTTGCTTTCCCTATAAAATGTAATTCATTGCATTGGGTCTTTTTTCATTATGCTTTCCTTCTTCCTTTCATTATTCATTTTTCCTGTTTTCCTTTTAAATACTTATAATGGGAATTTTGGTGGAATTTATTTAACAAAAAGGCTTCTTTTTTTTTTTTCATATCTTAAAAAGTAAAATGACTTAAATCTTGTGTCTCTCTTAAAGTAATACCCAGTTTTTGTTATAACTTCAGCTACATTAATTTTTTTTTTTTTTTTTTAATTAATACCCCATCTCCCATTATTCCTAAGAGGCTCTGGGCAGGTTGTATTAAACAATTCTCTTGTCTTAACAATCAGCATCTAGGACTAAATTATGCTCCTACAATTGACCCATAACCCTGCTGCAGAACTCGTCCAACATTTGTTTAATTTTTAGTTTTGCCACTATTCCTGCCCTCAGTTTGAGAGCAACTCACAAAAAAAATCGCTTGTTTTACAATCAAATAAAGAAACGTGCAGTTTCATTCATTCCTATAAAACAAAATCTAAGATATTTTTTAAATATATTTAAAACATAACACTGATTAAGAAATCACTGGAATAATAAAAACAAAAAACAAACACTAGTCCTTTTTTTTTTCTTTTTCTTTCAATCTCTTTGTGAAAAGTGTCAGGTTCAATATATTTGCATTCATATCTCTGCAGTTGTCAGTTTTGAGCAGTCTTTATTGAAATATATGAATCATTTGAATTTACTGTCTGTTATGCCTAGAAAAAGTAATACAACAACATATATATATATCAAATCTAGTTTCAAAGAATCAGTGGGGTGGAGGTTGTTGGGTCTTATATGAAGTTTTCCTCTTGTTCTCTTTAGAAGGATATATTAACCTTCATGACCCACATCCTAATAGTCTACTTGCTGTTGTCTTAAGTCATAGTTAGCTACAACTTTTTTTTTTTAATTATCCATCATTTGAGCAACTACAAACTCGTTTAAGTTTTCATTTTGACACAGCTTGAGAAAAGGAATTCTACCAGTGTGAGCTGCCTTTTTACTCATTATAATTGAGTAGTTATCATCTAAGAATTGTAGGGCCCCTGAAAAAAAATATATGCAGACCTTTTTGCTGATCATTTGAACTTAAAAAATTAAGTTGCTAGCATCACACATTTTTGTTTTGAGGGAGGCAGTTTGGTTTTAAGATTTTATTCTGTTTTTATTAGGGTTTCTTCCATATGTGCATGCACACACACACACACATATATATATATATATATATATATATATATATATATATATATACGCATGTGATGGTGATTAAAAAAAGTAATGCAATTTGTTTTATTATACAGGGTGCAGCAGAAATACCCCCCCACATAATGGTAAGACATTAGTGCCAATAATGTCTTGATCTAGATAATATCTTACCATTATGTAGGAGGTATTTCTGCCACCCTCTGTATAAGGGACACAATCAAACACATCATACATGAAGGTATAGCTATACATCACAGGTTCACATCTCTACTTCTCAACATCATTACCAATTCTTTCAATGACAGTATTCCACCTACAAATGAGGTCATGTATGTCAACTTCATAAAACTCAGTTGGCTGCTAATGTAGCCAATTCCTTACAGCAGTTTTCACTTCTTCATCACCACCATAACGTTTGCCTCCTCACTACCTCTTTCATTGGACCAAAGAGATGGAAGTTTGAGAGTGTTAAGTCAGGTGAAAAAAGTGAAAAACCAGTGTAAGAAATTGGTTACACTAGCAGCCAGCTGAGTTTTATGAAACTGAAATATATGAACTCATTTGTAGGTGGAACACTGCTATTGAAAAAGGTGGTGACTATGTTGAGAAGTATGACTATATCTTAATGTACAATGTTTGGTATGTTTGGTTATTTCTTGTATAATAAAGCAAATTGCATTACTTTTTGACTCACCCTAATGTATATGTGCATGTGTACACACATGTACAAATTTATAGTTTTATTTTATAATGCATGTTTAGATATTCTTTCTGTTCATTTGTTTTTATTTCATTTTTCAATCATCTTCTAAAATGGAAAACATTATACCACTTTTTTTCACTTTTTACTGGTATGAGAAGATAGACAAATATCTGCTGAGTTCAAATCATCATCTTTGCTGCTACATAGAAGTTTCATCTGTGCTAATATTTACTCATCTTTATGGGAATCTGGAAAATAAAACTCTTCTCTATGCATGAATACATCCGTGCATATTTAAACACGCACACAATTTTTCATTTGTGTATTTGATGGCATTCCATAATGGAAAAGGGGGAAAGTAGTCAAACATTTCAGCTTTCTTCAAATCTACATGCCTTTCTCTGTCTCCCTCTTCTTTTTTTTTAACATTGTTTCAAAATTGCCTTTTAAATTTCCTAAACAATTTTAAAGAATTTTTTATTTAAATACTGTTACACTTAAAGCTTTGCTGTATTCTTGTTTTTCATAATATCAAATAGATGACTTGAAAAGAAATATGGTTTTTGTTTTCAATTCTAATTCCTGCAAGAAATTGTTTTTTCTATGCAGGTATGAAACATTTCTTACAAGATTTGTAAGAATTCTGTTTTCTGTCCTCAGTTGTTAGAAAACAAAATGCTAGGGTAAAGTTTGTGCAATAGTTTGTGTGCTTTATTTCAACTGAAGGCATTTTCATTTGCAAATTAAAATGTAAAAAAAAAAACTTTCATTTTTTTTATCCATCACATTTCTTTGAAAGGTTTGAGACAATGTTTTTATTAATAACCTACAATATCTATCAGTTGTAATTACTTTGTAAATTCAGCAAAAGATAAATTGTCTTGTTAGTAAAATTTGCTTCCGCATAAATACTTACTGATTACATTAGACAGGCTGCTCCTTTATGCCAATATAAACTGAATGAGTTCAATTTTTTGAACAATTTTTTTTATTGGACAGTAAATACACCTACATCAGTATACAAACTTGGAAATAATTTTGCCAATGATACAAATTAGTCTTTCTCTTTAGCCAAAGTCATTTAGAGGGAGGGAGAGAAAGAGAAAGTGAAGAAATGTTTTAAAGTTGATTTTTAATTCTTGATAAATTTGATTGCCATGTGTTGTTTTGATGGATGGAGTATTTTGCAAGGTAGGAGGCACCCCTTCTTCCTCCAGCATTAGAGATGCTTTCGTTTTGGTTTAATTGCTCTCTATCCATCCTGTCATTAATTCTTCTCTTCCCACCCTTATTATTTCTTCATTTAAATTTAATTTTGTTTCTTTTAAAATAGAAGAGAGGGTAGTCTGAGAGGGCAAAGTCATATTAATACCATCTTATCAGTAAATGAATAAAAGTGACCAAAATTGGTTTCTTGTTGCATTCATCCCCCCCCCAGCCCCATGAGCTGGCTCCTTACCATCAGATCTCTGGCCATACTACCTACATTCATTTTTGAGAAATTAAATATTTTTTCCTTGATTATATTTTTGAGGTAGATAGGTTTCTCCTTCCTTGTCAGTTCTTACTCATTGTCTTAAATGACAAGGCGCAATTGGAAACTAAGTAAATAAAAAGAAATTTATATATATATATATATATATATATATATATATATATATATAATTGTGTGTGTGCGTGCGTGCGTGCATGTGAGCTTATATAGAATAATGCAGCATTGGCAGATGTCTAATCATTAGGTACCAACAAAGTGGCATTTTCTTCTATTTTTGCAGGCTTATCATCTACTCCTCCTTCTCCTTCCCATTTTTTTTTATAGATTAGTGCAAGTCTTGAGACTACTAAAAAAAAAGAAAATCCTGCTTCCTACCTGAAAAAGGAAGAACAAAATCCTATACAATCACCTATCCCATTCCCTTATACTCACTCACAGACACACACACATGCACACTCACATTAGATCATGTGAGATATCTGTAAGTATGTATATAACTATATACATATGCATACATCCCTTTCATGTTTGCATATTACTCGGAACATCCCTCCAAAGCTGATATGTGAGGCCGACACTCCAAGACTGTTGTTACATTTGTATAAAGGCATGGATCCACTGGCAATGTGTTGGGTTATCTACTGGCAACAATTTTGATTCTATTTCAATGGACTGCTGTTGTCAAGTCAGAATTCAACATGGATAAACCGATGATGAAACTCATAATGAGGTAAAAACATGGCCATTTACTTTTTTAAAAACTTGATTTTTTTTTTTTTTTTTTTTTTTTTTTTTTTTCAGTTAAAGTGTCCATGTTACCATTAGTTATGAATTTTTCCTAAATAAATGCACCTCCGCTCTGCTGAAGTGATTATGCTTTGTGTTTATTATTATTATTATTGTCTTTCTGTGTGTACTTTATTTGATAACAATCATTATAAATTTTTAAAATTCTAACTCCAAAATATGGAAAAAGTATTTAGCATGGGGTCCTTGTAAAATGAACATTGCACATTATAGATGTACTTTTTGTTAAATTGGAAATTATTAATGAAATAAAACCAAGTAGGCTTTTCCCTTCTGCTTTCTGCCATTCTAAATGTATTGTAATATATTCAACAGTGTGACTCACCATAGAAGGTCATGGTTATACAATAAAGACCCATCAGTATTGCATATGGCCAAATAAGAGTAGAGCCTATGAATGGTTCAACTGATTTAAATGTATGCAGCAGGATTAAATAGCTTTAACCAGGAAATTATATTAAAAGCAACATATTAGCCAAAGTGAAAGAGATTTTGCTCTGGTTCTGTTACTGTACCTTATCCTCTGAAGTCGTCATGATTTGAAATGAAATAAATAAAAAAAACAACCAAAACAAAAAACCTCATATACATAAATACAAGCTTAACTTTGTATTCTCTCTTCATTTCTATCTCAGGATAAAGTGAACACTGAACCACAATCACAGAAACTTGAGTTGTAACTTTTCAACATTCCTATCACATAAATGAAAAAGATCACTAGCCATTTAACAAGGTCTCTATTTTTATTATAGTACATTTCCTTAAAAGGTTAACTTATCTCTGAGGTTTTCATTAAGTTAGCAACACTATAGTACCAAATATATAAACATTCTAGGATATCAATTGTCATTTTAAGTTTTTTCTTTTGTTTTCTTTGTTTGTTTTTTTTTATACATAATAAAATCATGTTTCAGATATTAGCTTCATTCCTGAATCTCTTCAGGTCTTCTATTCTAATAAACAATTTTTATGAAAAAATTAAATAAAAACCAATGTTAAAAATATAGTTTTATTTAATTTCTCCATATTTTTATATCAAGTTTTTAATAGAGCATCTAAAACACTTTCTTTTCAACATTTCTGCTCTGATCTGGAAATTTAGACTCAAGTGGAAAACTAATTGTTTCCTTATTCATCCTTAATCCTCTTAGGGGACATTGGTTGTCTGTATTATGTTAAGAGAGGTTTATATTACTTTTACTTTCCAACAAAGTTAACAAGCAGAAACATTGAATTTTTTTCTTTTGGTTTCATCCTGTAATGGTGATGTTTTAACATCATTATCTCTTTAATATGAATAGAACAACACATTATATCTCTTCAGAATCATTAAGAAGATTCAACACTTGTAGTTGACCTTTTCTTTGTTATTTTCTCTCTCTCTCTCTCTCAGATACCATGTGAATCTTAACAAATGTCTTTTTTGTCTGTCTTTCACCTATTGAAACAGCAATAGCTATAATAACCAAATTTTATCTGGTCACATATGAAACCCAGAATTTATTATTATTAGCATATTAGTTTTTTGAAAATTTCAAAACATTAATTTTTTAGTGAAGGGATTCATTTTACAATGTAAGTATAATGTCTGACTAATTTTCTTTTTCTAAACCTCAAAAAAATTTTCATGACTGGAAGGAAACTTAGAATCATTTAATATGAAAGATAATAAGCAATACATGGTGAATATAGGTATGTATACTAGTGTGGACTTTAAAAAAAAATTACTGGCATGTACAATGAATCATGTGCTTCAATCAACTTTTGTTCTAGAATTCTATTATAAAATGAATTTATAATTCTGTATTTATATTCATTCATAAATTGAAAACTAAATGATGCAAGTATGCTTTTTTTATATTCTCCAGTTGTTTTATTTTTAACTCAAGCCAGACTTTGTGACAATGCAGAATGTAGATTTTTCTCTTAAATCATCTTTCAAATAAAATTTTAGTCCAGCAGTTTGCTGCGTACTTCATATGCAACAAAATTTCTTTCTTACACCTGGCAGCATCAATTCCATTAACAGGAGGAGCTCAAATTTAACTGTTAGGAAAAAAAACAAAATTATTATTTCATCTCAGATATTGCCATAGAAACAGATCATTTCTGACACTTTTTACATTCAGTATAAATTGGGTTTTATACATTGCTAACAACACTTTGAAATTTTATTAGTAATAGAATTCTGATATTTAAAAATAATCTTTTTTATAAAATTGAACATAAGTATTGTTATTTATTAAGCTTACTTAGTTTTGACACCAGGCCACTAGTATGGAACACCCAGTGAAAAAAAAAAAACAAAAACTCATTACTCAATGGTCAACACTATGTCAAGGTATCAAAAGTATTTATAGCCTATATAAATTTCACTAAAAAATGTTTCAATTATTACTGTTGTAACTCAAGGAAATGGAATATTTTAAAACAAGTGTGTAAATAAAGAAACGAACCAAGAGGGTTTATTTTTCTGTTCATTGTCTTTATATAGAATAGTTTATAAATTGTTGCATCTAAACTTCGAAAAAAATCAAATTGCCTTAACAAGTATTTTAACTGCCAAACTTTATCATAGTTTTCATAAATGTTTTAAGTTATCTCCCCTAATAGAAATTATGGCAATATTGTCTATTAATCCAGATGTATTATTGTAGGTACCTCAACTGATTTGATAAAAATATTTGCAGACTATGATGAAAAAAATTCCCCAAATTCATCAAAATCTTTCTTAAGAGGAATGATCAAAGGATTTTTAAATCTTTTTTTTTTTTTTTATTGAATGTTTGAAATTTTGGTTAAAATATATATTTTTTTTTTTTTTTGCATCAACCAGGAGGCCAAAGATTAGTATAAGAAATTTTAGGATTTTTTTTCTCAGTGAAAATCACATTGATTTGGAAATTCTTGCAAAAATCAAATAATTGTTGGATTTTAATGAAACTTTTCATGAAATTATTTTAGAAATGTGTTTTTTCTGTTTTTTTTTTTTGTTTTTTTTTATATACATCTGTTACTTCCCCTCACAACACACACACACACACACACACACACACACTTCTTTTAATTTGAGTAAATTTCAAGAAATTAAAATTTTTTTGACCTCCATAATGTTTGTATACATAATAAAAGCAGAATTTAAATCATCAATTTCATTTTGTCAAACCAGACCTCCAGTTTTAAAAAATCTCTCTGAATTGTAAAATAAAAAATGCAATAAAACTAAGACATTATTTAATTAGAAAAGCTTTTGTTTTTATGAATAAGATATATTATGTACATTATTGTCTTAAGAAAAATATGTTTTTGACAAATGATGAATTTTTACAAGAATTGTTTCCTTTTATGAAAAATTTTAATTACAATAATTTATAGTTTTAAATCTTTTAAAATTCTGTATTAATTTGTTTTGGTTAGGTGATATTGTTATTAAGTAAAACTATATTTACTAACCATAAATAGAAACGCTTATTACAATTTAGCAACCACCAATATTTTAAAAAGTATATTGAATTTTTTTGTATGTTTATAAGCAAGCTGATTTTTGTAAATAAAAATGTCCATACAAGATATTATCAGAAAATAAGAGTGATAACTAAAGTAAATTTAGATCGAAATTAACTAAAATTCAATAAACATTGGAGTACAGAGAATATTTAAAATTTTTAAGATTACTGCACAGTAAAAACTTATATAAAAATAAAGGTGATCACCTTATATTCCTCAAGTAATTTTGACATATATCCATTGTAGAACAAAATTAAATAAACTTTTGTCTGTCAGTTAAAGTATCAACCAATCCACACCTTAAACAGCTACCACCATGTTAAAAAATGTATTTCTGTGATATTTTGAACTAAAAGTAATATTTGATTCAAATCGGATTAATTAAACTTTAAATCAGCTAATATTCCTCAAATAGTGTCAGAAAAGTAGGTTTTATTTTTGACAGACTTTTTTTAATAAAAGGAATTATATAGTGATGACAGATGGCACTAAAATCGGCTATTTTAGCAATTTCAAAATGAAAACAACTTCCAATCAATTTAAATTAGTTTTGAAATACAGAAAAGGTATTTTTCTTTTTGAAAATATTAAAGTTAATCTTAGTTTTAAAATTAAAACTAAAATGAAAGCTACAAGAAATATTTTTCATTTCAAAAAATTCCTTTTAAACCTTAAATATCATTTCTGTGAAGGTGCCTAGATTATTGCAACCAAAAACAATATTTCATGATCTGTAAACGTTTTCAGCAAAACTTTAAAGTCTAAGCACCACTGAAAAACAGTATAATGTAAAAAATGGATGGATAAATGAAATTTTGTTTTAAGTCAAACTTACTAACTTTAATGTTTTAGTATCAAAACTTATTTTTATCACTCTGCTGGTCAGTCATTCATTTCAATTCAAGTTTTATATAATTTTAAACTTATAAAGTTTTATTTTATACATTTGCATAATTTATTTATGTTGTAACATGATTTTTTATTTTATAAATTATAAAATATGAAAAGCATTTTATTAAGAATCTTTTGTTGAGAATATCAACTCCACCTAAACAAAGAATTTGCGGCATTTTTATCAGTAATCATTTAGTAATGTATAGCTTTCTCAATTGACAATCAAAAAATGATGGTTTACTGCTAGGTAAATAGACCTGTACTTTTTATGTTTTCTTTCCCAATTTGATGTAAGAGAATTATAAAGATGATTCAGTTGATGATATTGTATGTCCTTGTATTGACAATGTAGGTGAAAAACTACATGTTAAGAATAAACAGGATTCTGGTAAAGGTGCCACAAACATTTATGGGGGGGTGTGAACTCTGTGTTTTATATGTGGATGTAGTAATCATCATAAAATATATATTCATCAAGCATTTTAGAGTTCCCAGAAGGCTATTAAAATTGCTGCATTTTTTTTTTTTTTTTTAACTTACTGAGGTCGCATTCAACCTGCATTGTCGTAGGTAGCTCATAATGTTTCATTGCCATCTGATCTTTCAAGAGGCTTGGTTCAAAAATAGTGAAATTTATATTTCTCTTCCTCACACACACAAACACACACTGTCAATAAAGCCTTCTCATTCCATTTTTCAACACACTTGTCAGTCACAGATACAGGATTTGTAAAAATGTAAATAAATTACTTTGATATTTATTCTCTTTCATTCCAATTTTATTGCTCAGTTTTTGTCTGTTGATGAATCCTGACATGACTTTTTCTAACAGTATCATTTTGTGGCCAGCCACTCTCTTAACGTTGGCAGTAGGATGGTTGTCATGTATCACTTATACAGGGCCATGTGTAAACAATCATGCTATTACTACAACTGATATATATATTTAAAAAATTATTAATCAGTGTGTTTATAGTAAATAAAATGCTCACTTATCTTGTCTCTACTATGAGTTTTGCAGAAATTATATCCAATTATCAGGAGACTTATTGTAAAATTGAATTAATTTTCAGAAATCATTATTTTTTTTTTTTTTTAAATCTTAATTTATAACATAAATACCTTGTAATTTGTTCTCCCTAAAAAGATGACATCTCTTCAGAGTAGATATTTAAGGTAAGTAAATATTTTATTTGCTAGTATTTATCCTTTATCCCTGATAATGATCACTGTAATTCCACAGCTGCTTATGTTAAAATTACCTTCCAAAAATACTGTTATTTTTTTGTTTTTTTAATGCAATTTTATATATATATATATATATATATATATATATTGAATGATAACACAATGAAAATATTTATTTCCTACTTTGAACTCAATGTATTCATGTAAAGTTGCCTTAAAAAAAGATCCTGAATTGTCTAGGTTGGGAAAATTGTTTTTGCTTTATTACATAATGAAAGATTTGGCTTCATTTAGCCAATCAGATTTTTCATCATAACCCAACCCACTAATGCTGTAGATTCTCAATGTTCTTTGCCATTAATTATAAATGAAACTTGTAAATGAGTGGAAGAATTTCTTTGTTTGTCATAATGAAAAAAAAAAAGATTATTTTACTTAACTATTATTTATTTTCAACAGAATTTATTTCCTTGTTAACACATTTATCTAAAGTTTCTTTATAAAGAGCAGATCGAACATCATACAGAGAAAATTTCAGTTCAAAATTATGCTGATAACCATGTCAGCCATATTACACTCTTGTCATTGAATGAGGATGTTTGTTTTTTGTTTTTTTTTGTTTTTTTTTTTTTTTTATGGCAGTAATCTGTAAATTGGGATTGGTTTGGTTTGTTTTATGGCATATCAACCTCAATGGGTTATTTAATGCCAACAAGATTTTTATTGTTGGTAATATTTTTTTTCCAAAAATATATTGTTGGTAATATTCTTTTTTTCAAAATGTATTGCTGGTAATCTTTTTTGGAAAAAGGTATTGCTGGTAAAAAATTTTCCAAAATAGTATTACTGGTATTAAAACCTATTTTTATACTTTCATAGTGTTTTAACCCCTTTTTTCTTTTTCTTTTTTCTTTTTTTTTTTTTTTTTTGTTTGGGAGTAACCTTTGCCCATAGCTGGGACCCTGACAGTTGCTACCACTCTGTGTCAGGGTGGACCTGGAAACACTAGCAATTAAGAAGTTGTTCCACACTCCTAAAAACCTTTTGATCAAAGGCCTTGCCGTCAGGTGTAGTTTATCATCTTACCCAGGACATGGATGTAGTTTATTGTCTTACCCCAGACGCAGATGTAATTTATCGTCATAATCAGGATGCAGATGTAGTTTATCATCATATCCAAGATGGTGTAAGTTAGGGCCATCCATAATTTTAAACCTTCAGAAATTTATTGGTTCCCTATAAAAGTTTACAGCATTGTCCTTTTTGAAAACTTTAGTTGGAATTTATAGAAAACCATTTTTTTTTAAATGTTGGCAACATTTGCATGGACCTAGTATTTAATCGTAAACTCTTAAATTGTAAAAGTTAAGAAATTTATATAATTTGCAAATTATATCAGTAAATTTTGGTTCATGATTTTAGGCTTACTTATATTGTAAAAGCATTTTATTAATTAACCCAAAATGTTCATACATTTTTATTTTTATGTGAAAGATAGAGAAAATGTTTAATCAAGAAAATAGTTCCATTAAGTTCAGAAATTCTTATTTTTTGAACAGAACTTTTCATAAGTTCCTGATGAAGTATTTTTTTATTATTATTATTGTTTATTTATCCAAAGAAAAAGATGAGGGTAAGAAGTTTATATGTGGTTACATCTTGAATGAAAATAATTCTTTTATACTTGGGGGCTCCTCTAATCTTGGAGCCCCTGAGCTGCAGGCCATACTAGCCCATATGTAAACCCAGAATTAGGTATATATTTCTGTAAAATATAGCTGATTCCTATGACATACAGATGCATATTTTCATTACTGTGTTGAAAAAATCTAATAAAGTGTTGTAATTCAAGCATTGGAAGCAAATTTAACAAGTTCTAAGTCATCATCAATACGTATTTGCTCTTCTTTATAAGGTATTTTTTGACTCATTTTCATTTGAAAATCTTTTGAAACATTTTTGAATAGAACAGTCATTAACTTAACCTTCATCAAATCCTGAGCAAGGGACACTTCTGCTGTTTTGGTTGCAAATTAAAATAGACTTTGTAAGTACTTTCTCACTGGTCAATATTTCATGTTGATTACTAATGTTCAATCTATACAAGGCCAAAGAGCCGCTCAGGATAGAGGTCTACTGTGTAGTATTGTACGAGCAAAAGAAAAGTCAAGAAATGCAGTTATGTTAAAAAGATAAAGGTTAACCTGAGACTTGAAAAGGCCAAGATTGTAGTGATCAGGATAACATCCACAAAACACCAGTTCTTGGGAAGAACCTGTCTGAGTGGAACTTACTTCTTATTAATGGAATACAAAGGGAATGAATCCATGTGTATGTTGTAGGGTGGGTCTCAGGCCTGGTGGAACCAAGAAATGTAGCATATCAGAACAGTTGTCATGATAATAGCAATAGAGTAATGAGTGATTTGCGACATTTTGCCTGTGCAAAAGAGTTTTTAGAATGGAAAATATTTCATCAACCACAAGGCTGTATAGATGCTTTTGAATCAAGACAGGAGGCAAGTGAGAACTGAGTAACTCCAGTTCAGATATGGCAGCAATATACTAGTTTTAGTTTAATCTGACTCTTGTAAAGGTATAGTATAACAGGAGGAGTGAGATACTTACTGGAGTGGTACAATTCTAACACCTTTCTCCGCTGCCTACACCCGTTGGTATAACCACGTTTTAGTGGTCCAGTCCTCAGGTCTAACTCTGCCCACAGGTCTAACTCTGCACTGCCCAATGCTGACACTGGTTCAAGCTGGTTGTTGGTTGCTGGCCACTTTGATCCAGACCAACTCTGCCCACATTGCGTTCTTGATCTCAGAGCAGTGGAAAATCAAAGGTTTTAGTCTTGCAGTGCTGGTTCAAGCTATGGTGGGTAACTATAATAAGGAAAAAATATCTTCACAAAAAACAGATTCATGGGGTTAATCTTCAATTGGTTTATATAGCTCTTGGTACAACAAAAATTAACCCTTTCCGCATCAATCTCTCTAGTCACACTGGGCCTTGACTAAACTTCTGGAGTCTTGGAATCGGGAAATCCAGTGGCAGCTGGCATGGATTTCAGAGGCACTCGATGCTGGTTCTCAGCCCAAAGTCTCTGAGTCCCCCAAAGTCATCTGCTTATATACACTGTGGCACAAAACTGGTGTGTGGCCAAAGGATTCTGGGGATTCAGTGATTCCCCAGTTTTCATTATTTCCAATAAAGGTTTTCTTTGTTCCCTGTTTCTACTTTCTTAATCAACTTTCCAAATTTGGAGAATTATCCACCTTCCTTGAGAGTAGTCACAAGGATTGCTTCTCCCTTAACTTCAACCTTCTTCACTTCATATCTTGCACTGCTACTCCACACAGGTGGGACTAAATTCTGCCCCTTCCTTCTCAGTATTCTAACTCTTCCCAATTCTCAGGGTGCATAATTGTCTTTGTGACAAATCTAATTTTTAAAATGTGTAAGAAAAAGTCCTTTTTAATATATAGAATTTTTTTTTTATGTTGATAAGTATAAAAACAATGAGATTACTTTTCTTTAACTTTACATTTTAAACACATATGTGTAATTGAATTGATAGCAAAACTGTACTAAAGATTAGAAATTATAATTTCTGCAAACATTTTTCTCGCATATTTTTTTCTATTTAGTAACAGTTTATCTGCTATGTTAAAATTAGTTCTAAACAGTTTTAAACTTACAGCACTCATTTTATATTCTAAAAATATTTCAGTTTAAAAACAAAGAAACTATTCTTTGTATTATCTGAGAACAATACAAATATGCTCTTTGATCCATTTTGCCATAATTCATCATGTGAGATGCAAGGGAGATAAGCCTAATTGCTCATTTAACTTTATATTACACTAGGCATTATCGTGAAAACTCACTGTCTTTAATTTTAAAACAATTCTCAAATAAATTGTTGTTTTACATATTTGAAAATTGAAATACTGCTTTGTAGAATCAATGAAGCTAAATTAAAATCTCTTCAATTGCAAATTGTCACCTTTTATTTCAGTACACTTTATATATATATATATATATATATATATATATATATATATAAGAGAATATTGTAAATAATTGCTCAAATCAGTGTTAATTTGCACCAAATCTTGTGAAAATTAAAAGTTGAGTAAAATATCTTCTAAAGTTCAAAAAAGAATTTCTATTTTCTGGAGGAAAGAGCATTAATGAAGGTAGTTTTATAACTTTATAACTTATATAATTAAAATAAATAAAATAATTGTCAATAAATTAATAAGGTTTGCATATTCTGCTTTATTTCTACTGTTAGTAAAGATAGAATTCAGTTCTTAGTTTTTATTGCTTATTTGTCCCTTTTTTAAAATCATATAATTCCTTTGATTTGAGAGCAACAATGTGTTTCATTTGTTACAAATCATAGTCACCTTTCTAGCTATGTATGGCCTTGTAAAATAGTAAGCAGGATATTTCTCCAGATTCAAGCATTTCTGGATAGTTTATATTATTTTCAAGAAATGTCCTATTTTTTACTTTTATTTTTTGTCTAGCTAGCATGTGTGTGTGTGTGTGTGTGTGTGTGTGTGTGTGTGTGTGTGTGTCTTAATCTTATATTATTAGCATCATGTGAGCTGGCACACCCCAGTCCTTAAGTCAAGCAGGCAGTCAGTCAGCAGTGGCTTTACCATATCAACTGGTAAGATAATCTCAGTGATGTTGTTTTGTACATGGTTGTCTCTGTGTTGACGTCACTGTCGTCTGTGGGTAAATGACAAACAGAAGTGGCAGCTGAATGAAGTGTGAAAGTAGAGAAGATAGAAAGAAAAAAAAAGGAGGATCAAGTCAAAGGAAAAACTCAAGAAAGAACTGAAAAGATGTAAGAAAAACAAAAGTGGTGAAAAAGTAAAAAATAGTTAAGAGTAGAGGGGATTATAAATAAAACTTTAAAAGTGAAGAAAAAGAGAAAATGAGATGGAAAGAAAAATAAAAGGAAAAAGGAAAAGTAACAGAGAAAAAGGTAAGGAAGAAGAAATAAAGAAAAAAAACCAAAAACTGAAGTTATCTTCATAATATCTCAATGCTGTATACTTCCAGACTCTAGAATTTATTTGGCAATATGTATCATCTGCTTATTCGAAATTTGATCTGTTACATATGAATTTCAGTTGTGCACATTTTCAGAAGAAAATGCGTATAATTAATACAGCTCTTTTCATAAGTCCTTTTTTACATGGTAAGAAAAATTTTATTTATTCTGTACAATAGAATAATAGAATTAAAGTTCAACAAATTAAATAAATTTTCTGAATTTGAAAACCATTGCCTTATTTAGTGATAAATTTAATTTGTGTTGTTTAGTCTGGAAACATAGAAACTGTTTGGTGAATATTTAAATAGAAAGCCACTTTGTAAGAAAGAAGAGAAAATAGGAGTGGTAAAAAGATAAAGAAAAAACGTCTTATGTTTTGTCAAATGATAGCCATAAATGATGCAATGCATTAAAAGAAAATATTCATTCTTGTCTAACTTTCTTTATTTTTTTAATTAGCTTTACTCAATACAAGGCTCAAGAACCACTCAAGGTAGAGAGTTACTGAATGAGGTAGTGTGTGACATGAATGTAGGAGGAAAGTAGAAGTACTATTTATTATGAGGATAAGGAGGATAGATAATGATTAGTTCTTGACTTTGAACAAGTCACGATTGACGTGTTCTGGGAAGTATCCATGTGGGAGTCTGTTCCATAAAGTAACAATTCTTGGGGAAAAAGCTGAGTGGAACTTCCACCTTACAATTGGAATATGAAGGGAATGAGAGGGATTCAACTCTGTGTACATAGCATTGCAAATTCTAAATATAAAGATTTGAATTGGTGAAACTAAAGAATGGGACGCTTCTGAGCATTTGCCATAGAAATAGTGATATAGTAACGATAGGCATGCAATATTGCATCTGTACAGAAAGAGGCTGCAAAGTGGAAATTAAATAAGAGACTACAAGACTATGTAGAGGATTTTGAATTCTATCAAGGTTGAAAAGTAAGGATTGAGCAGCACCAGCCAAGATATAGCAGCAATATTTCATTCTTTTTGGTTTAACTCTTGTAAAGATAAAGTATGGTAGAGGGTGACAGCTATTCTCTGGAATAGTAGAATGAGCCGACTATTTTTCCAACAGCTTCAGCAATGGATTGTATGTTTCACTTGATGTCTGGTTCTGTTTAATTTGTTTTACAGCATATCAACACCTCAATGGGTTATTTAATGCCAACAACATTTTTAGGATAGATTCATATGAATAGAATATGTATTCTTTGGTTAGATTGATTTGGTTTATTTTGTTTTATGGTATATCAACCACAATGGGTCATTTAATGCCGATAACATTTTTTATTGCTGGTAATATTTTATTTTTTCAAAAATCTGTTTCTGGTAATATTTTTCCTTCAAAATTCTATTGCTGGTAATAATTTTTTTCAAAAAAGTATTGCTGGTAATAGTTAACTATTTGCCCATAGCTGGGGCCCTAACAGGTGCTACCACCCTTGGTCAGGGTGGGCCTGGGAACACCAGCAATTAAGAGGTGGTTCCACACTTCTCAAAACCTCCTGATCAGAGGCCTTGCTGCTGGATGTAGTTTATCATCTTACCCAAGATGTGGATGTAGTTTAACGTCTTACCCAGGACGAACTTGATGTCTGGGGTGAATTTGAATCCCAATAGGCATTCAAAGTATAGAGACTCGTTGAGAGTTTCACTATGAATAGGATAAACCAAGGTTCTTATTGATGGAGATGATGAAGAAATGATACTAGCTTGATGTTTGAAAGTTAAAAGCCAGTTTTTCCCTTTCATTGATCTGTTATAGCTAAGATCGGAGAAGAGATCATTTACAATGTTCCTAACATCTTGATTTTTTGGAGGTACTTCTATAAACTGTGCTATCATCTGCATAGACAATTGCTAATGATCTGATAATGTTCCTAGGTAGTTTTATCACAAGCTATTCAGTTTTTCATGCAAGAGCTTTTATATATATAATATATATATATCGATTATATTATTGCAATGCCACCACCAGCTTCACAATGTTACTATAGAGCTTGGGATTTTTATAATTTTGTATTTGATCCATTTACATTTACTCATGCAAATATTTTCATGGCTGGCACATTTCAACCATGTTGAAGCAGTTAAAAGATATCTCTTGTAAGGTAGTATTTTATGCACCATTTTATTCTTTCTTACTGTGAGTGATTGTAAAATCCACAAATCTGTAATTAATATAATTTATTTTGATGCTTAGTGCTAGTTTAACAAATACTCATGAATTAGGTAGACAATTGTTGTAACCTAGGGAAGGTTAATGAATAGAATAATCCCATGAAAGTTAGTAATGAACGATAATACTTAGGACAAGAACAACACATATAAGATTCGACAGCGGCGCATAGAAGAAGTAGTCAACTGCAAGAAGTGGGTTAAGTGAATTCCACATTGAATCTTGAATTGCAAGATATCTATCAACTGCTCCACGTGCTCAGATGTGGCACAAGGCCAAATTTAATGTGGGGTATCCGAGCCTGTAGGTTTGGCCAAAAATTCCCCAAAGACCCCGTATAAAACGGGGTCAGGTAGCTGTTTCCTGAGATTTACAAAACTAACCTGGCTGTGCGTCTTGAAATGGACCTCCATCGGTGGTTAATTGGGGCAAGAATTGGCTGGTCAACTTTAACGCCTCAAAAACTAAACTACTCTCTATTAATCACCATAGAGATCCTTCCCTGCCCCCCATTAGAATATCTGATAGTCAACTTCTTGAGAGCAACTCCCTGAGTCTCACGTTGACTGCTGACCTGAGATGGAACAAATAGATTGAGTCAATTGCTTCTTTCACTGCAAGGAAAGTTGGCTCTCTGTGCTGCGCCAGGAATTTTTTCTCCCCGGAATCAATACTTCAAATATACAAATCAACTATTCGCCCTTGCATGGAGTATTGCTGCCACATATGGTCTGGGGCACCTTCTGTTTACCTCGGAGTTCTTGACAAGATCCAGAGACGGATATGTAAAATATTTTTAGATTGGAAGATTTTTTTGAGATAATGATTTTTACTGATACAAGTTCTACTAATTAACTCATAGCTGGGAGGGGAGAGGTGGTGGGTTCATAACTTTCTCAAGGATATTTGCACATAAGTGAATATAATGAACCCAACTATAATTGGAACTCAGCTTTCCTATTTCCAATTCTGAGCCCTTATCCATTACACCACCCACACATCAAAGCTTACAGCACCTGGTATTTCCAAGCGGTCACCCATTTAGGCACTAACCAGGCTCAATGTTGCTTAACTTCAGTGATCATACAAGAACCACTGCTTCAATGTTATATGGCTGTAAGCCCAAGACATAATGAAAGTAAGAAAAGGAGTGGGGGAAAAGAATCTTCCAATCTAAAAATATTTTCAGGGCTTAAATATCTTTTGCAGAAGGTTAATAAGCCATAAAAAACTCAATCAATTATGTCCTGTGAGTGTTGAATTCCTCAAGTCTTTTTTCCTCATTAAGTGTCCCTAAAATTTTAGCCACCACTTTATTTGTTAGTAGCAGTTTCTTTGTATTCTCATTAAAATTTCCTCATTTTTCATATAGTATTCTTAACATTGGAATCAAACCTCTGCTGCTTCAAGCCTCTTTTTCATCTGTGACAAAATCATCCAGCATTCACTGCTATATAGGAGATTAGACAATATATAGCAGTTAAGCATCCTTTCTTTTGTTTTAAGGACATTTTTCAGCATCTTAATATCTTACATTTTCTAGAAAGTAGCTTTTGCTGTTCATGTGTATTTTCAGATTCTATGATCATGATTTCTATCATCTGTTACTATGCTACTCAGTTAAATTTCAGCAATTGAAATTTTGACATTTATGATATGAAACTTGAACCTTGGGCTGTTTCTTTTGCTGTAGCCCATTTATTCTGTCTTCTTACAGTTAATAGTTACTCCTTTCTTCTTGCTTTCCTTGATTCTTTTACTACTTTGTTTAATATTTCTTTCAGTTTTCTTTCTTAGTCTGCCATCAACATTATCTGTATAGCATATGTTGTTAAGGTTATAATAAGTCATAATGTTGTTAACTGCCTATAATAAACCTTATTATGTCTTATGAAAGTTTTTTTTTCTTCTTAATTCTTGTAAAACTGCCAAATAAACTAGTAACTGAAGTTGCCAAAGGTATTCCATGAAAGACAATTTACGTTTACAGTATAATCTAACATTTTAAACAATTCACATATTTTTTAAACATCTTTTTATTGACTATGTATATTTGAACTTAATTCAGCCAAATGTTTAGCAATAATGACATTCACAATCATGTTTAATCATATGGATCTGTACAAGAGTAAATAAATGGCAGCCATTTTGGTAATATTGTTTCATTGAAACTATTCCAATTTTTATGCAACATGGCTTACAAAACATTTTTGTGCATTTATAATAAGGCAAAAATTGATCAGATGCTTCATGAGGATAAAACAACAGTAGAAATTGCTAAGTTCTTTGCAAGAGTCCATATTATGATTAAAAAAAAACATTTGTTATAAACCTGATTATGTACAGTACTCAAACTAATAAAGGGGTGATACTAAAGGCTAAGTTGTGAAAGCATCCAGTTAAGTAGTGAAAAGTTATTTGGAGTCATTGGAAGCTCCAAATGTGATTAAAATGCCATAGTGCCGCATACTCTAAAATGTTTCTGAATGTGCATCAAACATTGCTTTTCTTCCTTTAAAGTTTAATGACATTAAGCATGTCACCCTTAGTAATGAGTTGACTGACACCTGGAATGTCAATGATGGTATTAAAATGACCTCTTCTACCTATATTGAATTCTTAAAGACCAACCTACAGATATCACTTAAGAAAACAGTAGCATTCAAATTAAAACTTATTTTCATGCATGACAGCTAAAAATATTTAGATAAATTAAAATGTTATAATTACAAGCTTATCTGCTATGTTTGTTGTCTTTAAACTCCATTTAGAACTTTTTGTTAAGAGGTGTGTTTATGAAGACAGAAAGAAATTTGTATTCAAAAATGAACTTTTGGATGCAACATTATCTGCTTATGAATCCATTAGTCATGAAGCAATTCTCAAATTAATTTTTGTTGACAGTAGGTTGCTTCAAGTCATGAATCATGAACAAGACTCACAATTATATCAGTAAATAATATTACTTTTTCTGCTTTGTTCTCATAAACAATGTTATATCTCATTTCTTTCAATAAATTATTGTTGGGTTAGTCACTGGCATTTATTTATTTCTTTTATATACTTTCATATCAATTTCTGAGATGATTGTATAAAAATGGAAGTATTTTTATATATTCAAGCCAAACTCTACTTCATACTACAACCAAAACATTCAGAGTAACAAAATATAAACTGAACATTAAATGTTTGAATGTGTTGCAGAGATAAATTTTGTTATGGCCAAATATGGTCCATTTCTTAAGACACTTGCAAGGAAAAATCCAAGGCAAAACAAACCTTTCCTGGCAAAGTCAGCTGAGAGGAACACATGGCCATACAAATTCAACTAAGGCATGGCAAACCAACGTTCACCAGGTAAAGGCAGCTGACAGGTAGGCATGGCAATATAAAATCCAGCAGGAAAAGGCAGCTGGCTGGAATGCATAATAATAGAATGTCTACCTGTTAAAGGTATCTGGCAGAATATTATAGCAATACAAAATCAACCAGGAAAAGGCAGCTGGCAAAAGGTCATGTGAAAACAAAATTTTACCAGTCAAAGGAAGCAGGCAGAAAAAAGGCAGTTAGCAGGAATGCATAGCAGTATAAAGTCTAATAGACAAAGGTAATACAAACTCTATGAGGAAACGAGTGTTGGGAAGGTATGGCTATGCCAAAATGAGCAAGAAAAATCAACTAGCAAGAAGACCAAGCTAAATAAAGATTATGAAGCAAAGGCAACTAACAGGAATGCATTGCTGTACAAAGTCTAATTGGCAAAAAAAGGTATGGCAAAATATAGCAAAACAACATTTATCTGGCAAAGGAAGCTGACAAGAACACATCGAAATACAATGTCCACCATGAAAAGGCAACTGGCTGGAATGCTTGGCAGTAAAATTCTACCTGGCAAAATTACCTGGAAGAATATTATGGTAATACAAAATCAACCAGGCAAAGGCGGCTTCAGACAGTATAAAGTTGATAGAACATTACACCAATACAAATTCAATGAGGAAAGGCAGCTGTCTAGGAAACCTGGCCAATACAAAAGCCACCATACAAAGGTAGTAGTCAGGAATGCATAGTAATACAAAGTCTACCTGGCAAAGGTAGCAGGCAGGAATGTATGACAATACAAAATCAATTAGGCAAAAGTACCTTGCAGGAAGGTATGGCAATACAAAGTTGACTTGAAAAAGGCAGCTGACAAGAAATCATGGCTAAAAAAATTTTACCAGATAAAGTCAGCTGACAAGAAGGCATAGCAATACACAGTCAACCAGGAAATTTCAGCTGATAGGAATGCATGGCAATAGTAATTTAACCAGGAAAAGGCAGCAGGACGGTATGAAAGAGGTCTACCTGACAAAGGTAGCTGGCAGAACATTACAGCAATACAAAATCAACGAGGCAAAGGCAGTTGACAGGAAATTATAACAATAAAAAGTCAACCAGAAAAAGGCAGCTGGCTAGAAGGCATGGTAAAATGATATTTACCTGGTGAAGGCAGCTGGCAGAAAGTTATAGCAAGACAAAATCAACCAGGCAACTGGCATGAAGGTATGGAAAGATAAAGTCAACCAGCAAAGGCAACTTGCAAGAAAGCATGGCAATACACCTTCAACCAGTAGAAAATGTCTGTCTGGAAGGTATGGCAATTCAAAGTCAACCAGCCAACCTTATGTGTAATTGTAGAATTAAAGAATCAGTTCTGAAAGTTTGCGAATTTAGCTAAGTGTTTGGCTTTCATCTCACTGCTGCAATGTGATAGCCTCCTTCTTCCACATGGGACTCAATAGAAACAGGTGAATCTCTAACACATGTGAAATGGCCTTCTACATCTTTCATGAAGCCAATCCTTGATGCATTATTATTTTGCTTATTTGCTTTGGATTTCATCTTAAATATTTATATATTTTATCTAAATGATCATAATTTCCATGTTTTAATTTTTATCAAGTACTTATCAGTTATAACAAGTTAAGCAAGATTGTATCTCATCCAGGGCGGATCTGCTGCAGCCTCAAATTTTATTCAATATTATCGTTAATATTCAGTATAATGAGTTTTTTTATTCTTTAAATCTTTCTTTATATTGCACATTATATAATCTTTAAGCTTAAAGTCAGTAGCCATCCTAGCATTCATGAAAAAATGACAAAATTCCTTGAATGGAACTGTATGCTTCACATTTCTAGTGATGCAATGTTTGGCTGTTGTGGACATGTGCATATGTCCGAGAGGAAAGAAGCTGAACACTGATTATAGACTGTTGCTCACCCATTGCTGACCCTGTTGTCTAAGTGTAAATTATATTTGACTTAGCATGTGTTTAAAAGCCGTCTACCATATTCTTGAATATGATAAACTATAGATGACTATCATGTGTCCAGCTATTCTATTTATTTTATTGTTTTTTTTTTTTGTTTTGTTTTTTTTTGTTATTGCTTTTTTCGGTTGCTTCGTTGTATAGAAATTTTTAATAATTTAACCATGACCTCCTTGAATTTCTAAGAAATAAGTTCTGCGACAATAAGTGAACTTCAATAGCTTAAGTTTTCAGAGTTGTCTCCCCATGAGAAAGTTACAGTTAAGAAAAGAGACTGTTCAACACCTGATATTCAAATATCTCAGCCAGGAATAAGCAACAACAACAAGAGGTATATTTGTAGCTTTAATTCTAAATTACATCAGCAGAAAAATTGGCTTTGCATCTGTAAAGTGAGAAATTCATTGTTTTGCGTCCTGTGTTTGTTTTTTGAAGATGCAATATGGACTATGGACTAAAGCAAAAACTGAAGCATATTGAAAATGTTGTTTCACAGTTACTTTTCAGAAATGTAAATATTAAGGAGAAACTTAGTGAGGCCTAAAGACTTTCACATTTCAATCAATGAGCAGAACAGGAACCATGAAATTTAATAATAGACTGTATTTAATATAGGTACCTCTACAAAAAACAGAAAAAACAATACCTAAGGTTTAAAATGAATTTTTTAAAATGAAAAATCTTTTGTATTTTATTTTGTGAAACTTTGAAACTTCCTTACATGGGCATGATGAAAAGAAATCCAGGGGTATTTAAGGGATTAATAAATTTTGCATCTAAATTAGATTTAGATTTGAAGAATCACTTAGAAACCAGTACAGTTTCCAACATGATTCTAAGACTATTCAGAATGAGATATTTGACTCCCTGCTACAAATATACCATAAGAATATAAGGACAGAAATTTGGAACACACTCAAATGGTCATTGTTCTGCAGTACATGTTGAATGAAAAAATATTTGAGTGTTTCTGGGGATTCTTTATTCCAGAAAATCAAACTGTTGATGTCATATCAAAATGTATTCTAAAATAATTCAAGGAAATAGACAAAAATTAATAACTCAAACATTTAATAGTGCAAATGTCATAAAAGACAAAAAAGGAGGCGTTCAAGCAAAAAAAAAAAAAAGAAGTTTATAGTTGTGCACATTTCATTCACTGTTATGAACATCAATTTAATTTAATAATGAGAAATGCAACAAGTATTACGTGGAACACAAGAATATTTTTCTCTAACATTTTAGCTATTCCAACATTGTTCTCAAGATCACCACAACGTATATCCATTCTCAAGAAACATGTAGATGTCAGCATTCCACATATATCCTCTACAAGGTAGAACTTTATTTTACAGACTGTGAACAGAGTTCATAAAAATTTGCAACCTTTAAAAAGCTGCCTTATGAAATTCAGTCAATATCAAATGCAGACCAAACCATTGCAGAAGTAACAGGAATTTTACAAGACCTGAATGGTGATAATTTCATCCTTTTGTTAGAACTTTTTTATCAGATTATGCCTCATGTTGAAGTAATTTACAACCAAATGCAATCTTAAGAAATTAGTATGTTTAAAGTCAATGAATATTTAACAGATTTCAAAACTACTATTTTGGAAATAAGAAACTAGGAAATCCTGTGCGAATCCTTCAAAGACACTTTTGTGGCAGAAGCAAATGAAGTGTGTGACTGCACATGTGTTGATAGAATGGACAGATATTCATTCACTAAACACTTAGTAGCTGCTAAATTGTTCAACAAGAAAAGCTTCACTAGTTTTATGAATTAACTACCTACAGAAGAGATAATACTGACCCATGAAGTATATCCCATAATTGACAAAGAAAAACTTGAAATTGGACTAAAAGTATTCAATTGTAGATCCGATCTGTAGGAATATTGCAAATTAATTAAGCTGCTGAAATTTATCTGGGAAAATAATCTAGATTTTTATCAGTTTTGTAATATCATAAGTGAAATTACAAAATCTTCTTGACAATTCCATGACTAAACCAGAGCTTTTTCAACACTGAAAAGAATAAAAACTTTTCTAAGAAGCACTAGGAATCCTGAGAGACTAAATGCACTAGCAGTGCTTTCAATGGAGAAAAATTTTCTCAACAGTCATCCAGGGATCAAGAAAAAATTATTAACCTTTTTATTAAAAGTAAAACAAGAATTGATTTCATTTTTAAATCAATGGATCAAGCTTGAACTGTAACAATTTATAAGTAAAAGATTATTTTTTTGTTTAGGATTTTATCAAGTTTATTTTATCAAGGTATTTTCTTTTTATGTGTTTGATTTATTTTACATAATATTAAAACAATGGCTAAAAATTTTCTGAAGCAACAGCACCCCCACTAATTTTAGCCATGAGCTGCCGCTGATCTTATCAGTATTAAGTAATATTTTGGCAATACAAATCGCAGTTTAAATCAATTTTCATTTTTACCATACATTTCCTTAATTACTGAAACTTTTGTAGCATTAAATGTAACATTTTTATTGAGGTGGTAAAATGTTTTAGTGTCTTTTCTTCCTTAATCAGAAGTTCCCAGATGAAATTCATTTCTATGCCAGTTCTACTGGAATGGTTGTCAGGGCCTAACATGTGAATTGATTCTTTCAATTGCCTTATCCTTCAATGTCATTCTCTGTCTATTATATCATTCAAAAGGGTTTGATAATCAATCTTTTCCCACCATATATGATCAGCCATTACTGATTACAGTGTGTCTCACTAGTGGTCCTTTAGAAGTTAGCTGATCTGGCTCTTTTATTCCTGGCTACAATTGCATGGTATATATATTAATGATAATTCCTCATCTCAAAAGTTCCAGCATAAAATACTGTAAATAAAAATGTAAAGTCATATATTTTAACAGAAAAATATTTGTGTTTGTATTTCAAATATATTTAATATTAAAACAGTTCTTTATTTATGCTTGATGTGGTTGACCAAAGACTGTAAGAACAAAGGTGGCTTTAATATTGTGAAGACTTGAATGAGTGCCAATAAAAAGGAAAGATATTCCAGACATGATAGAAAAATTAACAAGGTATGTTCTTGCTCTGTGTTATACATATATACATACATACACACATTTTGTATAGATCGCAACTATAAAGTTATCTTTTTCATACTATTATTTGCAGACAATTTCATTATATATATTTAAAAGTATCTCTCTAAATGCATGAAGCATATCCATGAATACGCCTTTGAATGATGATGATAATGATATTTACAGTTGTACTTTGTTAAAATTCTCTACCTCCACCCCCACTCTGCATTCTGTTGGGTGGTCCCAGTGTAATTACAGATGTCAGATATATTTTTATACTCTTTTTATCAATGGTGGTGAAGTTTGACGAATAAGAACAGATGTAAACAAAATATTTGATTACAAGATTAGATAACACAATTTTTTCATTTTCGTATTTAAGGTTTGATTTTTTATAACTTTCTAAATGATCAGTCGACACAAATGTACTAAGATTTATAATTGCAAAATATTGCTTTGTAATAGATTCATTAGTTTGAGATAAATAAAAACTGAGAAACTTCATAGGCTGGATTCAAAATTCAACTCTTATCACAAGCCAATTTATTTCTTTATTAGCTTTTTTCTTGGCATATTTTATGATTCCTATACTTTGGAATATAAACCAAGGTGATTTTTAACAATTGCCTTGGTTTAAATAATATTTGCATATTACATCTGATCATTAGTTTACATATTGATCCAATTCATTTTCTTTATTGTATTAATGTACAGTGAGTAATAATCAAGTTATCAGTAATATTTTTTTTAAACACTTCTAAGGAAAAGTTACTTCCGTAATGCAGAATAAGGTAGAGGATTTTTGGAATGTGGATGTAAGATAGAAAAGTTAGAATTGCATATTATGGAGATATGTAAGATACCAAGTTTTATAAGCATGATACTGAGAAAATATTTTGTTTTATTCAAGTTTGAAATTTGTTTCCAGGTTGAAAGAAAGTATATTGTAAGGAGATTCTTTAGCTAGATATAAAAAACAAAACTTTAGACCTTCTTGTTAAGCTTTCTTTAACTTTAAATAAACTTTGTGTTGCAAAGGAGTAAAATAATTATAAAAAAGATTTTGAAAGATTTTTACAAATACTAGACAATGATGGCTGAATCTGCTTGCTTTGATTTTTAATAAGTTTTTCATCTGCCATTGCAAGAAAAAAAAACCCAAGGCCTCTTAGCTTTCATCTTCCTCATGAAATGAATCCATATCTATTTTGAGCAAGATATAAACTTGTCATGTAAAATCTTATGAAACAATAAAAGGCATAAATATGATAAATAAATTCTGATGAAAATAAGAGCACAAGAAATCAGCAATGCTGTGTGCACGTCATTTAGAAAATCAACAACTAAGCTGTATACGACCTCAAAGTAATTTTTTGTAAATCCAATTTCATGTTTTGTGAGGATTTCTTTTGGTTTACATTTTAAAATAAAGTCTATACCATGTAAAATATTAGACATTTACCCAGAATTTAGTGAAGCAAACACTTCCATATTTATGCTCAACCAAGGCAATCATCATATGAGGATCACCTTGTGCTCAACTCATGAGATTTGTTTCTGAATGTTTTTTATAATAACTTGTTATGTTTACATTTATAGAAAAAAATTAAACAAGGTTTGGTATGGTTTTTTACAGCATATCAACCTCAATGGGTTATTTAATGCCGACAAGATTTTTATTGCTGCTAAAAATTTTATCTATCTATCTATCTATCTATCTAGATATCTATCTATCTCAGTATATATTGGTTTGGTTTGGTTTGGTTTGTTTTACGGCATATCAACCTCAATGGGTTATTTAATGCCGACTATCTATCTATCTATCTATCGATCTCAGTATATATATTGGTTTGGTTTGTTTTGTTTTACGGCATATCAACCTCAATGGGTTATTTAATGCCAACTATCTATCTATCTATCGATCTCAGTATATATATTGGTTTGGTTTGTTTTGTTTTACGGTATATCAACCTCAATGGGTTATTTAATGCTATCTATCTAAGATTTTTATTGTTTGGTTTGTTTTATTTTTTTATCAAAACTGGGTTATTACTGGTAGATTTTTTTTTTTTTTTTCAAAAATGTATTTCTGGTAATATTTGTTTTCCAAAAATGTATTGCTGATAATAATTTTACAAAAATGTATTGCTGGTATTAAAACCTATTTTTACACTTACATAGTGTCTTGATCCCAGTTTGGGGGTTAACTATTTGCCCATAGCTGGGACCCTAACAAGTGCTACCACTCCAGATCAGGGTGGAACTGGGAACAACAAGAATTAAGAGGTGGTTCCACATTTGTCAAAATCTCCTAATCAGAGGCCTTGCTGTTGGATGTAGTTTATCGTCATACCCAGGACGGAACTTAAACAATGAAGCTTAAAAGCAAACATAATAAGTTTGTATATGTGCCATATCACTTCAGAATGTGGATGATTGTGTTTCTCCACAGTTTCCTATTATTTCCTCTCTCCTTCATGACCCCTTTTTTGTCATTGTGCTACTTGTTTCTCAATAAATTATACTGATTTTCTTTCCTTCTCTTGCTTTGATATATCCAGCGAATGTCAAATTCTTCATACCTTCTTTCTCATTATGTCTCTTCACAAATATTTCAGCTGTCTCTCTCTTACTTACTCTCAACTACTCTGTTCTTTTTAAAATTTCCTCCTTTGATATGTGCTCTCTCTCTCTCTCTGATATTTTCAACATTCACCAGTAGAACTATATGCCAATTTTGTTTTCTCATTTATGATAAAACTGTCCTCTCTTCATTGGTATATAGAAAGGTAGACATGACAGACAAGAACTTCTTCATTTTTAACATTATTTTTTTTAATTCCTTAACATCTTATTCAGTTTCTGAAAGGCATCATTCACCATTCCTTTGCACCTTCAGATTTCTGTGTCACAAATTGCATTACAAAGATTATTGAATTTATGTACTTGTTTATATTTTTTGACATTCTTCGTGTGCAACTTACATGTTGGACTATCATTTTTCTTCACCTATAGGCATTCTATTTCCTTACAATTAATTGTCACTTCTTTCTTCCTGTCTTTCTCAAGAATTTTGTCTAATAGTTTTTCAGTTTTATCTTCAACTCACTGTCATCTGCATGACATATAGTGTTAAAGTTATGTATGCCAATAATAAATCCTGCTAAGTCCTTTAATTTGTAGTGGGCCGTGGCGGTTACCACTTGTTGAGGGTTCATGGCGTGGCTGTTATGTTGTTGATAGAAGTCAGACGTAGACGAAACGCAAGTAAGGTTCAGATACTCTTGCCCGCCGGGCCCAACTACATAAAAAGGTTGGACTTTGATTAAGTCCAAAGAAGAAGGCAAAGAAAGCAAACAAAACACAAGACCGATAATATATGTATATACAAATATATATTAATAACAAGTTACAATACATGGAAAGAGTACAAAGGACGAAGTGTGTGTGAATATTCTGTATGTGCGTGCGTGTGTGAATATTCTGTATGTGCGTGCGTACAAATATATATTAATAACAAGTTACAATACATGGAAACAGTACAAAGGACGAAGTGTGTGTGAATATTCTGTATGTGTGTGCATGCGTGAATATTCTGTATGTGTGTGCGTGTGTGAATATTGTGCTTAGTGTGTTTCCATGCTATCCCTTGTTAGTGCCTACATTTCGAGGTTGATAGCTGAAATCCTGAAGGAAAAAAAATTTACCTCAAGGTGTCAGTGCAGAGGCCTGAAGGAAAAAGAGATAGAGGCAAAGAGTCAGCGGCTATTTATAGCCAGGGAAGAGAGACCCCTGGTGAAAGGGTTAACGGAGTGAAGGAGGAGTTAACTCCGACAAATTTTCTTAGAATCATCTGCACAGTTTAATTCAGTCTAGTGTGAAAATATATCCTTGTTGCACTCCTCTTTCTGTTTTGGTGTATTTACTTAACTATTCAAATATAAGCTATCTATTCCTAATACAGATTACATATTTTATTCATACATCCTTTCTATGTACACAACACAATGGATAAATTGTCATCTAAATTACGAAAAAATGAAAATAACACTGACATTTCATTTTAACAGATGTATTTACCAAAATTACACAAAAATATCTTGAAATACTAAAGAGTAAATTTATTCAATAAAATCACCATTGGCTTCAACCATGGCCTCCAGATGACTTCAGAATCTCCTGCAACTCTCCTTGTTTAAGTTGCTGAATGCTGCCATAATCCTTGCCTACAGTTCGTTTTTTTTAGTTTTGTTGGTCTCTTGCTCAACTGTCCCCCACACATAATAATCAAGGGGGTTGAAATCTGGGGAGTTATGTGGCCAGATGTAAGGGGTGATGTGGTCACAGAAAATGTCTGACAGACATGACTGGGTTCTCCTGCTTGTGTGGCATGGTGCAAAATTCTGTTGCCAAACACAGGGTCTTCTAGCAACTACCCTCTTGATGCAAGGCAGCACTATACACTCAAGACACTTGATGTAGACCTCCATATTGTGTATGAATCCCTCACCAACTAATTCGGGAGTTCTTTTCTTATCAGAGCAATTAGAGTGAGTTTTTCAAGCTACCTTACCTTCATAATCAACATTAAACTCATCCAACTCAAATTGCGAATCCTCTGCACTGAACTCAGATTGACACCCATACACTCTGAAATGTTCATATTTAAGATTCCAGCACAAATGCCAACCAGTACAGCATGTCGTTTCCAAATTTCTGGTGGAATGAATTGCATCATGGTGACATTTTTCTTACAGATGTTGTCCAACTGAGCCTAATACACTGTGCAGCTGACAAAATCAAAAACAAACAATGTGCAGGCATAAAATTAAAAATATAAAATGGCAACAATTTATTCATCGTACTGTGTGTGTGTGTGTGTATTTGTTCGTCTAATACAAAAGCAAAGAATCACTCAAAGTAGAGGATTTTTGAAATGTGGATGTAAGATAGGAAAGTTAGAATTGCATATTATGGAGATATGTAAGATAAATAAGGTTTGGACGTAGATTGAAGAGGTTAAGATTGAATCGAATTGAGGGACTGTTTCCCAAAGTAATAGTTCTAGGGAAGAAACTGAATGGAACATTCTTCTTACCAATGGAATACAATGAAAATGATGACGAGCCTATCCTGTGTACATGGCATGATAGGTCCTAGCTGTGAAGGTCTGAACTGGTAGGAATAAAGAATGTAGCTTGTCTGAACATTTGCTATAAAAATAATGATAGAGTATTGAGAGGTTTTCAATGTTTCATCAATGGAAAGGGGGGGTGCAGGATGGGCTAATTCATCACCCACAAGGCTGTGTTAATGCTTTTTGAACACAAGGCTGGTCAATGAGCACTGGGCAGCCCTAGGCCAGTAATACTCCATTTTTAGTCTGATCTGGATCTTGTAAACATAAAGTATGGCATGTGGTGTTTGGTACTTTTTGGAGCAGAACGAAGAACCATCAATTTTTCTAGCATCTTTAAAGATGCAACAAATATAAGGGTTTCATTTATTTGATGTCTGAATTGAGCTTTAGTCCCAATAGTCCAAGAGAGGACAATTGTTCAACAGGATTGGAATAAAATTTAGCATGATGAACCAGTTTAAAGAATTTTCTTTTGTTAGAAGAGGCAAGTAGCCTGAGATTGTAAATTCTTGAGCTGGAATAGAATGGTTGAATCTAGATTCAAATAGGAACATGGAATCAGGTTTAATCTCTTGAAGAAGTAGTCCAACTTCTGAATATTTGCAACATAGACCCCTTATATTAGTGTAGGAGATGGACTACTTGGGTTTTTCTTTTTGTATGGAACATTTGACTCTATTGTATATGTTAGTTATGATCATATTTTGATTTGTGGAGTTGAGGAACTGAAACAGCAACACCACAAGTGATATAAAGTAAAAAACCTACCTGGATTAATTGCCAGAAAGCACAGCTGTACCTGTGCACTTAATGGCAGTGAGAGGTCCCACTAGAAAAGCATTTACCTACTTCCAACATGCTTGATAGAAAGACAGACAATTAAGGACTGTGAAGAAATGACAGGTATATCAACCGAAATGAAACCATAACTTAACCCAGGAATTAAGACAGTAGAACTTCACCTTGAATCAGAAACATTATGCCTAAGCAAGTACCCAGGCACTTAGACAAGTTCATTCAATTAAGGACTAAAAGATTCACCAGGAGAAGCGGGGTGGGAGGTACAAAGGCTACACAGAGATCCTCCTACTTTCATTATATGTGGTAAATGAAAATTGTCAGATTTGCCGAAATTATTGATGCCTTTTTTTTTCTCCCCTCCCCGCTGGAAAACTTGCCATCCTGACATAATTTCATGAGTTATCTGGATTGGATTTTTTTTTTATAGGTAATAATATTAGGTTAGAACATTTCCAAAGAATTTCCAAATATCATTCAATCAGCATTCTTTTGTTTTTCCTACTATACCTGTACATTCCAAATATTAAGGAAACAAAAATAGTCCTTTTCTCTTGTCAAATATGGAATCTCTTTATCATTTCTTTTGCTGCTTGATGTCATTGATAATAATAATAATTGATAATTGATAATTGATAATTGATAATAATAATTTTGTTTTTAAACTGTACAGTCAGACATTTCTTGTGTTGCATATAACCAAATATAATTTCAATCTTTTAAAAGGTTTACTTTACTTATGTCTTTTCAAAAACACCTGTCCTATCTGTTCATATGGATTTACAATCTTTGTTACTGGCATATTTTTTTACACATCTGCACTTATTATATTTATTTATATCATCAAAAACTACTATAGGTATTATTTGTATTATTAGTAGTAATAGTAACAGTTTCAAAAAGGATGTGTGAAATTGTTATTCATACAATAAAAAACTTGCTTATATTTTATTCCTGAAACTGAATTTATTTAATATTTTTAATTTTTGATGTTTACTGATTTTTTTTTTGTTTTAAAATAATATTCACCCTATACAAGGCCTAAGAGCCACTCGAGGTAGAGGGTTACAAGGCAAAAGGTAAAAAGAATTATTTGTCAGAAAAGAATTTAATCACAAATATGATTAAATTCATAGTCATATTATTGTTGCGGTAAACCCCCCTACAGTAGAATGAACTCTTCCTCCTCTCATAAATACAAACTGTGAGAGTTGGTTGGGGAGCAGACGCAGTGCTAACGTACCGTTCAGATGTACACCAGTATTTACTTATTACCAACACTCTTGCTTTGTATATATCTGTTATTTCAATATACTTGTTCAACCTACCTTCATCTTCCATGTCTCTTTCTGGCCCTTAAACAGGCCACAACAATTATGTTATACTTTATTTAGAGCAATTCTTTGCAAAATGTCTGGAATCAATTTCACAGTGGTCCTTTAGGATTAGTAAGATTAATATACCTGATTAGTAATTAGTAAGATTACTTGATCTGCAGTTTAGTAATTCAATCATTAACCGTTTTTTGTTATTAATTTTTATTTTTTCATAAATGATCAAATCCATTTGTTCTGTTAAAATTTTTTTTCTTTTTACTGAAACTTGTTTAAAATTTCCGAATTACGAAACAGAAAAAAATAACTTTTTAATAATACCTTTCCACAACAACACCGTTTTCTTTTTCTAAAATCATTCAAATTAAATAAAGATTGGAAAAACCAACTTTTCAAATAATGACTGATAACTATTTTGAGTGAAGCATAAAATGTATTTCCCAATCTTCACTGTAGCTTCAAAAAGGAATTACAAAAAGAAAAATCTGAAAGAGAAGGAATATATGTAGAGAAGAAGTTAAGTAAAAATTATATTCTCTTAGCATCTGCTTGAAAAGGGGTCAGGTTTCTAGGTTACAAATGAATAAGATTCAGTTTTTGCTTTAATACCAAATTTTGGTACAGGATTTTACTTCATTATTCAGACTGTTGGAGAATGTTAAACAAAATCTTGAATGAAAAAGTTGTTTTTTTTTGTTTTGTTTTTTTGTGTGTGTGTGTATGCATGTGCAAAATTATTAGCTGAATTAAGGTTTTTTCAGTCTAACAATCATTTATGGTACAATTTGAAAACTTTTTGATCCAATTAATGAAGATAATTTAACATGATTCCAATATAACTATTTTAGAAATTAGAATTTTGATTATTAATAAAGTGAATAATATATCAAATCATTTATGAATACTATCATTATGTTCCTATTAGAAAGGCAAGGGGTTTTAATAATTGGTAGGAGTGGAATTTTTATCAGTATACAAAAGATAAAGAATCTTAATAAAAGGGTGGTCAGGAAATCATTTAATAAATTAAAAAGTGTAAAATTAATGAATGGGGTGAATAAGTTCAGGGAGTTAGAAAAAAAAAATAAATAAATAAACATCCCCCATCTTTTAGTCAATTAAAAGTAAATAAACATTATAAGTAATCTTAAAATTTTAAACAAATGTATTTTGTTAGTGTAAAGGGAGGTACTGAAAGGTTATTGTTCCAACCTACTTCTCAAAATCAGTATTTGAATGACTAAAATTTTAAAAAATTCTTTTGTAAGTTAAACAAACTTGAGAAACAATATATCCTGTATGTTGAACTGAAAGAGAATCTGTGTAATAGTCAGTGTGTATGTTTCATCGTTTTAAGTCATTCTTCTTGAGTTGGTAGGTAGTTTTTCAGTACTCACACCAGAAATGGTTTTTAAGATGTTTTGTTTTTTGGGGATTTTTTTTTTTTTTACAGTTATTGGCTAAAGTTAACAATCAGTCTAGCCTGTTAAAAAGTTCAGAATAAAATTCATTCACAGTTTTAACACCCATAAAATTCATTATAAAAGGTCTGATGTAGTTGATCCATGTTCATGAATAATGTTATACATTAATTGTATTCACCAGCCATTATTATTTTGTTAATGAGGTTACAACATAATTTCATTTCAATTGTTTTTGCTTTCATTTTCATGCTTGTTTGCTCTTTGCTAATCTTCAATGATTCTGTTAATCAGGGGAGCAGCTAATCTTTAATTCTGAGATTATCTATCATCAAATCTTGACTACTAAAAATAAATTTATAAAATTATTTCAATCCTAGAATCAAATATCTTTCAACATTGACGTTAGCTTCTAGGCCGTCAGCTGTGTGATGCTTTCTAAATGTCACATTTCATCTAATAAGACAAAATACAACAAGTAAGAATCTCTGAAATTATTTTGTAATCATTTAACTACAAATCGTTAACAGTTAATAAAAGCAATCCACAGAAATTTTAATAATTACAATTGAATTTAAAAAGATATATTTTCCTAACCTTTTATCTTTAGTTAATAAAGCATCAAAATAGCTCTAATAACTTTACAAAAAAAATAAGTTTGTAAACAGTTAAAATCTTTTCTTAACTGATTATAAAATAAAAAAAATTCTAAGCTATATTTTTTTTAACAATTTTGTGGTTATGTGATGATTATGTTAAAACACTTGTTCCAATTAATGTACAACATTTCTACAAAAGAAATAATTTTGATAGTAACTTTCACAAATGAATTTTTTTGGTATTTTTTTAATTTTATCTTATAAAAATTCTGTCTATAGACTCTACAGTTTCATTATGAGTGCTTTTAAAGAAGCTGAAAAACTGTTCAAGTTTTTAGAAGGTGATTTTGAATATGAAATTTGATAAAGAAAAAATTAACATTCAAAGTATAAATATTCAAATTTAAATATATAAGGCACTTCTTAGCATCCTTTGGTCTAAATGACCAAGATCAGGTGTATGAATGTTTTTAGTTTAAAAATATCATTGTCAAGTAGGTCAATCCATAGTTTCGTGGCACAACCGGATTTTCGTCATCATCTCACTCTTAAACTGAGTGGATCTAAGGTCCAAGCTATAAGTGCTACTATTTCCTCTGACAGGATTTGAAAGATTTTGTACAAGTGACCAACAAAAAGCTCAACAAGTACATTTTTTTTTCACAATATAGTTCACTCTGTACAAGGCACAAGGACCACTTGAGATAGAGGATTATGTTAAGAGGTAGTTTATTTGGATAAGAGGGGGAGATAATGATTAACTTTAGACTTGAACAAAATTAAGATTGTAGTGATTGGGGAAACATCGTCTTGGGAGTCTGTTCCACAGAGCAGTGGTTTGCGGGAATAAGTTGGTTGCATTACAATCACACAATGTAATGTGAACCAACGTTGCATACACATAAAACTTCTACATACAGACATTAGTAAAATATAAGTAAAGTTTTATCTTATATATATATATATATTACAGTAAGGTCCACTATGTACAAAGCCTGGGGGTCACTTGAGGTAGAGGGTTACATTAAGGGGTAGTTGGTATGGATAGGGAGATAATGGATGATTTTAGATTTGAACAGGTTAAAATTATAGTGATTGGGGAAACATCGATTTGGGGGTCTGTTCCACAGAGCAGTGGTTTGTGGGATGAAGCTGTTTAAGTGAAACTTACCTCTCACTGATGGAATACGAAGAGAATGTGGGTAGTTTTCTATTATGTAAATGGCATGGCGGATCCTAGCCATGAAGGCTATACCTGACGGAACCAAGGAATGTAGTTCGAATGAACTACATTCCATGGTTGTTGCAATAGAGTAGTGTGAAACTCGTCACATCCCACCTGCGAGAGAGAAAGTAATTATCCTCCAACAAGAACTCGGAAAGGCTTTTGAACTGGAAAGTGATACCTGGGCAGCTCCTGCCGAAATATGGAGACTGTACTCCATTTTCAGCCTAATTTGGATCTTATAAAAGGTAGAGGATAGCATGAGAAGTCAGGTACGTACTGAAGCAGTATAGGGAGCCGATCATTTATCTGCATCTGTGCAGATATAAAAAAATTTAACTCCCGACTAAATCTAAATTTGTGTGTCAAACACAAAATCCTAATTAGTAGGAATAGAAAGTTGTATAAGGTACAATCAAAACTCAAATCACTGTGTAAAATTTTGTTATAAAATAAAATAAGACATGTCTTGGCTGATTTGCAGGCAAATAAACTAACATACTCAAGAGCGAGAGCCGGATGTGAACGGGACAAGGCCCCGTCACAAAATGACCATTATCGTCGTTTACGCATAATATTTTAAAGTGTTTCTATTTTTCGACCAATAAAAATGCTTCCCTCCTAATTATACTCGCGTCGTTTTTCGAGTCTGTTAAGCCATAAAAAACGCCATAAAGGGGGTCACACGGGGAAGTACAACAGCCGTCAACAGGAAGGCAGGGAAGAGATCTGTCACGGTCAGAATGGGCAGTCAGTAGCAGTCAGCAGGAAGAGCGCCACGCCAACTAGTGAGAACTACTATGAGAGATCAACCCAAATCGGCAGCCGGCTTATGAACTATACCACAAGGTAGCTGTCCCAAATCCAAACGTTCCTATTTAAATAAATCACGTAAATCTATTTCTGCTGTTGTCGTATTTCTTTCTTGCAACCATACGCTTGTCTATAACACTTTTTTGTTGTGGTGTCCTCCCTCTAAAGAGTCTATGTTAGACTCTTCCACCTACTATAAGATTAGTTGAAGAGAAGGCTTCGAGGAACAGTGAATGGATGGAGCGCTGGTTCATATGATACGCACCCACTCGATTACTATTGTATATGAAGACTAAACATTATCTCTAAACAAGAAGTAAGTTTTTTCTCAGAAATTAATAATAATTTGAATATCGGATATGAAAAATTATTTTTAATAAATAAATCATTTCTTTTGAATTATTCAAGAAATTTTAAGAATTCACTTAAACAGAATATTTTGTTGAAACATTTAAACAAAAACCTACATTAAATTATATTTAAATTTTTACCTCTTTTTCACCAGTCTAATCAAAATGAAGAAAGTAAAAATACTTTGTTACACAACTCTAGCCATGTTCCCTTATAAAAAAAGGAAGAGAAACTTAATAAAAGTGAGGGATCTGTTTGATATTGCGTTTTATTATAAACAAATTTGAAAATCTACAATAAAAAAAATGAAAAGTTTGCTTTCGACAAGTTGTCTGAGCAGAATAACTTTTAAGCAACCAAATTTATTGCGAAAATAGTTTTTCAATGTGAAATGCATGCTTGTTTTGACACCGTATTTAATGTAAATGAAAACAAATCCAAAATTTTAAATTTTAGTTATTATGTATTTCTAAATAGATATATTTATTTTTCTGGTGTTAAAATAAAATGTGAAAATAGTTTAATGCCCACACAAACTTATTTGCAAAAAACAATTAGACATGAGAGGTAAAAATACAAAATCACAGAGACGTTGTGGAGAATAGAAACTTGTAGTGGACCGAAAAAACCAATTGGTCGGAAAATACGTATTTTTCCTCCATTCATTTTGCTCGCTGTGAGCATTTATCTCAAGCAGGTGCGAATTTTAGTTTACACCTACGTCCACACCTTACGTCATCAACAGCCGTCGTAAACATATAAATAGTGCACAAATTTTCAGTTCAGAAGGGAGAAATCCGCCAGCTATTGAAATTCATGTCGGCAGATGGAAGGAAAGCAGTCACTCATCCCTTTTTCCACTTCTTCAACAACTGCGGTTAAAGAACGAACTCACAAATTCACAACATCACCATAGTAACCAGGTCAAGTACTGGGAACATCCCATACTAGCGACACCAGTTAAGTACTGTTTCACTGACACTTTTCTTTTATTTACTATCTGTAAATGTAAAAATTAAGAAAAAGATATTTCGAACTCTTTTGTGAAAACCACTTTTACCTATATACTCGAACACTAATACCATACACAACCCAATCACACACAGTCAATACATGCTGTCATTTTTAATAAATGTTATTTTGGATTTGGTGAAACAGTTTTTTTGTCTTTTTTTCGAATTGTTGCTTGTAAATGATAAATTTTTATATGCTTTTGTGGTTACCAGCCCTCAACAAACTCCGTCACAAAAATCTTACACTTAGATTGTCTGCCAAAATAAAATAATATTAGCTTTGAATCAGATGAAGAAAAATACCGACATGGACTAAATCGAGTTTGAAAAAAATAGTGCAACCGTGTAGCGATGCAGTGAAATCACTCAGAAAGGGTAGGTGGGAGTAACGGTTGGCTGAGATTTAACATTCTAAAATCCCCGCATATCCGCCATGTTGACTCATCCTTAGGGACTAAGTGTATAGGTGAGGTTCAAAAACTTTTAGAAGCTTGAATGTTTCTTTGCTCCAATAAACGCTGAAATTCTCGTTTGGCGAATTTTAACTTGTCTGGCCTTAACCTGCGAGCTGTGGTGTATCTAGGTTGTCCAGTGGGGTCTTTATGTGGTGTTTTGTTGAGTGGTTGTGTGTGTTAATGGTTGTGTTAAGCCTGGGAATTGTTTGAATGTGGCTGCAAATTCATTATCTAATACAGCTACATTTATCTCGGTAGGAGAAAGGGACGTGAGAATTCCTGGTGTTTTCAGTTTAGTTTCCTAAACAGTTAATATGTATCTGGACATATTAATAGAGAGTTTAAACTTGATTAAAAAATCTGTACCGATGATGAGTGTTTTCACATCAGCTATTATGGTAGTTTATTTTAATTCTCTATGGAGCCCTAGATTGAGCATGAAGGTCCTTTCACCATAGGTCGAAATAACAGATCCATTTGCAGCTTGTCGTGTTAATGTGGCGGTTATGTTTGTTCGTTTAAGTGTGTAACTGGTATGAAACTAACCTGTGTGCATGTATCTATCAAGAGTTCATCTTAGTGGAGCCGTCCCCCTTTTTTTTTCTTTTTTTTTTTTGATATTGTTTGTCCAGTCAATGCGGTTGAATTTATTGACTGGATGAGCAGTTATCCTGGAACTCGCATGGCTTACTGCATTTCTGTGCGGTGTTGTCGAATTTCTTATGGTACCAGCAGTATACATCTCTTGAACCAAGCCTGAACCTGCTATTATGCTTTTTGGTAGTTTGAACAGGATCTGTTGTTATAATGTTGATGCATCATCTTCATTTGTTTGGTTAATTCTGCTACAGCTTCCTTGAGTTGCGTTAACTCCATGTTCTTTGTGTTGTTTTCCGAGATCGATTGTAGTAATCTGTTGCTTTCTGTTTTATGAATTCTGTCAGCAACATCAGCTAAAATCTCTCAAGGTTTTCGTCTTCTGACATAGGCGCTAAAATTTCCGTGGTTTTTGTAGGCAATTTATCTAGCCACATCCTTTTTAGAATAGAATCAGCCATGGTACTGTCTCCAAGTAACGACCTCATGTGGCGTAGTAATTGAGAGGGTGTTCTGTCACCAAGTTCTACGTTGTTAAATCGCATAGCGTGCTTTCATTAGATTTTCTCATTCGTTTAATGGTGTAAAATGTCATATGGATGGTCTTCAAGCATAGTTTCAACTAAGTCCATCACTTCTACAGCTATTTCAGTGGGTAGTTTTTTGACAACGTAGCAATATCGTAGACACTGAGATGTAATTTTCTTTGTGTTGAAAATTGCTTGTAGTTACAAGAACCATAGCAGAGTTGAATATTGGAAGGTTCATCATTAATGTGGTCTCCATGGGTTGTGTGGCTGTAGTCTCCTCCATTATGTGATAAATCAGTTGAATTCGTGGTCTGCAAGTATGGCTAGGCACCTTTTGTTAGAAATGCTATGTTGGTGCCGGCGTTCACAAATTGTTGGGAGCAGAATGTTGCAGTGTTCATTTCTCGTCGGATTGTCGCCATTTGTTGGGGAAATTTTCCTTGGGTCACCGTTTGAATAAAAAAATCGGAGAAAAGATTGTTGCGTGTTCAATAAAAAGCCTTCGGGCTTTTAAACATACTTCAAAATTTCAATTTAATAAAAATAAATTGTCAATACAATCAGCTCCTGCCATTAAATAAACATAGGCATCTGAAACCTAGACAAGACCATAAAAACCACATATTCCTTCAACTCTGCAGAAGGACTGACAGCAGTAAAGAGCACGAGTCAACCTCGGCATTTTGTCTTTCAAGCAACAGTCGACTCCCTTTGATCTTGTCTCCCAATTCCACTTTCTCTCTTCCTCATTTAAAGACTATTCATGTTCATTTTCTTACAGTCAAAGAGAAGAACTTTCTAACTTTCATTTCATGAAAGTAATTACAGTTAAAATTTGTGCATCCTATGCTTTTAAATAAATATAAGGTCTAACTGGATTTCAAAGCTGTGTGTGTCTCAAGAAAGATAATATCAGGAATTCTTGCTCTCTGCACAATGTATAGTAGTAATATTTCGACTTTTTAATTTTTATCTTGAAAATTTTCACACTTGATTACAATTTTCCCAAGTCGTACTCTCCCCAACTGCCTATCCTTTGTAGCTCTTTGTAAGTTGTCATTTCACTATCCTTCGCAACCCCTGTTCATTTAGACAAACTCATTAAGCAGGTTACTAACTGCTTTCCTCTTTGTTCAAAAATAAAGTTTGGAGTATAAAATTCTCCAAGATATTTTCATCAAGAGGTATTCTAGAAGTTTCAATTGATTTTTCTTTGCATTTTCATTAAAATTTGCATATTATTCACATGTTTAATTCATAGTATTCTCCACATTCTTCTGTAGGACACCATTTCTATTGCCTCAAGTCTTCCTCAGAGAAAATTGCCCAACACTCACTGCCATAGAGAACAGTTTAGTACTTTGTTTAGCTTTTGAAAGGCTCTTTGCACTAATTTAATGAACTTTTGGACTTCGGTGTCAGATTTTTCATCCTCTCTTAAGACTTCCTAGATATTTAATTTTTCATACATGATGGATTTTGGCGCCTCTAATTTATGGTTCACATCTTCGGCTGTTCCTCTTGTTGGCAGCCTGTTTAATTCCATTACAACTTTAATAAGACAGGGAATAGTTGGATTTTCCTTTACTCTTCGTGAGAGCACCCTCAGCAGCAGCAGCAACAGCAGCAGTATATCCAACAGCAGCAGCAAGAACAGCAGCAGTTGCATCGACAGGGGCTGGATTTACCGCTGCTGGGCTTGGTGATGGGGGTGGAGGAAATGCTTCCACCTCATTCCTCCTCGCTGAAAAAAAAACAGAGGGAGGAAGAAGAGGAAAAGGATAGAGCAAGCAAAAAAGTGAAGAAGCCTGACCGAAGCAGGTTGGAGAATGCCATGGAACAAGCCATGGCTCAATCTGCCACTGCTTCGCCAGCAAGAACTGATCCAGCTCTCGCAGATATGTAAGGCTAGGAATCTCCTTACTTCTTCCACTAAGGCTCCGATATCTCCCTCCACAAGAAAAAAGAATGGCTTCCCCAAAAAGGAAACAAATTTGAAAGCGGACAGGCAAGCCATCGAGAGAGACCATTCCTCTCTGAGGAGGGCTCTCTTGAGGCCTCTATTTAATCTCACTTCTGTCGATGGGAAGGAACTTTACAGAAGCACCTGGGGTTATAACTTTAATACGGAACTCCGTCGGCAGTTTGAAAGTCTGGGACTTCAATTCTACCGCTAAAGAATCATTTTCCGAGTCCAGAGTAGTTCAAGTTGAATCTCCTGAGCTCAAAAAACTTTTCAATAATTGTTTTGGAAGGGCACGGTTACTCCTCCACCCTTCTCTATATAGGACAATTAAGCTATTTTTTCCCACAAACGTCGGCGGCATTGTTAAGGATGGACAGGTTACATCCGACGTGGGCTCTGGTAGCTTACGACACTCCGTTGAGGTCTTGTCTAGCAGATTTTCGTCCAGTGTGTGCCTTGGCACTAGAAAATGGCCATCAAGTTGGCGTGTTTGAATGCGAGGGTCTTGAGATATCGGAGTATGTCTACTTCGTGATCTTTTGTCCTTCAGTGTGGATGTGGCTGCGATCCAGAAAACTCACTTTGCAAAGTCGATACTCGGGTGTTGTCTTAGCGACTTTTTGTGTAATCATCATACGGAGACTGATTGGTCAGCAGTGTTTTCTTGCTGGTGAAGCGTAGCCTGGATACGAGGGTGAACCGTGTCCATGTCGATGCATAGGGTGGGCTGATCGTGGTCTATATTGCTGTGAAATGTGGTTCGTTTCGGCTTATTGTGGTTTATACGCTCAACAAACAGACAGATCATGGTTCGTTCTTCCGTCAGTTGCGTCCGTTCCTAGATTCAATATAATTTTTACACTTGATGTCAGCCAAGAATGTTTGTCCGCGAAACAAGTCACTCTCCTGGAGGTTAGCATCAGTCATGCTGCTGATAGGCAGAAAGAGAGTCTCCCAAATAATCAATAGAAAATTTTCGTTTGAAGGTGATAAAATTGACAAGACATTCTTTTCCCCAGTTAACAGCAGATTGTAGGTCATTTTTGAGATCAGCTGCTAATTTGACTATATTGAATTGATCAGACTTATTGAGACAGGATTAAATAGTTATCGTCAGTATAGATGCTGATTTGAGAACCGACTCCATCAAGAAGGTCATTAATAAAAATTAAGAACAAAGTAAGTCCATGGATAGAGCCCTGGAAGACACTTAGTACAAAAAGATCTAGAAGTGGCCGTTCAGGACAATTTTTATTTCGCAATTTGATAAAACCGAATCAGTTTAAAAATTCGTCCAGAAATACCATAACCTTTAAACTTGTAAAAACCAGTATGCCAAACCTTGTAGAATGTTTTCAAGATGTCCAAAGCAATGGTCGGAACTTCACGTGTTTTTATCTAAAGATTGATAAACTCTTTCCGTAATTATTGTCAGTACATCAGCAATTAACCGGGAGAAACGAAAATCATACTGCTTGCCTGAAAGAAGGCATTGCGATGTGAAATACTTAACCAATTCAGTGTTGATTTGGGCCTCTAGAAGTGTGCCAAAAAGATGTAGAAGTCTAATAAACCGATAGTTCGAAGGGTCATACGGTTTACCTGAGTTGTTAAAGACAACAGAGGAGAGTTTTCAACAAGCAGGAAAGCAAAAAGCAGCGAAGCATTTATTGTACAGTTCAGAGAGAACAAGAGCCTGTCCGGAAGCACATTTTTAAGGATTACGATAGGGATAGCATCAGATTTACATGCTTTATAGAGATCTAGATTAGAGATTATATTGTAAACCACGGAAAAAGTTATATACATATCACTCAACAGAGACTCAATTCTAAGAGGAAAGTCAGGCAAGGCTACTGTGTCTCATTCTATCAGCGAACAAAAATTTAGCTCATTCGAGGACACGTTACGTTTACATTTATTACGTGCAGCCGTGAAAAGGCATCTGTTGAGATCGGTACTGTCACGCTGGTATAATCGGAAAAAGTAATTCTTTTGGGCTATAGCGACTGAACAGGACCATGGAGAATATTTTGATTTCACCTGGTATTTCCAAGAAGGTACCAAAGCATTTTCTAGGTCCAACTACAAGAACATGGCAGACTCAAGTTGAGTCCAACCGAAGATGTAAAGAAAACAAAAAAGACCGATATATACATGTCAACAAATATATGTATTAAACAACACATTTACAAGTGACTAAGACATGAACATTTGTGTTTGTGTGTGAACGTAATGTGTTTGTATATTGGTGAATGTTCGTACGTATGTGTATGTGTGTTTCATGGCGTTTTCCCACAAGTGGGCGAAAACGCGAATCTCTGCGAGAGATCACATTTTTAAATGTGTCCGCTGAAATGCAAAGTCCAAAGAGAACGAGGCAATAAATTACCCAGTATTTATAATGTAGGGAGAGCGTGCCCTAGTGAATTAGGAAATTAAGGAGGAGTTAACTCCGACAAATATAATAAGACCCTTGAAAAGAAGGGCGAGTTCACATTTAGGTGTGCATGAGAAATGGAAAAATTGGTAGACACACAATGAGGTGTATTTTTTGAAACAACCAAACACATATATCTAAACCAGGTCAACTAAAATCACCTAAACCCCTTAACCTTTCCTTCTCCAACATTCGTGGTATTCGTACCAATTTTCTTTCGAAAAGTCTCCGGACATTGTAGCTCTCTGCGAGACTAACCTCAACTCTTCTATCCCCTCCTCTGATTTTTTGATTCCTGGTTACCATCCTTTACTTAGGAAGGACCCTAAAGTCCACATGCATGACATGGGAGTTGATGTCCGCTGGTTAGGGAACCCTCTCTTGAATCTCCAGATCACTCATATTTGTGCCCTTGTCTCTCTCTACTTAACTTATTCAGCTATCTCTTTTTTCACCGCCGTTCCCCTTCCTCTCAAGGCTGTTATCTGCTAGATAGTATTTTCGATAATATAGACACGGTCTTCTCCCTGCAAACCGTTTGCAAACACGTAGTATAATGGTTAGCAAGCTTGTCTCGCTGGAACAGTTACAGCTGAGTGGCGAGTTCAATCCTCACTGGGTGCCCCATACTTTCGGCCTTGTGCTACATTTAAGCTACGCTTAGAAAATCAACATATTCGTGTCCGGAGACATTAACGCCTACCACTCTGCCACTGACCTCGCTTGCATCAAAACCTGTAACTTTTCAATCTCTCACACAAGTGGTTGACTTCCCCACTCGTTTCCCCAGTAATCCTAACGGAAACGCCTCTCTTCTTGATCTCTGTTTTACATCTATCCCTGACTCTTGTTGTACTAATGCAGCTCTGCCCTCTTGGTAATTCTGAACATGCTGTAGTATCTGTAAACATCTCCTTCTGCTGCCCACCCCACGACACACTCTGCCATGACACTCCCTATCAACAGAATATCTTTCTGCTATCAACGAGCATATTCTTGGAATCTGCTTTTAAATCACCCCATTCAAAAATGCGCGGCTGTGGTTTCCTCCTGGGTGATATCCGGTATTGACGCCTTCATTCCAGCTAGGAAATACCAAGTTAAACCGCGTTCATCTCCCTGGTTCACTCCTGCTTGATCAGCCGCTATAGCCCACATGAATCACTTGTTCCGACTGTACCAGGGCGACAGGTCCGATTACAATAGACATCTTTTTGTCTCTGCTCGTAAGGAATGCAAGCGTGTCCTCAATGAAGCCAAATTACTGTTTGCTGACAGAATGAATCAGCGTAAAGCATCTAGCAAGTTCGGTTCAAGAGATTATTGGCGGCTTTGGAAAAGTGTGCTGAACGACAGAAAACCCCCAATCTCTCCTCTATTCAACTAATTCAAAAGTCCTGACATCCACAGCTGGTAAGGCTGAATTCTTTCTTTGCTCGGAAATTCTCATCCAACTCAACACTCGTCTCGTCTGGAGCCCCTGACCCCACGCTCCTAGAACTGATGTCCTACTGAGTGATATGTGCATAACCCGGTCGCTGGTCTCGGGCATCATTTCTAAATTAGACCCCCATAAGGCAAGCGGAAGTAACGGAATAACAGCCGTTGTTCTAAAGAAATGTGCTTGTGAGCTGCTGGCCACAGTTCTCTCCAAACTATTGCATCGATGCTTTCTGCTTTCCAGCCTGTTGGAAGTTCTCCTCTGTCGTCCCTGATTTAAAGAATTCTGGAGAACCTTCTGCCCCCTCTAACTACCCCCCTATCAGTCTCCTACCGCTTTTCGGAAAAGTCTTCGAGGCTTTAATCAATGCTGAAGTGGTTAAACATCTTAACTATCAGAACCTAATCTCTGACAAACAATATTAGTTCTGCTTTGCCAGGTCTGCTGCTGATGTGCTTACAGCCATAACTGAATATATATATCATGTCCTTGACAAGAACGGCGAAGCTTGAGCTGTGGCTCTAGATATCTCAAAGACGTTTGACAGGGTTTCACATGCTGGTCTTCTGTGTAAAGTGTTGTGGTAGGATCCACCTAAGCAAATAGTGGAGTACCGACCATATAAATATGGTTGGTTTCTGGAAGAGAGGGAGGAATCAAGAGATTCAACCAGAGAATACTCTTGATTTGACTCAGTCAACACATTCTCCAGGAACGGTCTTACCAGGAATATACAAAAGACTATATGTAAATATTGTGTACACTTTCTTGTTTCAATACATTTTGTTCTAAGTACATTTTGTGTTGCATTATTATTCCATGCATTAGTCAAGTTTCAACAGTAAGCTTCAAGGTCGTTCTGAACGGGTACACTTCCAGATCATTTCTTATCAATGCGCGATTCTCCAAGGCTTTATCCTGGGTCCTACACTGTTTCTGATCTTCATTAATGATTTTCTTGATGTCATCAGCTCACAAGTAGACATCTATGCACATGATACTACTATTTACTCCTGTCTCAATAGTAAAACCGGCAGCGCTGACAAATTCAGCCTGGCCGCTGCTCTCGAAAAGGACATTCAATCAGTGATTAACTGGGATAGGAAATGGTTTGTAAATTTGAATGCTTCCAAACACGAAACTGCTCTCATTTAGCCACCACAGAGATTATTCTCTGCCTGCCATTATTATGCTTGATACCAGACTCCAGGAGAGTGTCTCGCTGCGCTTTTTTTGGCCTCACGCATTCGAATAACTTGAAGTGGAACAACGACATCTGAAATATCTGCATTTACTGTCGAGCAAGAAGGTTTATTTTCGTCAGAGTCCATCTTACATATCTACAAAGCTACCATTCGTCCGTGCATTGAGTAGTGTTGCCGTTTCTGGTCTGGTGCCTCAGCTGCTCATCTCGATTCTCGACAAAATCCAAAAAAGGTTCTGCAATGTAATCGATCCTGGCTTGACATCTCGTGATATGGCTTCCCTCGGTGTTTTTTACAAATATTTTCATTGCAACTGTTCCTTTGAGCTTTTTTCCCTGGTGCTCCGAATACATAAATTTAAGCGCGCTACTAGACTAGCATCAAGTCCCATCCTTTTACCGTTGAAATAGCTAAATGTAACCGTGGCGGTTACATTTAACTATATCAACATTTAACTATTTGATGTAATGGAATAATCTGTCACCCCCATAAGTGACTACATTAAAGGTGGTAGCTACCTATAAGTATCTGTGAGTCAACGGACTACAGAGTCTACCCGAAATTTTTTTTGGCTAGACGGTCGAACTCCCTGCCTCTGAGCAGAGAGGAACTCGGACGAGGCTCAGCCGAAGGGCAGAGTCATGTTCGGGGAGGTTGACCAATCTGATCCCGTTATGCGGGTTCTACGGGCATTTTTTTTTTTTGGCCGAGCCTACGGGTTCGGAGAATCCACGTTAAACCCGGCCTTGTGCCACATGCAACCCTCATGGGGGTGGCTAAATATTCTAGCTGAAATCTTTTCGGTTGTACTGTCAAACTATCTGCCTTCGGGCAGAGAGAAACCCAGACGAGGCTATACTGAAAGTCAGAGTCTCGTCTGGGGTGGTAGACAACTACCCGACCCCGTTTTTTATGGGGTTCACGGGGAATGTTTGCCCGAGCCTACGGGCTCGGATACCCTACGTTAAATTCGGCCTTGTGCCACATCTGATCGCGTGGGGCGGATGGCAAATACCCTAGCTGAAATCTTTTTCAGCTGTACTGTTGAACTCTCTGCCCGAATGCAGAGAGGAACCAGGACGAGGCTATGCCGAAGGGCAGAGTCTGTGCGAGGAAGTAGACAGACCCGATCCCGTTTATACGGGGTCTACGGGGATTTTTTGGCCGAGCCTACAGGCTCGGGAACCCCACATTAAATTCGGCTTTGTGCCACATGTGACTGCATGGAGAAGTTGCTAGATATCGCCTAGCTGGAATTTTTTCAAGCCGTGTTGATCAAACTCTCTGCCTCTGGGCAGAGAGGATCCCCTGATGAGGCTATGTCGAATCTTTTCCAGCTGTGTTGGTCGAACTCTCTGCCTTCGGGCAGAGAGGAACCCGGGCGAGGCTATGCCGAAAGGCAGAGTCTAGTCCGGGGAGGTAGACAGACCCGAACCCCTTTATGCGGGGTTTACGGGGAATTTTTGGCCGAGCCTACGGGCTCGGATTGCCTCACATTAAATTCGCCCTAGTGCCACATCCAACCTCGTGGGGAGCCTGGTAAATATTGTTACGCGAGAACTATCGACCTTCCAATAGTAGTACTCACTACTGGATTGACTTGCGACGACCTTGTGGATAACTGTTACCTTTATTCTTATTGTATTGGTTTTTACAATAAACCTTTACTTATTTTACCCACCGTCTTTGCCAAGTATATATTCCTATTAGCACGGAATATAACACTATTTCTTACTCCAACAGTTTCTTTTCTTGCACTCACCGCCTGTGGAATTACCTTCCGTTTACTTGCTTCCCTGATAACTACAATCTTCAAAAATTTAAATGCAACGTCAATCGCCATCTTCTGGTGTCTTGAACTCCGTTCATCTTTTATCCTTTCTTCATTTCCCCTATACACAGTTTTTTTCTCTCACTTTCACTCTATGTAACCTCCTGCGAACTTGAGGCAATCTCGTCTTGCTTAGAGTGAAATGCTTAAAAATGCCCGTAAGAAATGGAAAAGTTCACAGACATACATTGAGGTGTGTTTAATGATAAAAGCCCTTGAAAGGGGAAAGGTTCATACCTTGGTTTCATTGTAGAATCTAAATAAAAAAAAAAACGGGAAATGTTTCAGTTGATTAGTAATCTGATTGAATTTACAATACGGAATCCATGTTCCAACTGGCTATTGTTTGCTTTATGGTCTGTATTTATAGATTTCCTTAAGCAGATGCTGGCTCACATAAAAGCCCCCCAAAATGCGAGGGAAACGATGTTGATTAATAATTTACATTATATTTCGAATTTTTTCGAAACGCTATGGGAAGTGTCACTCGGAGCCGATGCTCAAATAAGAAGCGATTGTGGTCATTTGACTCCTGACTTTTGAGACGGCAACATCCGGTCAACCCGACAAGCATAATTTAAAAAAAAAAATTGATTGATTCATCGCGCCTCCATTGTAAACGTAAAATGTAAACAACAAATTAAAAATTCTCTTTAAAATCCAACAGATTACAGATGTTTCGAGGTCTTTTAGTAAGGATTAATTAAGAGAATTTTCTAGAAGTAATGCTTACCTTTTAGAGGATTTTACTTAAAACAATGAAAATAACGTTTTATTTATGCGCCGTGAGGTTGTGGAGTCAGATCTTTTAATAAAAGCATTTCCAGAGACACATATTCAACCTTAATTTTTAAATATTTAACAACTTTATAACATTTTGTATTTCAAATTGAAAAAAAAAAGAAAAACAATTTTAGTAAAAATTCAGTTTTCAATCGAAAAAATATTTTGGCCTCAGATAATAATAATAAAAGCCATTAAAAGATTTTTTTAATTAAATAATGTTTTACTTTTATTGGGTTTTGTATTTTACAATTCAGAGCTAAAATTTGGGTAGAAACGCTCCTCGATTTACGAAAAAAAAAAAAAGAAAAGAAAATCAGTGATTTATATTTTTCAAAGTCTTCTAAATTTAATTAAAAAATTACAGAGATAAACCTGTCGCGGCCGCCTTTGGTCGCTCCCTAAAGCGGAAGAGAACAGGGCATTTCAACCTTGACCTTTCGATCGTGTTCCGTCCCTACTGGCTGCCGACACGTCGTCCGTAACCTTTCCCGTACACTACGGATATGATTATCACGGGAGCTTTCGATATCGGACTCAACCAGCAGACACGCAACGCCAGCACCGGATATTCGATATGCCCAACAACATCCCAACGCCAGCTCCTCTTTCCTTCCCAATACATCCAGTTGGAAATCAGACCAGCCGACCAGCGGCGACCACTTGCGACAAGCAGCGATCATCTGCGACGACCAGCAGCGATCACCTGCGACGACCAACCAACCTTTCCCGTATACTATCAGTTGTAATTACTATGAGAGGTTTCGACACCGACCTCGACCAGCAATGCCTGCCCTGCGACGTCCAACCGTCGACACGACCGGAACGTCTGCACCTCGACTCCAACCGTCGACACGACCAGTCCGACCACTCTTACCGTGATTGGCAGACCCCAATGTCTCTTCTTTATATAATAAACTTAGTATTAATCATACATATCCTCGTTCTGTTGTCCATTTTGTTTCACCTCGTCAGATCTCACGTTTTTAATGCGAGAGACGTTAGCGGGCCTCTTGTGACCTCATCACCCTACGATACGTCGGCGTTCGGGCCCTGCTTTCATATCGTGCCCCACCTCCAGGGGTTCCGCTACAAATTGGTGACCCCGACGTGATCTGACTAGGCTGGACAATATGGCGACACAATACAAACGAGGCATATTTAACGTTTAGCGACCGCCTTTGGCACTTCGCCACACTGTAGATATAGATTCTTACCTGTTCTCTGTAATTGAATACGATCAATTATCTAGGAAGTGGGCCCTGTCGCGGCCGCCTTTGGCTGCTCCCTAAAGCGGAAGAGAACAGGACATTTCAACCTTGACCTTTCGATCGTGTTCCCTGCACGCTGGTAATTTCGTTTTAGAGATGAGCTAATTACCTTTTTGTTCATTGGTATTACGAACCTAGTCGTAATATACCTCTTAGCATTTTTAGACCTTAGTTTTTGCGTAGCAAATCTCAACTCATTTTTAGAGAGATTTTATAGCATTTTAGCGAGATCATCTATGATGTTAGTCTCCCTTAGCATAATACAGCGACTTCTCGCTGAATTCCCAGTCGGCGCCTGAACGGTCGGTATGCAGGCTCCTGGCCTTCGTGGCCAGGACGTCGACCAGGGCTGCGTATTAATTTACGTTCCGATTTTTTTCTGTCTGCCAACTGGACGCGAGTTGGATCTACCTTTCTTTCTCTCTTCACTTCGCCTCTTTACATCTGGCTACTCGCCCATGTTCGATTCTTGGCATTCCGTCCCTACTGGCTACCTGCACGTCGTCCGTAACCTTTCCCGTACACTACGGATATGATTATCACGGGAGCTTTCGATATCGGACTCGACCAGCAGACACGCAACGCCAGCATCGAATATTCGATATGCCCAACAACATCCCAACGCCAGCTCTTCTTTCCTTCACAATACGTCAAGTTGGAAACCAGACCAGCCGACCAGCAGCGACCACCTGCGACGGCAAGCAGCGATCACCTGCGACGACCAGCAACAATCACCTACGACGACCAACCAACCTTTCCTGTATACTATCGGTTGTAATTACTACGAGAGGTTTCGACACCGACCTCGACCAGCAGTGCCTGCCCTGCAACGTCCAACCATCGACACGACTGGAACGTCTGCACCTCGACTCCAACCGTCGACACGACTGGAACGTCTGTACCTCGACTTCAATCGTCGACACGACTGGAACGTCTGCACCTCGACTTCAATCGTCGACACGACTGGTACGTTTGCACCTCGACTTCAATCGTCGACACGACTGGAACGTCTGCACCTCGACTCCAACCGTTGACATGACCGGAATGTCTGCACATCGACTCCAACCGTCGACACGACTGGAACGTCTGTACCTCGACTTCAATCGTCGACACGACCGGAACGTCTGCACCTCGACTCCAACCGTCGACACAACCGGAACGTCTGCACCTTGGCTCCAACTATCGACAAAACCAGTCCGACCACCATTACCATGATTGGCAAACCAATATACCCCAATGTCTCTTCTTTATGTAATAAACTAAGCATTTATCATACATATCCTCGTTCTGTTGTGCATTTTCTTTCACCTCGTCAGATCTCACGTCTTTAATACGAGAAACATTAGCGAGCCTCTTGTGACCACATCACCCTACGATATGGGGGCGCTCGGGCCGTGCTTTCATATCGTGCCCCACCTGCAGGGGTCCGCTACACACGTTTTCGAGTTTTCATAAAATTAAGTCATTTTTGAATAAGTTCTGAAAGTTTCATTAAAATCCGACAATTATTTGATTTTTGTAAGAATTTCCAAATTAATGTGTTTTTTAACTGAAAAAAGCGCTAAAAAACTAATGCTAAACATTACGCGACCGCTGACGGAAAAAAAAACAAGATTTTCAACCAAAATTTCGAACGTACTAGAAAGGAATAAAAAAATTTGAAAAATAATTAAAAAATAATTTGGTCTTTCCTCTTATTAATAACAAACTTTTTTACGATAAAACTCTTTTTTAATTAAGTATGGGGCCTGTTCATCATGCTATGCCGTTTTTTTTTTTTGTTTTTTTTTGTCGAATTATTGAACATATCTAAATTTGAATGATGTTTAAATATGGCGCTTCTTCTGAATAATTGAATAGATTCACGTGGTTGTTGCGCTTAGAAGAATTGAAGTTAATTTTGAAAAGTGATATTTACTTCTATATTTATAATACAAAATGTGACACAAGACCAAAGTGGGGAAGCGGGGGGGGGTAAAAGGATGGTCTTCTTCTGTCTTAACATTAAACTTAGCTAGACATAATCACTGACCCAAAACATACCACACTATTCCATACACCAAAACAACGCATTCTTACTTATTTATTACACCCACCATAATACCACAGAATTTCCATGAAGATTTTCCAAGCCCGCCGAACAAAGTCATTTGCCGACCCAGAGGACCCTATAAAATCACCAGCCAGGTGAGTGATGCCTCATCGTTATTGAGGCGTTTCAACCCGGGTGTCCAAGGCCATACTGAGCGAGCCTCCTGCTTCGTAAGACCGAGATCGTCTATCAGATCATCTCGTACGAACCCCCTAACACATAATATAATGCCGCTCGGGACAACGCCTGGACGTAAGAGGTATTTCAGGGCAATATAACATTCACGATAGAAGGAGCACTAGCCTCGGGATAAACGAGGGCATCCTCTTCGCACAGGTGCGCACTTTTGGAGGGATAGGAAGTTCTTACGGGTGTCTTCCTTCCATAAAACGCCCCCTTCATCAGAATCGCAACACATTCGATCTAGGAACACCATACGAAGCATATATTGATGAGTCTCAATGCTAGGCACACCAGACCACCTTCAGAAGGGTGGAGGTAAAAGATCTCCCGAGGTACCTTAGCGGACTTGTCTCCCAACAAGAAGGAGAACAAGATCTTTACTAATGAAATTAACATGGTAGACGGAAGTGGAAGCACGGAGAGTGGGTAAAGGAGAATCGGGTAGATGGCACATATTTCTGCCCTCCTCTTTAAGGAAAGATACCTCCGCGACCACAGACGAATTGCGGCTTCGGACTTCGCTTGCACCATCGACCAATTTATTTCTAGCAAGAGATCGGGACCAAACGACGCCAAGTATCCTGACTGGTCCGTCCAGAGGAAATGTCCGAGAAGAGAAACTCCTTTTCACACACCCAATCGCAAGCCAACAGACTTATCGCGAGTGATCATGGCCTCTATCACTGTCTTGTATTTCTTTGCTGACTTCGTCAATCTCGGCTCCGTTTGACACAACAACCGAAACGTCGTCAGCATAAGCAGAATACCTGGCCAAGGTGGTAACATCTGGTAGAGAAATTCCACGTAGGACCGGATTCGTCTTTAACTTACGAAGGAAAGGTTTCAACGCAAGAACATAAAGCAAAGTCGAAAGAGGACAACCTTGACGAATGGAGCAAGACAATACGAAAGGCTCCGATCGAAGCCCATTCACTTCCACCAGCGCATCAGGAGTCGCATACAGAGGTCGGATCCAGGTACGAAAGTACGGCCCGAAACCGGCCTCCGAAAGGACAGCCTCCAGAAATCGATGGCCCCCCTTATCGAATGCCTTGGACTGATCTAAATTGATCAGCGTGGCTTCACTGTCGACTAGCTCGATGATCAAGTGTACCATATGAATGTTGTCCTGAATAGTCCTGCCCTTCACAGCACAAGTCTGTTCGGAACCAATCAGACTAGAGAGGACTGCTTGCAAACCGTTCGCTAAGACCTTGACTAAAATCCGTATTTAACATCGTTAAAGGCCGAAAGTTATCTATTTCATCGCCACTGTTCTTGTCCTTGCGTAGCAACTTGATCACACACCCTGGTGAAGCGTTGAGGTATAGACCCTTACTTCAACCAGTTGTTGAAAATCCGTTCCAGCAAAGGAACAAAAACGGGCGACTGCCTCAAGTACAGTTCGTAGGGTATACCATCTAATCCCGGAAATGTATCCCGGCCAACCTGCTTCAGCGCTTCCCAGATTTCCGACTCTGTGATGGACCCACAGCTTTAGATGCCTTAAGGCAAGGAAAGTCGGCTAAATAGGCATCAAAGTGACCAGTTCTCAGACCGGGCTCCCTGGTGAAAAGATCATGAAAGTAGTCACGAAAAGCCTCATATTTTCGCGTTTGTAGTTACGGTTCAATTATCCGGTAATGTGACGCATGCGATATTTCGATGAGATGCATTCGTAACTTCCTCTGCACACAATTCAGTGGCCATATTCGTTGCCTCGGAAGACACTCTATTTTACTTAGCCCTAACTATCAGAGCTTGATCCTTCTTAAGCAATTCCCGCTGTAGCATTGGTAGTAGCTGGTCACTGAAATCTTGCTCACCAAATAATGATGAGTTCAATTTCCAGTAGCCAGCCATCTTAACATTAGGATAATCTTTACGAACCCGGGTGAGCCTATGATCCGATCACCCTGGGAGACTCCAGCCTCAAGCTCCGGATATTCACACTAACCGACCAGAGTGCCATTATAAAATCGATTAGGGTAGCTCTTCTGCATTGAACAATGCCGGAGTGAGAACACCGACGGCCTGTCTCATTGATCCTGTGACCATCTCACTCTTGTGCCATGGTGCCATCAAGAAACAGGCCGCCAATGCCCTCGGGAAATGGGTAAACAAAAAAAGGGAGCCGCCCAGAAAAATATTGTTTCAATTCCGTCACTTGGTTATCGTTCATATGGGGGTACTAATTTAAGAGACATGTTTGCCCCCTCGATCATGCCCCATATCTGCCGCGTACCCAGACATGATCGCACAACAGTCAGTACCCTTTTAGCCCTTTTGAAATTTTGCAGCATTTCAATGTCTTTTTCGTTTATCTGGTGGAAATTCCAGAGATACTTCAGGTCTTTTGGGTTTTTTGTCTGGGCAAAAATCCTTTCGCCTGTTCTAAGGATACACGGTAGACGTCTTCCCCAGGTAAGTATAGTGTTTTTATTTTTTTCCTTTTCTCTGTTAAAGCCGGGGCTTCGGGACATCTGTTTCTTTTTTTTTTTTGTGGGGTGGTGATCATGAATAGGTTTAGATGTCGTTATGGGGGTAGTTCTGGGTGAGTGGACAGGGGTATTTTTTATATAGAAATGGCCGTGACAAAGGAATGTCTTGTACAGATGCTTTTGTTTTTGATGGTGCATTTGTCGTTGATTTGTGGGGAGGTGGATGAACGAATGTTTTTTTTTTTTTTTTTTTTTTTTTTTTGATGAAGGAGAAGACGAAGCAGAGGATGAGGGGCCCAAGCCCACCAGAGGCTTTGGTTTATTAACCCGCTTAGCATCTAGACCTCCTTTCAGTTTCCGCAACCTTTCGATTTTCTCCCAGCTGGGCTCATTTTTCTTCTGTATCTCGGATGCAGGTTGCATGCGACACCGGTGCATCGCCCTTAGAGCTGGTAGAGGGAATTGGGCTGTAGATGTTAATGTTCCTGCGGTCATCATGGGACTGAGGCACAGCTGTTCGGCTCCTCCCTCGCCACCAATCAATGACACACCATTCACTTTTATCCTTCTCCTTGTCCGCACTTGCGGAAGGCGTCGGTTTTGGAGGGAATGTGGGACGGGACCTAACCGAGGGATTGTCTGCACCGGTCCGTGTCGCTTGTAGGCCCATTACAGGCGCCGCGAAACTAACCATATCGGCCAGAGCGGGGGGTCTGGTCGCCAGCGGCCGGAAGCCTAGACGCCTTCTTTACTGCACAGGAGTAGGAAAGGTGACCAGTCTCCCAACACCTCCAACAAGTAGGTCTTCTGCTGGTCAAAATGACCGACATTTTCCGGCTGCAAAAGTTCAAACAGTTTGGAAAGGAGACGAAGACCAACCGATCGAGCATGATGTCAAAATCTCCCGCGCCTAAAATTTGGCCATATCGTATATAGGTGCTCTCCCGACATATGAGAAGGGACCTCGAATATTATCCCACTAGTCCTTAGCCGACCTTCATACTCGGTCCGTAGAATGATGTCTTTTGTAATTAGCTCTCTTTTGGTCATTTCCAGGCAATCTTCATCTGTGGGCAGCAGTACGTTCCACATGAAAATACCGGTACCTTTAATAACTCTTTGGTATTTGACTCCCCAGACACATGAGTGATGGAATCACTGTGTCTTTCGTGGAGCGACAAATTTTGCGCCTACACTTGTCCACCATGAAGACCAACTCCATTCTCTTTTCAATTCTTGGACGTCTTCAAAGAATCCATCTTCTTTTATAAAATGTATGAAACTCTTTCAAAAAAATCCCCAATGTTTATAATGCAACTTGGTGACTTCCAGCATTGGGGCGATTCCCTGACTGTCATCTTTACCAGTGCCTCTATATTTTTTGGTACATTCTTGTCACTAATCTTACTAAAGTGGTCTTCCTTTCAATTTCTATGCTACTATTATTTGTAGACAGTATAATTGTTTCCTGGATTTCGTGGTTGTTTGCTCCCATTTACTAGATTTCTTTTATCCAGAGGGTCTTCCTTGTAGGCCACATCAAAAAGGTCCTTTTTTACACACCAACTATTTTCGTCAGCCATCTTGAAAAAAGGAACCACCACATTAAGTGAGCCAATTATTTTTTAAACTTGTGAAAAAATAATTGGAGCAGGGGGAAGTGAAAATAAAACATACCAACAAATAACTAATTAAACTGAAAATAAAATGTACATTTCTTCTATAAAATAGAACTTAAATAAAAGGGAACAGTACAATGTGATGTGACAGTTTTATGCATAAGGAAAATAGATGCTTGCAGCCAATGCATTGTTATTTTAAAATTAACAGGAAATAAACACACACAAATAAACCCCCAAAAATGAAATAAACAGTGCAACTGAGTAATCCTATGTTAATATAATTTCCAGTATTTGTTAACAGATCTGATCAAAGAATACAGATTGATTGGTTTTACATTTTGTTGAGTGTTTCCCCATGCGTGTATTGAAATAAGGACAAACACATATGTAGGGAAAAATACTGGTATATCTGAAGAGGTATTTACAACAGAGAGATTAGTAGTCAAACAAACGCAGGTTAGTAAGTAACAATCAGAAAGAGTATAAAGTCCAACTGTATCTTCCGGTAGAGAGACGGAAGTGTGATGGTCACCTGATCTCCCAGAACTCTCTAAAACTGTCCTATTAGTAGTAGAGAGATCAGTCCATTCTGATGAGAAGGTGGGTGGCCCCAACACATTTTATCAACCCTTTATAGCTCTTTTAATGCTAAAATTGTTTTTGTATTAAACATTCAATGATCAGGCCAAAAACTGATAGTGCCAAAAGTGAACTCAAAATACTGAAAAGATGTTCTCCACAGAAGTGTCAATTCAAGAGTGTGGGAAATGGAACTAACTGCCATTTCTCAATTTCATTGTCATCAGAAGTAAGTTCATCCTTTTAACATTATGAATATGATACTCAAAAAGGTGTCTGCTGATCAAAAATTGTAAATGTCACATCTCCAAAACCTGCAAATTGAAATTACTATCATTTTAAATTTCTTTGTTTCTTTTCACAACATTCTTGAAATTTGTTTTTCTTCTCATTTTGCCAATTTTTTTCATATTGTTTATGAATCTTGTTCAATATTTTTGCAATTCCAATATTGCATTTCTATCACTCAATAATTTTACATATCTTATTTCTGTTTTAAGATTATATCATTCTTAAGACATATGGCAGTCCTAATATATCTGAAATTAAAAGAAATATCAATAATTATACTATTGTATAGATTCATTTACAACATAATGATCAATCAATAAGTTGCATAGTAAAATCTCACAGCATCAAAATCCACCCAATATATTTATCATATAAGTATATCCTGAATATTTCATTAATATTGGTTGGTTAATATCAATTCAATAATGAAACATAAAATCTGTATTCTAATGAATTTCACTTGATTGAAAAAAAATTACTTGTATTGACAATGAAATAACAGTGAAATATTGACAAAATTCAAAGTTATTATAAACAATGACCATTAAAAAACTTTGTTGATGTTTGTTTAAAATTTGTTTAACCCAAATGTATAGGCAAAGGTTTGTTCAGTGAATGTTGAAAAATAAAGTCTCTAAGTAGTTTTTGCTGCAGAAAGCAGATCTACCCACTCAAAATTTGATTATCATTAATTACAGAAAGTGGATTTAACCAACAGCTTTGGAAAAAACTTCCCCTTATGATGTGAAAAGTGGATATTTTTTTAACGTTTTCATAGTTAATTAACATCATTATGGAATGACCATGAAATTTAAGTAAAAGAGTTAAATAAAATCTACATAGTCAACAAAATGTAGCTTCTCATGGAGCAACACAGAAACTGACATATCTTTGGCAAATGAAAGTGAAAAACAACATGTTCTAGTTTGATGCAATTTAAATAATTCATGCACCAATGATATAATTGAAAGCAAATAACATGATGCTAATTCTTTTTAACAGCAAGTTAAAAAAAGAAAATAGGTTATGTAAATTAACTATGCAACCTACATACTTGAAATTTACTGGGAATTTTCCTAAGCACTAGTTCCCATCAATGTATTAATTTATAAATTCTTGGTATAAATATTAAAATATTATTTACAAAAATGTATCCAAACTGTGACTAAAAATTACTGGTCATGATAATAACAATGAATTTTATTTAATAAGTTGTTCATAGTATTCTACTGTGTAAATATGTTACTTGTAAATGATATATACAGAAAGAAATAAACAGAATAAAGTGTAGTAAGTGTTTCTTTCTGTGTGGTAAAACATTCACTCTCAGTGTGCGCATGCATGTGTGTGTTTTTGAAGAGTGCAAAAGACAGCAAGAGCAAATAAGCTGTGTGAAATGACAGTAGACTGAAGCAAGAATACAGTCAGAAAACTTTTCATGAGCAAAACAGAATTAAATGCTGATCACATGATCAGCAGCTACAAATATGCTTGAAAGATGAATGTTGAATAGAAATATTTGTTTAAATAGAAATTAAAAAAAAACAAATGTGAAAAATGTAAAACTGAATAAATCAGTTTAATTCTATTCTGTGCAATCTTGAAAGAAATCAATCAATAACTAAAAAATAAAATTGAATTTTTTTTATTATTTATTAGACTGGATAAGAGGACTTTTGATGGCCTGCTTCCTGATTGGATTGCTAGTTTCTTGTTGGCTATCAGGAATTTTTAGTTTCTTATTGGCTAGAAAAAATAACTGACAAAATGAAAATTCTTCTAACATGTAATCCTTATAGTGGATCCCCTGGAGGGGAGCGCAATATAACATGGCCAGTGCACCCCAATAAGACATTGAGGTCACAAGAGGCCCACTAACATTTTAAATTATAGGCGTGAGATCTGACAGGTCAACAAGAGGACAACAAATGACAAACTTAAAATTTAATAAAAAATTTATTTACAATACAGACCAGAGTCCTTGTAAGTTAAATTAGCATGTAAGTCCATAGTTAAAAAGTTAAGTTCACATGTCCAGTGAAAGTGTTGAAAAGTTGCTGGTCAAGTCTAGTGGTGAACCTTCCATAGTATTTTAACTAAAGTGTATGGAGTAGGTTATTTGAAGTTTGGATAATAGAGCCATGGAGAAGAAAATTCAGCTTAAATGTCTGGTTTTGGCATTGAGTAGTTGCTGGTTAAGTTTAATGGTGAACCTTCCATAGTATTTTAACATAAATGGACAGAGTAGGTTGTTTGTGTCTGGATGATATGCATACTGTGATTTCCTAAACGAGAAGGTGGAAGCAGGGACCTAGTGTAGTGTAGTTTGGAAGTTCAGGTCCATTAATGCCAATCAACCAAATGAGTGAGGTTGAGATAGTGATGCCAGAAGTAGGGGCTAATGAGTAACCAGAAGTTCAGGGCTGTTGCGAACAGGTTCTTTAACATAGATCAATCAAACAAGTGAGTTAGGTCAGATAAGATCCAGGAGTAAAGAAGAGCAGGAATGCCAGAAGTAAGTGTCTGTGGTAGCAAGAGTGTGTCAGAAGTAGTAAAGGCCAAGAGTGCTGGAAGTAAGGGTCTGTGGTAGCAAGAGTGTGTCAGAAGTAGTAAAGGCCAAGAGTAAAAATGGGGTCTGTGGATTGATTAAAGGGTCTGTGGTAGCAAGAGTGTGTCAGAAGTAGTAAAGGCCAAGAGTGCTGGAAGTAAGGGTCTGTGGTAGCAAGAGTGTGTCAGAAGTAGTAAAGGCCAAGAGTGCTGGAAGTAAGGGTCTGTGGTAGCAAGAGTGTGTCAGAAGTAGTAAAGGCCAAGAGTGCTGGAAGTAAGGGTCTGTGGTAGCAAGAGTGTGTCAGAAGTAGTAAAGGCCAAGAGTGCTGGAAGTAAGGGTCTGTGGTAGCAAGAGTGTGTCAGAAGTAGTAAAGGCCAAGAGTGCTGGAAGTTAGGTGCGGGTTGAGGGTCTGTGGTAGCAAGAGTGTGTCAGAAGGAGTAAAGGCCAATTTGTTGGAAAGGGTTGTGGTAGCAAGAGATGTATCAAGAAGTAGTAAAGGCCAAGAGTGCTGGAATAAGGGTCTGTGGTAGCAAGAGGTGTCAGAAGTAGTAAAGCCAAGAGTGCTGGATTTAAGGGTCTGTGGTAGCAAGAGTGTGTCAGAAAGTAGTAAAGGCCAAGAGTTGGACTTTTAAGTGTCTGTGGTAGCAAGAGTGTTCAGAAGCCAGTAAAAGGCCAAGAGTGCTGGAAGTGGGAGTGATGTGTTAGCAAGAGTGTGTCAGAAGTAGTAAAGGCCAAGAGTGCTGGAAGTAAGTCATTGGTAGCAAAGTGTGTCAGAAGTCTCAAGTGTAAGTGTGAGTCAAAGTAAAGGCCAAGAGTGCTGGAATTAGTGTCTGTGGTATTTGTCAAAGAGTGTGTCAGAAGTAGTAAAGGCCAAGAGTGCTGGAAGTAAGGGTAGATAGGAAAGCTCAGTTGGCAGGCAAAAATAAATTGGAATGTAACTCAATACATAACCCATCCAACCAACCTGACCACAATGGCCAGGGGCCTGCATTTCTCCTCCTCCTCCTCCTGCACGCTTCTTGAGTTTGTCAAGAATTCACTGGCTTATAGGGAAAAAGAGTGTAAATCTTAACTGGTCCTGCAAAGTACTAAAAATCTCAAGAAAAATAAACTGAGATGTACTATGAAATATAAAAAGTATAAAATGTCCACAAAGTGTATTTCAGCTAGGTTCGTAACACAGAAAGAAGTACAAAGTCATTAGACTTATTATAAATGTAAATGAACTTAAATTGAAAGGAGTGTACCAATGCATTGAAGAAAAGGTCAAGGTCATGAAGTCATAACATCAGCCTTAGGTCACATGGATGAAGTAACAAAGGGCTACAATATCCTATTTATTCAGAGATAACAATATTAACATTACAATGTCAACAACTTTTCAATAAAAAAGTTAGGTGGTAAAATTTACATTAAGCAACTTAAAATTAAACAAACTGAAAGCTGTCAAGTTAATGCTCTTGATATGTTTGAAAAAGAAATAAGAATGTTCAAATTTAGCAGATGCTGTGTTAAATTATCTTTCATTTATGGTCAAATAAAATCTCTTCTCAAATATCTGGTGCACTCTGTGTGTGTATTATGAGGTCTGAAGAGTTGAGCTCAAATTTTCCAACCTTAATGAAATAAATATCACCTCAAGGCTTTGTAGTGTTCATTTCCTTTATGATTATTGCTCTGTCTCTGACATAGAGCTCTCCCCGGATCTATATCCTTTTGGAAATATTCATACTGATTACTAATGTTATCATTATATATATATATATATGTGTGTGTATAAAATGATAACAATTATTTTAAGACATTTTTATGTTTACACATTCTTTTTATAGATACAAATATTTAAGTAAATACTCTGTTTATAATAAACAGTATTAAACAACATTTACCGGCCTGAATGTCTGAGAAATTTTCATAGAAAATATTCGTCCTCCGACAGGAATCGAACCTGTATCCTATACGGAACCATCATATAGCCTGACATGCCTTTAACCGATTTGGAGAACGCATATTTTCTATGAAAATTTCTTGGACATTCAGGCCGGTAAATGTTCTTTAATACTGTATTATAAACAGAGCATTTACTTAAATATTTGTATGTATAAAAGGAATGTATAAACATAAAAATGTCTAAAAATAATTGTTGGACTTTGTCCATTTCATAATATATATATATATATATATATATATATATATATATATATATATTCAGAAAGATAAGTTGAATATTTAATTTTATTTGTTGCAGTTAATGATCTATTTGTTAATATTGACCATTTTAATTTCAATGGCTGTTTACCTTAAAAGCATTATTCTTCAGAATTACATGTGTCTACCAATTTTTTTTTTGTGGGGGTAAAACACAAGGTTTGTTACAAGACAATTACTTACAATTTCTGTAATTTTTGTCATTTTCTAATTTATTATTTGTTAAACAAATATTGATTACTAAGATTTATTTACTTTCCAACTTTATTCAACAACAAATATGATTATAATATGAATGAAAATAGAATCCATATACAAAAGCATAGATACATATAGTGACAAAAATATAATTTTTTAAAGAGATGCATTATGTAGGAAAGTCATTTATTTGCATTTATGTATCTTTACCATAAGACAATTTTGCATTCAATTATTTTGAAAACTTATACTTTTTACATATGCAATATATTTATGATTTCCCTGTGCTAATCTATATTTTTCAACTTCTTATATAACTAGATGTAATTTTGTATTTTAACTAAGATCAGAGTAGTAACTCAGTTTGTATAATTTCATTAATTAATTCTACTACTTGTGTTAGTTAAATTGTATAACTTATATGCTGATAATACTGAAATTCCCAGATGACAAACATTTTTTAAATTTTTTTTGTAGGTCAATTTCAGTTCCTGTTAGATAACCTTTCAGTTTGGTTAAATTTTCTTTTTGTGAGTTTTTTTATTGCATTTATTTAAAAAGAAGAAGAAAGTTTACTTTTAACTCTCAAAGAGTACAATTTTTCTTGGATAATGAAAATAATTTTATTATATAGTAAAAAATTACAAGTTTCTATTTTGTGAAAAGAACAGAAAAAGTAAATAATTATGTTATGTCCAAGAGTAGCAACTTTTATTTAAAGTTTTCTTATTCTTTTGGTCAATAAGAGAATAGTTTGACAATAATAAGAATAAATAATATAGTTAAATATAAATATAATCAAGCAAATATGTCACAATATTATGTGACATTTTTTCATGGCTAAAAGTACTAATAAGTATTATATTTATATATATGTATATTTCTGAAAATACTCAAGAATATATTTGAAATAAATCAGAACAGACAAGATAAGAGGTATATATACATTCTTCCAAATTTAATCAACATCAACAATAGGCAGTGTTAACAACATCTCTTTCATATGTTTAATTTTTTATATAAAAATGATTTAGCAGACAAGATATAATAATGAATTGCACAAAACATTTACATTTAATGGGAGCAAGAAATTTATAATGCTATAAACATTTCTAAATCTTTTCAAACCACATTCTGATAAAATTCACTAGAAACAACAGCCAGGGGAATGCTGCATGTATAATAACTTGAAGAATTGTTTATATATCCAAGGTTAGTTATTTTGCCAATAAATATAGAACTTGCATGGATTTCAGTTTGTATACATGTTTTCACGAAGGTCAAATAGTACCTCACATCAGCCCATGCAACTACAAAATTGCCATGGAATTAGGCAAAGGTTTTTTGACTTTTTCACTATTTAACATACAAAATTTATCCATGCAACATGTTTTTTACAATGTTTGCTCTCACATTTCTCCTTGATAACTTGGATCCTTCTATTTTTCTGTAACAAGAGTTTTTCATATATTTAACTGTTCTCACTATTCTATTTGCCTCTCATCCTTTCTTTCTTTAATATAGATGCCTCAGTAATTTACATTATTCCATCATTTTCATTTAATTCTCAGCCTTTGATATTATGGTCTTTTCTATTTGCCTCTCAAATTTTGACACATTCTCTTTTTTTAATTAGCTTCTCAGTCATCGACTTTATTCCCACTTTCCCCATTCGCCTCTCAGCCCTTAGAGTTATACCCATTTTGCCATTTGCCTCTCGGCCCTTGGAGTTATTCCCACTTTCCCCATTTGCCTCTCAGCCCTTGGTGTTATTCCCACTTTCCCCATTCGACTCTCAGACCTTGGCATTATTTCCATTTTCCCATTCGCCTCTCAGACCTTGGTGTTATTCCTCCTTTCCACATTTGCATCTCAGCCCTTGGCATTATTCCCCCTTTCTCCTTTTGCCTCCAAGCCCTTGGCTTTATTCCCACTTTCCTATTCGCCTCTCGGCCCTTGGCATTATTCCCCCTTTTGGCCTCTCAGCTCTTGGCGTTATTCCCGCTTTTCCCATTCATCTCTCAGCCCTTGGCATTTTTCCCCCTTTTCCCATTCGCCCTTCAACCCTTGGCATTATTCCCCCTTTTCCCATTCACCTCTCGGCCCTTGGAATTGTTCCCACTTTACCCATTCACCTCTCAGCACTTGGCGTTATTCCCCATTCCTCGCTCAGACCTTAGCATTATTTCCTCTTTCCCCTTTTGCCTCTCCGCCCTTGGCGTTATTCCTACTTTCCCCATTCACCTCTCAACACTTGGCGTTATTCCCCTTTTTGCCTCTCAGCACTTGACATTATTCCCCCTTTTCCTATTCACCTCTCGGCCCTTAGCGTTATTCCCTTTTCGCCTCTCAGCCTTGGAATTATTCCTCCTTTCCCATTCGCCTCTCGGCCCTTGGGATTATTCCCACTTTCCCCATTCAACTCCCTGATCTTAGCATTATTTCCCCTTTTGCCTCGCAGCCCTTGGTGTTATTCCCACTTTCCCCATTCGCCTCTCAGCCCTTGGCATTATTCCCCCTTTTCCATTCGCCTCTCGGCCCTTGGCATTACTCCCACTTTCCCATTCAACTCCCCTGATCTTAGCATTATTTCCTTTTGCCTCTCAGCCCTTGGTTTTATTCCCACTTTCCCATTTGCCGCTCAGCCCTTGGCATTATTCCCCCTTTTCCCATTCACCTCTCAGCCCTTGGCGTTATTTCCCTTTCGCCTCTCAGCCCTTGCCGTTATTCCCACTATCCCTTAGCATTATTCCCACTTTCTCAAATTGCCTCTCAGCCCATTGCATTATTCCTCCTTTCCCCATTCGTCTCTCAGCCCTTGGCATTATTCCCCTTTTCACCTCTCAGCCCTTGGTGTTATGCCTCTTTTCACCTCTCAGCCATTGACCTTATTCCCCCTTCCCCATTCGTCTCTCAGCCCTTTGCATTATACTTCCTTTTCCCATTCGCCTCTCAGCCCTTGGCGTTAATTCCCCCTTTTCCCAATCTCCTCTCATCCCTTGGCGTTATTCCCACTTTCCCCATTCACCTTTCGGCCCTTTGCATTATTCCCACTTTCCCCATTCACCTCTCAGCCCTTAGCGTTATTCCCCTTTTCGCCTCTCAGCCCTTGGCTTTATTCCCCACTTTTCCCAATCTCCTCTCAGCCCTTGGCGCTAATCCCCCCTTTTCCCAATCTCCTCTCAGCCCTTGGCGTTATTTCCCTTTTCCCATTCGCCTCTCATCCCTTGGCATTATTCCCATTTTCCCCATTCGCCTCTCAGCCCTTGGCATTATTCCCCTTTTCCCATTCACCTCTCGGCCATTGGCATTATTCCCACTTTCCCCATTCAATTCCCTGACCTTAGCATTATTTCCTCTTTTGCCTCTCAGCCCATGGCTTTATTCCCACTATCCCCATTTGCCTCTCAGACCTTAGCATTATTCCCACTTTCTCAAATTGCCTCTCAGCGCTTTGCATTATTCCTCCATTCCCCATTTACCACTCAGCCCTTGGCATTATTCCCTTTTTCACTTCTTAGCCCTTGGCATTACTCCTCTTTTCACCTCTCCGCCCTTGACATTATTCCTCCATTCCCCATTTGCCACTCAGCCATTGGTGCTATTCCTCTTTTCGCCTCTCAGTCTTTGACATTATTCCCCTTTTCACCTCTCAGCCCTTGGCGTTATTCCTCTTTTCGCCTCTTAGCCATTGACATTATTCCCTTTCTCCATTTGCCTCTCAGCCATTTGCATTATTCCTCCTTTCCCCATTCGCCTGTTAGCCCTTGCCATTATTCCCACTTTCCCATTCGCCTCTTAGACCTTAGCATTATTCCCCCTTTCTCGATTTGCCTCTCAGCCCTTGGTGTTATTCCTCTTTTCGCCTCTCAGCCCTTGACATTATTCCCCCTTTCTCCATTTGCCTCTCAGCCCTTGGTGTTATTCCTCTTTTCGCCTCTCAGCCCTTGACATTATTCCCACTTTCCCATTCGCCTCTCAGACCTTAACATTATTCCCCCTTTCTCCATTTGCCCCTCAACCCTTTGCATTATTCCCTCTTTCCCCATTCGCCTCTCAGCCCTTTGCATTATTCCCCCTTTCTCCATTTGCCTCTTAAGCCCTTGACATTATTCCCCCTTTCTCCATTTGCCTCTCAGCCATTGGCATTATTCCTCCTTTCCACATTTGCCTCTCAAACCTTAGCATTATTTTCCACTTTCCCCATTCGCTTCTCAGAACTTAGCATTATTTCCCACTTTCCCCATTCGCCTCTCAGACCATAGCATTATTTCCCACTTTCCCCATTCGCCTCTCAGCCCTTGGCGTTATTCTCTTTTCTGGTTCCTGTAAAAGAAGGTTCTCTTAAAAATGTCTCTTTCTCTGTCTCTTTCACTGAAAAACAGCAATAAATGAATAAGTACCAAGTTAGCATACAATCTTTTATTTTATTTCACTTCTCGTCAAACCCATTCTATTTCAGTAGCATTTCTGGTTGGGAGGGCATTTATTTTTTTTTTATCTCTTCTAGATTTCTTTTTTCTGGTTGGCATTGTTCAAGACTTGTACTTCTTGTTTGTTGTTCTTCTTTTCTCATTTTATTTGCTTTGTTCACTAAACTTGTCTAGAAATGCACACACACACACACATTCAAAAACTGAACCAATTTGAGTAATAAAGAAAACACTGTAAAAATTAAAGATAAAACTGTGAATTTCCCAATTTTGCCACCAAACGGTGACTAACCATGGTGTTGATTTTAGAACTGATTCCTTTTTATAGATGGGTGCGGGGGTGGCAACATGTGTTTTATGTTTTAATATTCTTTTCAACTAGCTTGAAGTAAGTCATAAAGGATGCAAGTTTAGATTGTTCACCTATATCCAATTCACACAAGTAATTATAAAGCTTATTAATAAGTCAATTCATAAGAGTTGTGTACTCAGTGGGATGTGGCTATAAGCAAATGGAAAATGCAAATTTTGTTCATTTTGAAATGAAATTCATTTCATTGTTATAGTTATTCTGCTTTTTCATGCTCACAAGGTGAAAAAAATATGTCCTTATTTGCAATCTTTTTAACAAAAGGAGATTCTTGTTTGCATCATGCTTGAGAAATTACTTGATGCTTTATTAGTATTGATGTGCTGGAAAAGATAAATATTTATTATTTTGTTCAGTAAGCTTTTGTAAATTCTCATTTTGCAATGTTTATTTCACTATCAACAAAAATATCAATGAAAATTATATTGATTCATTGTCACTTTTATTTGTCATGTATTCAACCAGTTAATATCCAAAGATTAGATTATTGGACACTAGAGCAGATATCTGTGGTTTGTACAAGAAATGAGGGAAAAGAAAATAACAATTAGTGAAAAAAAAAGTAAATATTTGGCAATTTATAGTGTCAAATAAAACTAAAAACAAGGCTTGGATGTTTGTTTTCTGAATAGGTATTAAGCATTTAACAGAGTTGTATTCATATCAGATATAATTTGTAGTAGTAGGAGGAGAAGTTACAATATTTCATGCTAATTAGTATTACTGAAATTTACTAAGCTTAGTTTACAAGGTCAAAAGTGAAGGGTATTGAATGAGAATTTTTCCAATGTTAATAAGATCAAAGAAATGAGTTAAAAAGAACCTTCACTAACAATTCATTTTTTTGTTAAAAGACAATATATTGTTATTTGTTTTCTGTAAGTTTAGTTGATTTTATTAGCATATGTATGAACAATTTATAAAGTGGAAGTGAAAACTCAAAATATTTCGAATGAAATGTAAATCTGTTCAAACTCAATTCTTATATAATTTTAACACCAAGTGGGTTTAAGTGTTTTAAAGAGAATTACGAAAAACATATAAAGAGGCTAATTACAAAAAAAGGAATGCAAAAGAAAATTTAACATTTTTTTAAATTTAAGTTGCCTTCTTTTAGGTGCAAGCAACAGCACCTTGGTATGGTGTAATGGTTAGGAAGCTTGTCTAACTAGAACAATTATGACTGAGTAGTGAGTTTGATTGGCACTGGGTACCCCATACTTTTGTTTTGCACTACATCTTAAAAAAATCATGATTAGGCAAATATACAGGCAAATTATTTTCCTTGATTTTTTATGATCTTATGGCAACATTCTGGAAGGTTTTGGATTCTATTTTGATAAAACGATTAACTATAGAGTTAATAATGAAATTTTGAACTTGAAAGAGATCTTTAAATTTTTGGCCAGATAAGAAATGATACATTGATCAAAACAAATGATACTTTGATGATATTAAGTTGGATGAATTTGTTTTGTGAGGAAGAAATTTTCATCTCAACTACATTATGGTTTTTACAATCAACAAATCAACACGTGAGGAAGTGTTTCTGTCTACCCAATTTCACTCAGAAGGCTTGGGTCAGGCCGTGGTATGGTTTTCAGGCACTTTCCAAACGTGTCACATGCTGTGATTGAGCTCTCCAGTTTGATAACATCAGAAAATCTTCTTCCAGATAAATCGACCATGGTGAGATCTGAACCTGGGTCTCATAGTCAGAATGCGAACGTTCTAACCACTCAGCCACCTGCCCAGCAAATTTACTATATATACTATACACTATTTAAAAATACATATATGTGCATGCATGTGCGCGGGTACATGAGGGTGTGTGTGGGAGTATATATTGCATACTCTATATACATATATTCAAACAGCAAAAAACCCAACAAATGGTTTATGGAGTATGATATGGTCTACTACAGTATGATATGTCTTCTGAATTCACCTTTCTTGAATTTTACAAAACATTTATGACATATCATGTTCCCAAATGAATCATTTCTAAAGGCTCTGTCAATCATCTTCTTCAGTTACCAAACTGTCTCACCTGATGTCTTACTCAACTTTTAAAAGAACATACAATGTCACACATGTATTTTGTCTGCTATCATTTTTCTGAAAACTAGATGCAGAATACCCGTCTCTAGTTTTCAAAAGAGGACACTGCAAAATTTTACATACACTTTTTAAATTTTACCCAAAGTATTTTATATGACTTGAAAATCATTTTTCACTTTTCATTGAAGTATCTTTGTCTGGTCATTGTATTTTCTCTTAATCAATTTGTTTCCAGTTTTTTGTATTTGCCAATATAGACACAAAATTTAGTGAAAAGATAGCCTTTACTTTACATCTATGGCTTCAGTCTTACACACATGCACACATCCAATGCACAGGCTTAGAAATGTGATCTATTTTCGTTTTATCTCTTTTTTTAATCTTTCATTTTTGTTTTTCTTAAATTTTTTTTCCTTCTCTTAACATTTATTTGTTCTACTTCTCTTTCATTTTCAGTATTTTTCCTCTTCTCTATGTTTTTCAAATATTTTGTTTTTACATTAAATAATTTATTCCAAAAAATAAATTCCTCCGCATAGCAGCAAGAAATATGTGATGAAAAGCTTTATCCTAAAATACATACAAGTCCTTGGGAGCCAAAAATTTAAACATTTAGGACACAAAAATTTGAAAATGCAAGAAATTTTATTTAAGAAAGAAATAAGAAAAGTTAATTTTTAGAAAAATGCTTGCACAAATTTAGTACTTTGTTCATGGATGAAAGGAAAGAACATTTGTATAAAATCAGCAGATATCAAAGCATACAAAATATTCTTGGCTAGTAATAGAGAAAATTACTTACAGTTTGTTATATGAACAAAGGTTTTTACAATTTTTGAACAATATAGTATGCAATTAGCAAAATGCCTCAGCTCCAAGAAGTTGAGAAATAAGGTAATAAATAAAATGGTTCTGACTGGAATTTTTTCTTCAAAAAACTGTTTACTTTTCTTTCTTCTTTCAAACATAGAACCTAAAATCTAGAAAATCTAAAAGTTGGAAGATTTCTTAACTTTTGGGAAAGGCTCTTTAAATTGTACAAGGAAAGAGTGTAGAAAATAGTTAAACATTTTTAAAAAAATTGTTTAAATTGGCAGAAAAGATTTAACCTTAATAAAGGCTCTTTAAATTGGCAGGAAGAAATACTTATGAGTGGGTGTAGCTGAATGGATAGCTTTATACACCTGAACATATGGACCTTAACTGAAAATGAGGGCCTTGGATGTAGGTTATATGAAAACACTGAAATTATTCAGAAATGTTGCCCTTTCTAGTTGGAAGCAACAGGGAAAAATGGCAAAACAGACCTTGCTGTGAGATTTAAAGCTTTGACAGGTTGTTTAAAAGGAAGTCATAAAAGCTTTTTAAAACTAGGGAGCCGAATTGATAGCTAACAAGACAAGTAGAAACTTTTGAGAGTTGTATTAATAGTCAGAATAGCTATAAAAATTTTCCATTGGACTGCCAGCCTTTTGGCATGAAGCAAAATATATAAAGGATCCAGTTTAATACCCACAAATCAAAAGAACTGTAATCATTGTCAGGTGATTTCTCATTTCAGAATTATTGGCCCTTAGCCCATCCACATATTCTCTCAATATTTATCCCATTAAAAAAAAATTTTTTTTTAAAGCATTTCACCCCAAGCAAGGTGGGAAGCCATTAGCACGCAAGGGGTTACAGAGAGTTGGAGTGAGACCAAATAGCAGTGATAGAGGAAAGGATGAAGAGAAGGATAGGGGATAGATCAAGGCATCTAGAGATGTCAATTGACATTACATTTGAATAGTTGGAAATTATAGCTATCAGGGAAACAGGAAGAGGGGAGGGAGTTCCACAGGTGAGAAGTGTGAGACATAAAGCTATTGCCACATTTAACAGTTTTGACAGTGAAAGGGTGACAGCGAGATGCCAGCCTAGTTGAATGCTTAAATTCATGAAGTCTGGGAACCAGTGAAAGCAGCTCATCGGAGCAGTTACCATGAAAGTATTTGTAAAAAAGACAGAAGGAGGCAACTGCACGTCTGTGAGAGAGCGAATGCAGACAAGATGCCAAATCAGGGCCAATCACATTGCATATACGTCTCTGGATTTTATCAAGAACCTTGAGACAAACAGAAGGGCCTCCAGACCATATATGGCAGCAATACTCCATGCAAGGGTGAATGGTTGATTTGTAGATTTGAAGGATTGACTCTGGCAAGAAAAATTTCCTGGCACAGCACAGGGAGCCAACTTTCCTTGCAATGGATGAAACTATTGACTCAATGTATTTGTTCCATCTCAGGTCAGCAGACAATGTGAGAATGAGTAGTCGCAAAAAGGTTCTCTCATGGAGTTGAGTGTTAGACATTCTAATGGGAGGCAGGGATGGTTTTCTGTGGTGAGTAATAGAGAGCAGTTTTGTTTTTGAGGCATTTAAAACTGACCCAAATCTTACTTTGACTTTTACTTACAAATCTTACAGAACTGATTTTTTTTTTTTTATTTTTACAAAAATTACTTCCATTTTCATTTAATTTTAACTGATAAAATATTGCAAACTTCCATATTTTGTCCAAATTTATTTTTTCTTAAGAAGCTTAGCTTCAGGATTAAAATCAATATTTCTATATTTTTATATTCAAATCTTTTTAAAAATCTGAAAAAAAAAAACTACTTTAACACAATAGATATTTTTTTAAATATGAAATAGTAGTATTAATAGTTTTATAAAATGGCCTCAGCCGTTCTCTCTCCACCCCCCCTCTCATGTTCCTTTCTTCTCTTTTTTGTATGCATCAATTGAATACGGTTTTATACTCATGCAGGCGTCAAATCAGTTCAAGGTTTTTGGCTGTCAAATTTTATTTGATTGAGATTTTTTTATTCAATTGATAAACGGATCTTAATTTACTTTCTCTGCACATTTGCCTTGGTTGGACACAATGATTTCACTACCATCCAACATTTTTAAATCATTTAAATTTTCTAACTTTCAAAAGCATTGCTAGCTTTTTTTTAAGAATAAAAGTATTTTTAAACAATGCATAAATTATAGGAAAATGCACAAAATAATATTTTGTTCTCAATATACAGACAGAAGGAAGCATTCACTGCTACCAACTCAAGTGATTGTAAATTATATATTGGGATTTCTTCCATATTTGCATAAATGTAATTTTTGTCAAACTTCCCCAATAAGAGGCCAGTTCTATTAAGGAAGATGTAAAGAATTGCATTTAAAAACTCCGATTCAGTAACAACAGAGAAATAACATCACGAGAAAAGATTAACTTAGCATGGACAGTGGGATAAAAAACAGCCTATTCCTATGGATTGAATAAAGTGTTAAATATGAACTTTCAAGAAAGTTACCAACTACAACTGATAACTGAAGGATGGATTCTTGTGGTGATTGAATGAATGGGTTGGGAGTCAGATTAGCTAGGTGTAGGATAGACAGAGTTGACCAGTCTTTCCCCCACTCCCCCTTGGCTTTGTGCCAGAAATTAATGTGACCACATTAATTAAATACAACTGATCCCTGAAAAAAAGCTACAGAGTACAATAGCTGAAACACTATGATTATAACAACCAAGATGAAAACACTGGTCTGAGTAAAGCAATGTATAGTCATTTCTCATTCACAAAAATTCAGACAAAATTGTAGTTTTGCTTTGGTACACACTAGTGCTCTGCCTGCATTTTGTACATTACTCAGTCAGATAAATGCCATATGTGATACACACTTGGGCAATCATGTCTCTTCTGGTTCATGACTGACTAGGTTTAAGATTTTCCCACAGTAGGTTACCATTTCTTTCTGTGGTGAATTGACTGGGATCCAAGGCTATAGAACCCAGTCTGTCTTGCTATTTAACCCATAGCTTGGGGGAGAAGAGATGGATTCATCTTTTCCAAGAGTATTTGCAATGTAAGTGAATATAATGAACCCAACTGGAAGTCAAACTCAGATCTCTGATTTCTCATTCCGAATCGATATTCATTACACCACCCACACATTCCTCTGTATGTTACTAGAGGATGTCTTAAAAAAAGAAAACAAGTTACTTCCCTTTTGCCATTATCAACTCTATTGATGACCTGAGTTTGCATGGTCCACTAGGGAGTGCTTGTCACTTGGTAAGGCAAGAAGAAAAATATGTCATCCCTAAACCTAAACCAGATTGACAGCTTCAAGGGAGTATAATCTAGATCAAGATTTAAAATAATCTCAATGTAGATATTGAAAATTGCAGGTGAAAGTGAGGACTTCATAACTAGTGTAGATAAAGTGTAGATAAAAAATAAATAAATATTATAATAGTCCAGATTTGTCTTTTATACTTGTTTTGAGAGAAGTGTTTTTAAAAAAATTAAATAAAAACTAAACGGTTAATAAAAAATAAATTTGATGTGAAACATTTACTTGTTAAATTTTCTAAAAATAGAATGGTTTGTAAAGAACCTGCTGAAAATAATTCGGTCAAGGTGAATGGTTTGTGATTTAACTTTCAAATTCAAAAAATATATACACCATTGGATTTATTGACCAGTTAGGAAGGTGACTTACAATCATGTTAATTTAAAAGTTGTGATTCGTTTGGAGCTTATTTAAAGGCTATATATGAAGACAAGATAGCTTGAAATTTCAGGTGTAAAGTTTGATAGAAATCAGAAGGCTGAAAATTTTGATGAGAAAGTAACAAAATTTCACAAAGTACAGAAGACCAGAAGGCATAAAAAATTTTGACCAGAAGGAAAAGTTTTTAATATTTATAATTTTAGATATTTCTTAGATGTATCTCAATGTTTGATTTCAGGATGAGATAAAAGTTTGTTGCTCTATAATTGTCAAATGATGATAAATAATTATACAATTTATATAAAAGTAAAGTGAATGTATAAAATATTGTATTTTGCTTTAAATATTTTCAATTTAAAAGTTAACATAGAAAAAAACTATTTTTGTATGATTTTTGGATTAGCTTCTCAGTTTTATTCCTAAAATGCCCAGAGGTACAAATTGAAATGAAAACAAACATCTGAAAAACAGAACTAATATGGTTCAAGTATGATTTTTTTTACAATGATATTCATCCAGTAGAAGGCGTAAGAGCCACTCGAGGAGAGGCACAGTTTATGGGGATATGTGGGGAAGATAATGGTTGACCCTAGACTTGAACAAGTTAAAATTGTAGTGGTTGAGGAAGCATCCGCTTGGGAGTAGGTTTCACAAAGCAGTGATTCATAGGAAGATGCTTGAATGGAACTTGTATCTCACCAATTGAATACAAAGGGAATGAGGGTGGTTCACTACAAAATTTCTGGCATGGTGTGTCTTAGCCGTAAAGATTAGAACTAATAATGTATTTCAATTTCATCTGAACACTTTCCATGGAATAGCAATAGAGCAGCGAAAGACTTGCGATGTTTCGTCTGTGAGAAAAAGATTGCAGAGGTTGGGAAATAATTTGTCACCCACAAAAAGACGTTTTTTTAGGACTCTATTGAAACTGGAAAGTGAAGATTGGGCATATATTTGCAACCATCTTTGTTACATGCTTGGCCACTTTATTAAAAGGAAAAAAATCATGATATAGAAAGTAGTGAAAAAAAAAACAAACTAAAAAACATCGATTTCATAACGAAACGAGTGTGTCGGTTAGTATGCCATGGTAAAGCGCCTTGCCTTATTCGTGAACAAATAAAAAGAGTTTAACAAATTATCACGTTTTTTTTTGTTTTTGTTTTGTGGACACGCTTAAATTTCCTGTAGCTTTAAATCAAATATTTAACTTAAAACAAATAAACAAAAATTTCTAAATTTAGAAAAGTGACAACCGTAAATGAAGAAGAAGAAGAAGATTAGGGTAAGAAGAAGAAGAAGAGTGTCACAAGTTAAGTAAGACCATGTGTTGGCCGATAAAATAAATCTTTAATTGTAACATTATCACATCCATAAAAGCGATATCAAAAGCTTTTTCATTGTTTATTTCTATTTTTGTCGTGCTGATATAGCATTATTGGATTTATAAATAAAGTTAGAAATGGTTCAGCTGAGGACATTGTGACATACAGGTCAAGTTATTTCCTCTGTAGACATATAAAACAAGATGTCAGCCACCAATATGTTGTGATCAAATGTTTGGAAGCTCTACGCAAAACATCAGTTTTATTTTATTGGTTAGTTTAATTTTCTTCCGTTGTACTCACTGTTATATTTTAAAGTATATCAATTTTTATTTTATTGAACTTCATTGTAAGTTGTGTGGGAATAAAATTACTATGGCTGATTTTGTCCTTCCTATGTTACACACACTGCACAAAAAATAGAAAAAACGATTTATTTAAAAAAAACTTTAAGAGATTTAAGCTAAGCACGTTAATCATTCTTCTTTCATTATTTTATATTATTTTTCATTTGCTTTTTTATTTGGTAATTTAAATTTAACAACATTTAGCCTCCCTCCCAAAAATCTTACACTCCATGCATTTTTAAAGTTTGTTTATGGTCAGAATGGAATAATTTTAAAATTTGTTTTCATGTTATTGTTAATGTTATGTATTTAAACTGTTTTTCTGTGTATGTACACTTTGCCTACATGTGTTTGTATTAATTAAAATACCAATTTTTGAGAGATTAAAATAATTATTACTCAACCGCTGTAATCTTCATGTTTCCAGAGACCGTGTAACTCAAAAATTAGACACTACTAAAAACCTGTAAGCTAAACAGAAATAAAGACAAGAATGTTAGTGTTTTTTGTCTTTTTTTTAATCGAGTTTGTTATTCAATAAAGTGTTACTGTTGTTGAATCAGCACAAATAACAAACACAATTTTAAAAAAAGAAAAATCCTTTTTTAAGTGAATAATAATAAATTTTCATTGTTTTATCAAATGTTATTTAGCCGTAAAACCTCACGATTATTGTGCCAACATTCTTCTCCCAACAGAATTTTAAACTAAGAAATATTAAGCAAGAAGTTAATTTTATGATCAATTCCTTGATATGTTGTGACACTTACCAGTTGGTCACATTCTTAAATTCTTGTTGCCGGGCAACGATACACGTCATAATTGCTTAGCAATTTTTGACGTCATAAACGTCATCGAGTTACAACATTAAGCTTTTATTTTTTTTAATTCTTAGGTTTGTTTAAAAATTATACGAGCTTTGTTTTTAGAGACTTAAGCAACTCTTATTGAATTAATAAATCTCTAACTAGTGTTCTTGCCTCATTCATTAAAAGCAGTTGATTCAGTAGTTCATGAAAAAAGAAAACATAACGAGAGAACAAAAATTCGTGTAACACTGTAAATTATGTACTATGATCGTTAAACTTTTGAGCAAAACACAAGCCTTCAAGATTAATAGTTGAAAAATTAATTTGATAAAACAAACAAAAAAAAGGCTAGCATAAAAAAGAAACGGGCGATTGAAAAACTTATTGGTACCACTAGTCTTTTTCCGAAATAAAGCAAAAATTTGCTACCCTTTATTAAAAATATTTGCCAAAGATCAAATTATAAGATTCAAACGGGTATTTTCAGTACTTACACATTCATTAATGAATGAATTGTAGATATGTACTTCTAAACCAAAACTTTGGAAATATTTTTTGTGTGTTGTCTCTTTCTACCCGATCCATGACAAAAGCCCAGTTTCTTTATTCCCCACCCACCAAAAGTGGACAAAATCCCAATCTCCAAAAGTAAAACAAAAAAAAAAAAAAAAAACAACAACGAAAAAACAAACAAATTTAACATTGAAACTACGAGGAACTTTTATTTCAAATTTTAATGTCAGCTTGTTTTTTGTCTCTTGGGATTTTGTTCTGTTACCGTTTCACCCACCTCCCCATTTTTTTTGGCTATCTCGTGTGTACTTTTTAAAAGTGTTCAAATTTAAAAATAAATAAAATGATGATATCGCTGAAGAAAGATGTTTATTTCAGTAAAAAAAAAAAAAAGAAAAAAGTTATTCAATATCAAGCAAGAAGTGCAAGTGTGAACTTCTTAAACATACAGAAAATTCGTCGCGAATCAGTAAAAAAAATAATTCAATAAAACTAAATATATTTTTTCTGATAATTGATTTAATTAAAAAGAACACATTGTTATTTTCTTTCAGATGGGACAGAAAAATACACTTTCTTTTTATTCTTATTTATTTTTTAAAAACTTATTTTTCAATGTGTTTTTTAAATAATTCATCCCGTTGCAGTTCATAAGAAAATTTATTTTTTAAAGACATTTTGAGAAAATGAAGTTTAATGCCATTTTCCAGTGTTAATCATTTTTAAAAGAATTTTGATTTTTTTTTTTTTTTTAGCGACTGTTAGATTATCTTTGGTATGGATGTTAAAAAGGGAAATAATTCTGAATTACCGCCTTTGACTATGTTTCCCTATTGGAAGTAATTCAATTACTCTTAAATTCATAATAATTAAAAAAATGTTTCAATTACTCTTAAATTCATAATAATTAAAAAAGAAAAACACATTTGGTGCAATTAGAGATTTTATGACATCAAACAGGTACAAACAACAACAAAAGAAAAAAAGCAATGTAAACTCAAAAAAGTATCAATTACTAAAAACAAAACTACTTTAGTTTTTTAGTAGTAGTTTTGGTAAATTTTCATTTTACCACCCGAGCGTCATTTACTGCTGAACTATTTTCTTTCAGAAATTAGTACGCGCTTCCGTAAAGCGAATTTTTTTGGTTTATAATTTAAGAATAGAGTTAACTTTCAAATATATGTAAACATCGACAAATAAAAGAATAACAAAAGAAAAAAAAAACACCTAGCCCTAATTTGAAAGTTAACTTTCTTCTTTAAAAAAAAATCTAAAAAATGAAAGAATAACAAAAAAAAACCGACCTAAAATTAGAAAGTTAACTTTTATCTTAAAAAAATAAAAAAAAATAAAAGAATAACCAAAAAAAAAACAAAAAACACCTATCCCTAATTTGAAAGTTAACTTAAAAAAAAATAAAAATAAAAGAATAACCAATGGCTGACGAAAGACCAGGAAAAAGTCCAATTTTTTTCGCGTCGTTAACAATAACATCCAAAAAGGTAGGTTTCTTTAATTTGCACGGAAATAAGACTATTTGGGAAAAATTTGAAGGGATATTAGCGCTCGGGTGTTAAAATGAAAATTTACCAATTATATTTTAAACTGTTGGTTATATAATAAAGTTAGATAATTTATTTTTAAACATAAATACCATTGTCTTGATTATTGCACTGCTTGTCTTCTATATTTCTTCAATTTTTTGGCGCACGGTGGGATTTTTGTACATTTACTATTTTTGACATAGGCTGTAAACATATTTTCGTTATGTTTTAAGCAAAAAGTAAACATTACTTTTACAAAGTTAATTAATCTTTAAAATAAGTAAATGACTTCAAGACCTATCTCTAGGATAAATATTAGATTTAAGGGATTTTAAAATTTGTTGTTTACATTTTTTTTTTTTTTTTTTGCCTATAATGGCGGTTTGATGAGTGACAAGTGAACATGCAAAAATGCCTAAAATTCTATTTATACAGAAAATATTTTTCCTAATTCTGATTTAGCTCATTATCTTTCAAATAAAACTGAAATTTAAGTCCAACAAGGCATTTTTAAATTATTTAAAATGCGTTTTTAATTTTTTTTAGGAAGTCCATGGCAGTAGACTAATCTTTTAATTAACATTAAGATTTTTTAAAATGCCAAAATATTCGGACTGTGTAAAGATGTTGTAGATGTTCATGTAGATGAGTAGTGTTTTTTCTTTTTAATTCATCAAGTAGTATTTTCTACAATTGCAAGTTTGATGCAAGCCAAAACACACATGTATTTATTTATTTTGTGAAGTTTTATCTCATAAAATGAATATAAATTTTTTTAACAGCAGTTACCTTAGCCTTTTTGTCAAACTTTAATATGTGGGAGGTATTTCTGCTGCACTCTTAATAAATGTGAAGGTATCTATTTTTGCTTTTGAATCCTGAACTGTTTTCAAACTTTCAGATAAACTTAAGAGAGAAAAAATGAAATATTTCTGCCACTTTTTGGTAAATAGCATCCTTTAATTCTTCAATGGTTGCTGGTAGATTTTTGTAGACCTCAGCTTTCAAGTAACTCCAGTGAAAATAATTGTGAGGGTGAGCATGCTGGCCATCCAATGTCACTGTGTAAAGAAATCAAATGTCCTGGAAACTTCTATCTCAAAGCTTCTGTTGATCTTCTTACTGTGTGTGTGGTGGCTCCTTCCTGTTGAAATCATACATCCACACTCCCAAGGACTCTGAGTTTTGATTCCAGAAAGGTCTGCAGCATCTCCACATATTGGTCAGATGTTACTTTAACTGAGTGGTTTCTCTCATCAAAAAAGTAAGGGCCCCCATACACAATATTTTGCAACTGTGCATCATGCAATTACTCGTTCGCTGTGTAGAGATCTTTCATGAAGCTGTCTGGGATTATTTTCCACCCAGTAGCAAAAATTCTACCTATTGACACAGAGTTGAAAGTAAGTTTCATTACTTGTGAGAACAGCATTTGCAGGAACATTTTGTAGGATATTGTCGCATGCCATGCAATTTTCCCAGTTATATTCTTGCAGTTCTTGAACAACCATTAATTTGTATGGATGAAATTTCAGATTGGTGTGTAAAATTCTTCTGTTTGATCAGACAATCCCAAAGCAGAAGCATGTATATGGGCTGAACATGTAGGAGATTGCACAACAGACTGTATCACAGCCTAGACATTTTCTGGAGTTTGTGGTCTTCTAGGTGGCTTTCTTTTAAATGCTGAACCTGTGACCATGACATTTTCAAACCATAGCAGTATTGATTTTCCATCCGGAGCAGTATCATTCCAATGTAACATGAAATGAGCATGAAAAACTCTCTATGTTGCAATTACAGATTCAATAGTTTTAAAAATGTTTCAACAGCAAACACTGTGTGCATCAGTCTAGGCCATGAAGGTAACTAATGGTATTTGAAAAAAAAAGGTAAGACATTAGTGAGATGAAGATACCATTGTCACATGCCTAAGTTCACTAGTAACACACAGGTGACTGTTTAAAATGTGGGAGGTATTTCTGCCACACACTGTATTTCATTATTTCTGGGTTCACTTGCATTGAATGTGATCAGCCAGTTCTTTCCCCACAGCTATTAAAGCTAGGTCAAAGCAAAGATCAGTTGCCAGGCTCTGGTCATCTAGAGCAATGATTTTCAATTGCTCTGCTGTAGCACATTGGTGTACCATAGGTGTGCCTCAAAAATATTTGAAGCTCATTAATTAAATTATTTTGAAAAATAGTTAAAAGCACAATAAGTGTATATATCAAAATGAAAACCTCTTTAAACTGATTATACAAGTATATCATTGTTATAATAAATAAATGTATACATAATATTTTAAAGTGGCTGAGGGTGTGCGAAATAAGATTGTGTGGCACATTTATAGATGGCATGATTTGACAAGGACTTGACAATGAACACCAATATATATCAAAATCATCCAAAGTTGATTTTGGGAATAACTCAGTAATCCCTCATTGTGCGCGTATTGAATTGTGTCCAAAGCAGTGAGATCATCTTGATCCTCATAATTTAAGTGTGCCATGGAAGTTTAACTATAGGTTCAAGTGTGCAGTGAGATAAAAAAAAAAAAAAAAAGGGTGAAAAACATTGATCAAGAGTTTTGTAGGTTCACCCATATATCATTGTATCATCAGGCATAGATATATTCACAAATGACTAGAGTATACTCTTAGGCAAATCATATATGTAAAGTAGAAAGAGGGCTAAACTGAGAAGGGTGCATTGGGGACACATGTGTTGATCACTTGATACTCAAAGGATTGGCTGTTGACAGTTATGTTCAGGGACCTACCCATTGGGAAGTGCTTGATAATTGAGAAGAATTTCCCAGTGATTCCATTGCTAGAGAGCTTGTGTAGTAACACTCTCTGCCACACCTTGTTAAATGCCTCTGAAATATCTAATGCATTTGTTTATTTCTTCACTGATTCTGTGAGTAATGACAGGATATCAGCAGTTGACCAAGCTGATCAAAATCCATACTGCTTGTTGCTCAAGAGATTGTTCCTATTGAGGTGATCAACAACCTTCTTGTTGATTATATAGGTTCAGAAAGTTTGCTAATGAGACAGAGGAGACTGATGGGTCTATACTGAGATGGGGATGAGTGCTCATTTGCATTCTTGAAAATAGGCCATACACTTGACACCTTCCACAGACGAGAAGGATTTCTCCTTCAAGCAGCAGTTAAATAATTTCACTAACATCGGGGATAAATTAGGGTTAATATTCTTAATCAACTGGGATTTTTATCTGAACTGGTGGCCTTTTTTGGGTCAAAACCTTTGATAAGTCTTGACACTTCTCAGGCTGTGATAAAAATATTACTGAAATTGTGCTCAGTGAGACAGGAGTCAGAAAAGGAATGGCCTTTTTCATCTGACATTGAGTTTGAGGCAAAGATCATGGCTTTATCTGATGAGGATGTGGTGACCTCAGAATCTTTTATAATAGTAGGCACCGACAGTTTTTCTTTATTATGTAGTATCTATTTACTTCATCAGTTTTCTTCTTTAAGTGGACTAATCACTCCTTGTGGTGAATATTGAAGTCTATAACAAATATGAAAAACTATCTGAGAGATACTCAGTGAGGATATTATTATTCATCTCAGTTATTCAACCGAACATTATAGTTCCATCATCCTGAAGAGGATAGTGAAAATAAAAGTCGTACTGTGGACCAAGTGTCCCATGGAAGCACATATACAGATCAGAGTCCTCGTTTTTGGGGTTTCTACCACATAGGAACCTGTCCTTAATATAGGTGCTGTGTCTATGTCCTTAGCGATTTTGATGGTCACCTTTTGTTGTTAGGGGTGAGTAATAATAAAACCCTCCTTATGAACCACAACAGGATGTAAGTTTTTTTTCTTCTGTCCAATCTGAAGGAAGATAATGAGTAACATAGGATCATAAGTTTCTGTCCTGGGATAGATGGATGGAGACCAGTTTCAGACATGTTTGGCGTTGAGAAGATGGAGTTTCACCTCTGGAATGTTGGAAACTAGACCCCTCACATTGGTGTAGAAGATGGTGAATCTGGGGGTACTTTTGTTTTGGTGAGGTTGGGATTGATTTTTATATTCAATCCCATAGATTATTCTTAAGTAGATACTGTCATGTACTTCCTAAAAAAAAACACATTTAAAATAATTTAAGTGCCTTCTTTAAACTTAAAATTCAATTTTATTTTAAATATAATAACCTAATGTTAAGCATTTGTAATGCATCAAACTGCCATCTTAAACAAAAAAATGTAAACAACAAATTTAAAAATCTCTTAAAAATCCAATATTTATCCTAGAGATATGCTTCAAAGCCATTTAGTAAATTTAAGGATTAATTAACTGGATTTTGTAAAAATAATGTTTACTCTTAAAATTAAACTTAACAAAATTAACGTTTATTTACATACAATAGCATGTGGAGTTGTAGGTCAAAAATAATAAAAAAAAATACAATTACACCCCTGACTTTTAAGTCAGGGGTGTAATTGTATTGTGTAATTGCATAAAAAATTAATAAAATTTAAAGGAATATGGGACACCAGCAGTGCAATAATGAAGACATTTGTATTTATGTTTGAAAATAAATTATCTTTAACCTTTTATAACCAATAGTTTAAGAATATAATTTGATTATATGATTTTATTAAATTTAGTAGAATGAATAATTTTATTTTGTATACTACATTAGTAGGATTTATTTTTTTTTTTTTTAGTTAAATTATACTTTTAAATTTAATTTTAATACATTGCTTTTATTTTTGTACCTATTTGATGTCATAAAATATCTAATTGCACACACACACACTTTTTTTTTTTTTTTTTTTTTTTTTTTAATTATTCTGAATTTAAGAGTTATTGAATTATCATATATCATACTACTCTTCTGTTAGGGAAAAATAGCCAAAGGTGGTAATTCAGTATTACTTCCTTTTTGAGCAACCATACCAAAATTAATCTAACAGTTGCTAAAATGAAAAAAAAATTAAAATTCTTTTAAAAATGGGTCACACTCGAAAATGGCATTACATTTTTTGATTCTTCAAACTTGTCTTTATTTAATAATAAAACTCTTCTTATGAACAGCAACAGGATGTAGGTTTTTTTTTCCTGTCCAATCTGAAGGAAGATAATGTGTTTTATTATGCAAGCATTAACTGTCAGAAAAATATTTTTTTGAGTTTTATTGAATTGTTTTTGGTAAGATTTTGGACTAATTTTCTGTATGTTCACATTTGATATTGTATAATTTTTTATAGAAATAACATCTTTAGGGATTTTCCTTTATATAACAGTAAACAACTCTGATGACCCCCCTCCAATTAAAAAGTATGCACAAGATTATGTCATAAGAGGTGAATCAGACATCCAAAAATATATTTCTACAAAGTTTTCTAATAAAATAATTTTTTTTTTATTTACAATTTCATTCATTATTGAATAAATCATGAAAATTTTGTTTGAATTGAATAATTCCTTGATTTTTGACAAATATTTTAAAAGTAAGAGGTAGTGATTTTTTTGCTTTCACTTTAGAAAAAAACGCATCCATTTTTGTGGTATCTGTTGTTAATGGATCCATATAACAAAAGTCTTCTGAATGTTTGAAAAATTGGGGAAATTTCTTGACATATTTATGGATTTTTTTTAGTTGATTAAAACTGATGAAGAAATTTAATGATTAAAAAAAAATTATCTTTAAAATGTAAACCATTTAAAATTTGACAATAATGAACTGTGTTAATTCTAATCAGAATAATCTTTATTATAATTAATATAGTTCATTATTGTTTTTATTTTATTTTTTTTATTGGTTCTTGTTTAGATAGAAGAGGTTCATTTTAGTCAGTTTTTATGTCCTTACTTAACAGAAGATAATATTTAACATTTAGTAAACATAAAATCTTTTGATTGTTATTTATCACATGCTTATTAAATAAGTAAAATTATACACTATAAATACAATCTGCTTGATACCCACAGTCTGTATGATTACAACCTTACAACTACTACTACCACTGCTGACATCATCCTCCTACCATTTTACTAGACAGCCAAAATGAAAAATGTTGAATTACTAGATTATCAAGGATAAGATATGAGATTCATTATCACTTATAATTGAGATACAATATAGTGGGAGGTGGCAAAACATGGGAAGCAGCAGTCTGTTGATGGGGAGGATTCTGAAGGTCCTCCTGTACAGGTCACTGGCTCGAGGGTAACCTCATCTTCACTTCAAGGGCATCTGCAAAAGGGACATGAAGGTGATGGACATGGATATCATGAGGTGTGAAGATGTCGCCAATGATTGCTGATGCTGGAGACATGATTTACTGTAAGGGCTGGAGTGAGGAAAGAAGAAACAGAGACTTGCTGCCGAGTAAAAGCATGCTCAAAGGAAAGAAAATCAAAATGGCAACATTAGGGGAGAGCGTCTTCACATGCATTCATTGCAATTGAGACTGTCACTTCCATTTATGGCCATAAGAGATGCTGTGCTACCATCAGCAGATCAGGCATAACTTTTAGGGTAGAGATCTATGGTCTCTCAAGACCAATGTATGCCACATACGTTTAGTGGGAGGGTAATACAAAACTTCTCCTCGGTATAACTGCTTACAAGTAATGCAGAATAAAAATCAAATAAAACCATGGTCAGCTATTGACAGTAATAACATTGTGACTGAGCCAATATTGAATGCTGAACTCAACAATTCTGTGTACCAAACTTTAACAACTTGGTACACAGCTCAAACAGATTTGGAACAACCAATAAGTACACATTTGGTTATAAAGATTTAACTTAATCATCCAACAAGTACAACAACGCAGGAAATAGAGAAGCTGGCGATGTAAAAGAATAACAGAAACTGTTCTTAACAACATAATAAAGTTTATCATAGATGAAGCTTCCAAATAATTTTGTTTGAACATTACAGCTGTCTAACCAAATTTATATTATGTACTTACTTAAAATATTCTTGATGTAAATTAATTTTTAATCTGACTGTTTTCATACTCAATATACATAAAGTGGAAATGGATTCAGTATGAATGATTCAAAAAGAGGCAAAAATTACCTTATGATGTAAAAGAACATATTTCATTTCAATAGAAAGAATATCCTAGACAATACTGTGCTTTATTTCAGCCATCACTTGACTCAACCTTAGTTGATAATTTTGTTTATTTTATATAGAATATAAATTAATCTTGGAATTACTTTGGTTGTGCTTAACATAGGCTTACAAGATTGAAAAATTATGATAATAAATAATTGAAAAAATGCATAAAAATAAAAGCTGATAAAAGAGTAATAAACCTAATATGTCATGGAAGAAAAATATTTATAGAAAATATATTAAATGATGGCAAAAATTGATTAAAGAAAGAGAAAATGCCTAAGATTTCAGTCAGTAATGAAAATTACCCTTAAAAATGATAATGGCATTTATTAAAAGCAAAGATATACCCATTTAGTTCCTATAATTAAAAGTTTGGTTTACAAAATTCCAACTAAGAGATACAAATTTAAACATTGGAAAATAATCAACATCTTTAATGTATTTCTATTTAACTTTGGATTTTCCAAACTTTTTTTTAATGCTTTTACAAAGAGCAAATATTTTAATGCTTTTACAAAGAGCAAATATTTACATATGAAAAAGAACAAACACTACATTTGAATATTTAACATAGAAAAACTGTTGAGGAGCAGAAATTTTCCACTGGACATTTGAACATTTTTGATAGAAAAGTTTATCAGTGAATATTTATTCAAAGTATTATACAATAGGAGAAAAGCATAGCTTGAAGAAGATGGCTTAACAAGAAGAGTTATTCTAGCTGGTATAAAATGGCCAGTCACCAGAGTGTGAGTTATGAGAATCAGAGTTCAGTTACTCATGAGACATTTATGGATATTAAATTAGAAATATCAAAATAGAAATTGGTACATTTGAGTATTATTGGGTGCATCTCTTTTCCAGCTAATATGTTAGGAAATTTGTACAGTTTGGTTTTGTTTAATTGAAATATGCAGAAGATTCTGGAGCCCATCTTTAATAATTCCAGAAAATAATGAAATATTTTTATTATCAGAATATCAGGAATTTGTAAAGTTTGAAAAATGATTTTGTGTCTATCTTTCTCTTTCCATAAAATCTCTTCAGTTTTGCTCTTGTTGGGTGTCATCAGTGAACATTATATGATATTTTTATGTAATTTCCACTTCTTTTTAAAAGGTTAGCAGTGTCTATTATGTCAGACATTTATCTTCTTCAATGTTGTATACTTTATTGTTTTCTTTATGATCTTTATATAACATCTCAATATGAATTGAAGTAAAATGTTTTTAGAAAGTTTTTATTTGAGTGAGTATAAGCTCATACAGCAATTCAAAAAAATATAAATTGGACAAAATGTTTCTATCGTTGAAACATTTTGTACAATTTATTATAATTTCTTATTGTTGTTTATGAAAATATTTTTGAATTTCTTTCTAGAAAATCTTGTGATTTCCATTATGTCGTCCCCAGAAGTTGAAAAATTTGAAGTGACTGATTATGATTTGGAAAATGAATTTAATCCAAATCGAAGGCAACGTCGACAAACGAAAAACCAAGCCACCTATGGTAAATGAAAATAAGCTTATAATATCTCTTTCTCACTCATATGTGCATGTATCTTCATATAAATATAACATCCACTTGTACATTTACTAAAAACAACTGCTATGTTAGAACTAATTTCTCTTTTTTTTTTTTTTAATTTTGAATTTGCATCTAATAAAGAGCAAATTTTATAACCTTGCTCTTATATCAGCTTTGATAGCATTTTAAATAACCAAATATCAAATTTTGGGAGTAAAGTAATCATTTTTCAGCAACTTCAAAATATAATTTGATTTTTCTAAATACTAGTGTGTGCATGTAATCTTAAAAAGGAAAAATTAAAAAAAAATATTTGAATTATTACTTTTGTTTTTTTTTTTTTTTTTTTTTTACTTCAAATCTTATTTTGTTTCTTTTATATTTGTAAAATAATTTATTTTGTTTTATGTAGGCATCTGGGCTGATCCTGAGAGTGATGAAGAGGAAAAACCTATGTTTGGTAAAACAAATACCAAAAAAGACTATACACTCAATTTTGTCAGTGGTGGATTGAAACAGGCAGAAAAACCAGCTTCAAAAACTGAAGTAAGATTATTATTAATATTATTATTATTATTATTATTATAATATATATTTTTATTAGATGCATACATAACACTTAAATAGATTGTTTGAATCTCATTCATTTGAAGCTGAAGATATTACTACATTAAAGCATAATACATTATTTACATTATTCGGATTATTGTCCTCATCTTTGCCGCCATATTTATTACAACGTTTTGGCCATTGTACGCTCTGGCTTTCTTCAGGTGGTTGGAATGTCGAACTGAACCCTTTATTTCGCTCACTGGGGTAGACTGTTCTAGTTCCACCTGCCATGTTTAATGGATGTCAGCTATCAGTTATCTCCTGTTAATTTCCCTCTGAAAGTTCTCCACTGGGTATCACACTCTTTGGGTCCTGTCACTGGATCTAACTAACGCCTTTATCCACTGTGCCCTGTGTCCTTGAAATATGGTGACAAAGATGAGGACAATAGTCTGAATAATGTAAATAATGTACATAATACCTAATCTCAGAAATATAGACAGATACTAAAGCATAATAGTTGTTATATAAATGCTGAACCAGACTAGCTCATCTGGCAATTAGTGTTGATCCCCATATTAGTTGATTTAATGTTAAGTGAAAGAAATATGACATAGCAACAGGTTCACAGAATCATTTTTATATTTTGTCTTTCCACAGCATTTAAGTTGATTTTATATTCAAAATATACATTGTAGCAAATCACCTTCATTTCCTTCAAATCTTTACAAAGACATTTACATATCTTGCATTATTTACAATGATGTATGGTATTTTTTATGAACATATACAAATTCATTAAGAATAATAATTTGATAAAACTATTAATTTCTGAATCTTGAATTAGACTGAACTCCATCTGTCTTGCATATCTTTAGTGCATACAGATATTAATATTAAAATAATTAATAATTCTATTTGTATGTTTTCTAACATCACTTGAAAAAATTCAAGAAATTTAACCTATTAAAATATGTATTTGCATATTCTCTGAAGATTTCATTATTTGTTAGAAAGTGTTTAAGATTACTATATTTGATGGCATATATGAATCATTATATTTTTTTAAAAAAATGCCAGAAAAGTATCTTCAAGGTCTTAAATACAAAATTGATTTATTTGGTAAACTAATGTTTATCCAGATGCCTTCGACTACTTAGCCTAATTCAATAATACTTTCATAATAAATATAATTGGAGGAGGACTTAAATACAGTGTTTTTTTTATACTAATGTTCATCCAATAAAAGGCCCAAGAGCCACTCAAGGTAGAGTGTTACTGTGTTATGTTGTATGAGCATAAGAGAAGGAAAGAAGTGAAGTTCATGGAGTTATGGAGGAAAGATAAGTTAACCCTAGACTTGAAGATGTCAAGATTATAGTGCCAGAATTCTGTTTGACAGAGTAGCAATTCTTAGGAAGAAGTTGTCCGAATTAAATTTAGTTCTTACTAATGAAATACAAAGGGAATGGGGATGATTCACGTTTGTGTATGTGGCATGGTGGGGGTCCCAGTTATAAAGGTCAGGAGGTGGTGGCACTAAGGAATGTATCTCGTCAGGAGACATGCCATGGAAATATTGATAGAGCAGTGACAGGCTTACAACATTTCATCTGTGGTTAAAGGATTTGTAGGCTTCATTAGCCACAAGGCCTTTTGAACACTTTTGAACTTTTATCAAGACAAGCAAGTGAGGTTTGGGCAGCTCCAGTCCAGATATGGTAGTATTACTCCATTTTTGGTCTGATCTGGCTTTTGTAAAGATAGAGTTTAGTAGGAGGAGTCAGATACTTACTGGAATGGTACAATGAACCGACCATTTTTCCAGCATCTTTAGCAAAAGATCTTATGTATGAGTTCCACTTGAGGCTTAGGGTGGGCTTGATTCCCAATAGACGTTCAGGAACCTCCTTGATGAAAGTTCAGGGTTTGCTTGGTGGTGGTGTAACATTACTATAGTTTTGGATATATAGAATTTTACAAGCAAATCCTTCCCCTATTGAGCCACTAGGGTTAGGTCAAAGGAGAGATAAGCTGCTAGGTTCTGGTTCTCCAAATTTTTGGAGGTACACCTATAAACTATTATCTGCATAGATAATCATTAATGATCAGAGTATGTTCTTAGGTGGATCATTAATATCCAGTAGAAAGAGTATAGGGCTAAGGAGTTCCTGTGGAACACTGGCATTAATCTTATGGGCTTTTGGTGATTAGCCATTAACAATGACCTTCAGGGACCTGTACATGTCAGGAAGGATTTGATATTTGTAAGAGTTCTTTTAGAGATTCTTAGTTGGAGAGTTTATGTAGCAGTCACCAATGCCACACCATGTCAAAAGGCCTTTGATATATCCAGGGCAATGTTCTTCATGATGAATTTATTATCTAGTGCCTTGCTGGTTCTGTGAATAATGGCAGTTAGGATATCAGCTGTGAATTTAGAAGGTTGAAATCCATACTGGTTATCTCTCAGGAAGTTGTTCCTGTTGAGGTATTCAACAAATTCTTGTTGATTATAGATTCGAAGAATTTAAAGATGACACTAAGGAAGCTAATGACAGGCATGATACTATGACAGGCATGAGCACTCACTCGCATTCTTAAAAACAGGACACACAGTTGAAACATCCCATGAACTTGATAAGCATCTCTCCTTCAAGCAGCTGTTGAACAGTTTTGCCAGCATTGGAGATATAACTCTGTGCTGATATTCTGAGATTTTGTATAAAACAGTAGTCTTCTTAATGTCCAGAAACTTCCTGTGCCATGATAGATATATTACAAAGTTTGTTCTCTGTGAGGAGAGGGAAGTCAGGTAAGGGGTGGTCCTTATTACCTAATATAGAGTTAGAGGCAAAGTTCATTGCAGAAAGTGTTGCCTTGTCATATGAAGATGTAATAACTTCAGTGCCATATATAGTAGCTGGCACAGATGCTTTGCCTCTATTGAGAATTTTATTTGAAATTTTTCAGAACTCACAGGAACCAAGTTTTTGTTTTCAGACTTGATTTGGATTGACTGCACGTAGCTGCTCTTTACATTTTTTAGAACTCTCTTGCATTGATTGCAGGCAGTCCAGAATGGCACGAGAGTCCCACTACACCATTCACTATGGTAGTAGTGGTTACAGTGGTTTATGAATGCAGCACATTCTGGCATGAACCAGGGTTGGCTATTTGATTTCTGTTGGAATATTTTCATTGCTATAAAATTGTCAATACCTGATAGGATCCATTCAGAGATGAGGTTGGCAGTTTTTGAAGCTCTATTTTTGAAGAAATTCGAAAAGTTTGAAACTGTTGATATGCCAAAATTGTTCCGTGAAATGGTACATCAGGGGATGTTTTCAGTTTGGCATCAACTTTAACATTGATCAGGAAATGATCAGAAGAGCCGAAGAGAGACAGTACTTCAGTGGAGCATTTTTTAGGGCAAGATGTGAGAAAGAGGTCAAGGAGATATGTATGATATCCAGTTGTGTCAGGAACATAAGTGGGCTGAACAACTATCAGGTCATAAGTGATACATAAGTTATAACAGTATTTGTGTGATGTCCTTTTGTGACAAAGTTGATAAGCCCTCATGTTCCTGTGACTGGTAAAGGACATCATACAAATGAAAAAAATATGTATCATAGAATCTGATAGTTGATAACCCCTCATGTTCCTATCAGGGTCATAAGTGATACATAAGTTATTATTGTTATTTTGTGTGATGTCCTTTGTGACAGGAACATGAGTGGGCTTATCAACTATCAGGTCATAAGTGATACATAAGTTATGACAGTATTTGTTGATGTCCTTTTGTGACAGGAACATGGAAGGCTTATCAACTATCAGGTCATAAGTGATACATAAGTTATGACAGTATTTGTGTGATGTCCTTTTGTGACAGGAACATGAGTGGGCTTATCAACTATCAGGTCATAAGTGATACATAAGTTATGACAGTATTTGTGTGATGTCCTTTTGTGACAGGAACAAGGGCTTATCAACTATCAGGTCATAAGTGATACATGTTATGACAGTATTTGTGTGATGTCCTTTTGTGACAGGAACATGAGTGGGCTTATCAACTATCAGGTCATAAGTGATACATGTTATGACAGTATTTGTGTGATGTCCTTTTGTGACAGGAACATGAGTGGGCTTATCAACTATCAGGTCATAAGTGATACATAAGTTATGACAGTATTTGTGTGATGTCCTTTTGTGACAGGAACATGAGTGGGCTTATCAACTATCAGGTCATAAGTGATACATGTTATGACAGTATTTGTGTGATGTCCTTTTGTGACAGGAACATGAGTGGGCTTATCAACTATCAGGTCATAAGTGATACATAAGTTATGACAGTATTTGTGTGATGTCCTTTTGTGACAGCAACATGAGTGGGCTTATCAACTATCAGGTCATAAGTGATACATGTTATGACAGTATTTGTGTGATGTCCTTTTGTGACAGCAACATGAGTGGGCTTATCAACTATCAGGTCATAAGTGATACATAAGTTATGACAGTATTTGTGTGATGTCCTTTTGTGACAGCAACATGAGGGCTTATCAACTATCAGGTCATAAGTGATACATGTTATGACAGTATTTGTGTGATGTCCTTTTGTGACAGCAACATGAGTGGGCTTATCAACTATCAGGTCATAAGTGATACATAAGTTATGACAGTATTTGTGTGATGTCCTTTTGTGACAGCAACATGAGTGGATTCATCAATTTAGTTTAGTGGAAGAAATTGCTAAGCAACACAAATGTATTAATTGATATGAGATATACTTAAAACAGTCTCTACTTGTTTAGATTGAAAAAGGGTTCAGTTCAAAATTCTGAGCTTACCAAGTATAACAGGCACCTGAAAAAGACTGGAAGTTACACTGGCCAAAACCTTGTGAATTGAACAACAAAGATGAGAAGACCAATTCAAATAGGAGTGTATATAATCATAATTCCTCATCTTTTAATCAAAGTTTTAAAAGGATATGTATCGCTCTACTTTCTTTATTTTCTTCAACTTTAAGGTGAATCAAACATTTCTAATTAGCTTAATATTTACTTTAGGTAAGCAAATTATTTTTTAAATCATTTTATTGTTGAAAGATTTTGGAAACTTTCATTTTCACTCTGCAATACAATCTTTGAATGTTGTTGATTTCTGATGGTCAGAACTTTTGATATAGTGTAACTCTATGACTGTATGTATCTTTCTGTTAGATATAAACAGTGTTCTGTTCTGTAAGGCATCACAATTCTAACATCAATTTGAAAATACCTATCACTATATAAAGGCTTTTTAGTAACTTTTATTTAGAATGATTATCTGTATATTTCTACTATTGTTAGAAAAATGCTTATTTGCAAAAGGCTTTGTATTTTATCATTCTTTAAATTATATCTGTAAACTGTATAACTTATTTTTCAGGGATCTGATGTAGATTCTGAAGAGGAAGAACCAGAAATCCCAGTGAAGAAGAAGAAAGAACCAGTGGCATTATATGGTCGTTTTGCGGGTACAAAAGATTATGATGAGTAAATAAGGACATTTATTTTATCTTAACAAGTTTAATAGTAATTTCCTTTAGCTTAGGGATCATCAGAATTTATAATTCTATGAAAACACATTTAGAAATCAATATTATAAACTGGATTTTAATTTTTCTTTTTGCTTTAAATTTCTATTTGCCTTGGACAAAAATTTTCATTTTTGCTTTATTATAATAGATATTTTGTATTTTCAGCTTCAGGACTGGTAGTAATGTTTTGGAAAGGTTGAAATAAATTATTATAGACAATATATTTAATTGGTCCAAAATAAAAATATTGTGACCTCTTTCTGGAATTTAGTGTAACCTTAAAAACCTTATTAAACCTTAAAAAAACAGCAGTATGAAATAAAACTGTTGACTAAAACCAAAATGTTTTTTTTTTATTATTTATTAATTCTTATAAAACCTACAATATATAAATTATATCATTATCAATTCTGTTTACCAGGTGATAGATTAGTTTTTGTTGTTTGTGAAAAATGTAAGTAGTCATACATCTCTTTCTTGGCTATAGATTTGTATGATTAAACAATAATCTTAAAAATAGATGAATAGAAATTATTTTATTGCATTAACAGATCTTCACAATACTTTGTGATATATAGATCTCTCAGTATTGCTTGATGATCATTTAGAAAATCAGTCACTGTATTTGTCAGAATAAACTTGCCTTTTAATGACTGATAAAAATGTTGATCTATTATAAAAATCATTTCATATTCTCCTTTCACTTAAAGGAGTATATGAAATGATTTTTTTTAGTATCTAGCTTTCATGTGCAGACTTAATGATTCCAGATGATAAAAGCTGAAAGAGTTCTCTTCATTCAAACTTCCTAAATGGTGTATCTGAGAGAATATGAACATTAATAACAATCCATTATTCTGTAAAAACCTATTTGCAATACATGTGCAGTCAAGTTGTAATCTTGCCATTCAGTTTCATAAAGGAAATCATGTGATAAAAGAGTTGATAATTACTTTGTTGGCATCAAGAACAGCCCCCAGTTTCGACTTGCAAAAATAAAAATGTAGCATAAAATTGGATAAAAGTACCATTTCACTTGTAAAATGCAATATAAAACTTCTGTAAAAAAATACTATATTCAACATCAGAATATACACATATATATATATATATATAGTGTGTGCGTGGCCAAGTGGTTAGAACATTCGCTTTCTGACCATGAGACCCATTGTGGATTTGTTAGAAAGGAGACTTCATGATGTTATCAGTCTGGAGGGGTTGATCTCAGCGTGCACCACCTGTGGAAAGTGCCTGAAAAACCATACCACTGGTTGATCCAAGCTTTGTGAGTGAAATTGGGTAGCCGCCGATAGCTGTGCTAGCACAAAATCACAAGTCATTATTGTGACTGAGGGTTTGAGCATGCTGGCGTTGTTCAGATTGTTGACCATGCTAGATAAAAAAAACAAAAACTAAGGTCTGCTCAGCATAGTTGCAGTATAAACCACAGGTAGGCTCTTTAGGTGTTAAACACAAATGTGCCTGAGCAAGTGTCTGCAATAAGGACTGGCTAGTTGCCCTAGTAGATGGATATCCTCAAATATGAGTGGCCAGCTATATATATATATATATATATATATATATATATATATATAAGCAAATATATGGATATAGATCTGACAGTATGAAGAAAAATATACGTAAAAAAACAAACAAAAATCCTATTATGCAATTATGCTGTTTTAATGTTAATATCGGACGTTTCGGTCTAATAGACCATCTTCAGGACATATTCATAAAACATAATTAACATAGACCATATTCAATTTAACATGAAAAAGACGATGGACATAAAAGCAAGACCAATCCAAACAGATAACTGAAATCTTTTATAAGATCAGCGTTCCGTTTAAATATGATCACGTTGTCGTCACGTGGGTGATGTTGTGAAAACGTATTCCTAAAATTTGAGTATTTTGAATGAAAAACGAAAAGAATTTTATTTTGATCTAAAACTTATATGTACATTTGAATATGGTCTATGTTAATTATGTTTTATGAATATGTCCTGAAGATGGTCTATTAGACCGAAACGTCCGACGTTGACATTATATTAACATTAAAACAGCATAATTGCATATCAGGATTTTTGTTTGTTTTTTTCTGTATATTTTTCTTCATATATATATATATATATATATATATATATATATAAATAATACAAATGAATGACAAAGTGGGAAAAATTGTGTGTTATGTGTTTTGTCCTCTAGAAGGATTTCATCAGACTAAAGTTAATGTTTTTTATGATTTAATTATATAATGTGTGAGACATTGAGAAGGAGATATAAAATTGTCAGCATCTATTATAATTAAATACAAAGAGGAAAAACTTTTTCTTTTTTTTCTCAAACCTGTCTGAATATGGAGTCTGTCCGATCCCATTCAGTTTCCCTATGCTTTTGTTTTTATCCCTTTTAATTATTGTTAAGCATTTTACATTGTGATAATAGAAGATCTGTCAAGAAAGGTGAAATATAAAATCTGGGTGAAAATTTACTGTGGCAGATCTAGCAATCAAAGCACTTTCTATGCATTTTTGCCTTAGTAAATTGATTTTTCTTTTAATTAGTAGCATTTTTCCGCTTTGTCATTCATGTGCCTAACATTATTCTGATATATAAAAATGTTTATATCATATTCTTAAATAATGTATAAGAAGCAACTGATAAAGGGACATGAATTGTGTTTAGTCAATTTTCATTACATTTACATGATATCTTGTAGAATTTTTTACTGATGTACAAAATGTCTAATAGGCAGTGTGACTTTATATTTTTTCTAGTGGGTATTTGTCGTTTACCTTTCAGTAGATCATTTTCTAAATATCTTAATGTTTCTGTCAATGTTTTCATAAAAATGAGTAAGAAACTAAAATTGAGCCTCTTATGTGTAAATGTCAATTTCCACCTTAAACCAAAAACTTAACTGTCATTTTAGGATCCAGATTGCCTAATTTTATCAAGGCTATTCTAACATGAGTTATTTTGCTAATAGTGATGTATTTTTGCTGTGTTATACAGGTTTAAAAATATCAAGAAAATGAAAAACAGTTTGTTATATTGAAACAATTAAACAATACTGATTGTATCACATTTTTATTGAGTTTTAATGAAAAAACAAATTCTAATACAAGAGTTCAACTGACAATGATTTTTATCTTTTGAATGTTTGTTCTTTGAAATATTTACCCAGAAAATTAAAAAAAAATGTTTCTTAAAAAACTTTTAATTTTTTATTTTTTTTTTAAAATTTATGGGAAAACACACCAGAGGAGACAAAAATTTTTATAAAAAAAAAAAAATTTTTAAATTTACACCATTTAGGAATTGGACAAAACCTTTTTGACAGATACTGAAGGTAAATTACAGCAAAAAAAAAAAATTTTTAAACCTCATTCAGCAATATAGACAGATATTTACATTCATCTCAGCAATATAGACAGATACTGAAGGATTACATAATACCTCATCTCAGCAATATAGACAGATACTGAAGGATTACATAATACCTCATCTCAGCAATATAGACAGATACTGAAGGATTACATAATACCTCATCTCAGCAATATAGACAGATACCTCATCTCTGAAATAGACAGATACTGAAGGATTACATAATACCTCATTTGAAATAAATTTATTTAAAATTTATCTAAAAAATCATATGCACCATGTAAAATAAATTACTAGAAAAACTGGACTGATTGTTTTGGTTATAAATTTTAGAGGAATCTTGGATATGGAAATATTTTTCTCCACTCCACATTCTATATACATTGAAATGATTTAGTTTTTATATATTCTTATTATTTATTGACTGAAATGCAAAAATAATAAAAAAAAAATTAAATCACTAACCTGTAAAAGATAATTTCATTTTATCTGAATCACGTTAAATAATAATAAATAGAAGATTATTCAAATATAGCAAAGAAATAGCTCTTATACCATATTTTTAATCATGACTTGTTCTAATCATCTCTTGTAATCCTTTCTTATTTTCTGAACCTGAGTTTAACTTTGAAATTATCTCCAAAAAGTAACTGATATATTTACTTCTTAAATAATCTCAAAACTAACTTATAGCTAACATTAATGTTATTCTAATTTGATCATAGGAAGAATATGTGCCTCTAATGGGTCTTTGCAAATGATGAAATTACAAATTCATTTTTTTTTATTTTCTATACAGCTTCTCAATTTTTCCCATATTCTCAGCTTTAATAAATTTTACAATGTCATAATATATGCAATAAAACATATATTAGGATTGTCTTTTAATTTTTTAATGTCTAATTCTAAAGAAGAAATAAAATAGAAAATTTATAAAACTGAAATAAAAGTATAAGATTTTTCTTTTGTAATTCTATCTTTGAAATTAAAACCTTACCTATTTTTTTTTGTTTGTTTTCTGCAGATGGGTTACCAAAAAGGTAAAGGTTTGGGCAAATCTAGCCAAGGTATCACAGCTCCAATTGAAGCAGTAAAACGGAAACGCCGGGCTGGTCTGGAATTTGCAGGTCCTGAGAGAACACAACAATCTCTGAAACATTTCCCTGTAAAAGACTCTGATGAAGAAGATGAAAAGGATTTCAGGGAAGAACTCCAGCAATGGAAAAGAGAACCATCTTCTGTGAGTTTTTTTTTGGGGGGGGGTCAACTTTTTAGCAGTTGGAGGTGTTGCTTCTGTAGATATGCACTGACCACATTTCTTATAAAAGTACTTCAACAAAACAAATGCAAAAATGTCCAGAGTTTGCCATCCAATTGCACCAACTGAAATTAAAACTCTTACATTCACTTTTAAACATAAACCATTTTTATACAAGTTACTGAAAACACTGATTAATGATAACCAATCATATTGTAGCACAATACACTGAATATTCTATTCAATCTTGGTTGACTTAGATTTTCAAGGAAGCACCACTTTCTATGATTCTACTGAATTACCTGTTATATTTATCTTAATCATTTCACCCCAAGCAAAGCAGTAAAGCTACTAAGATGCAAGGGATTACTGCGTGTTAGAGAATATGAAAACAAAAACACTGTAAAGGAGAGAGAAAAATAAATGGATATCAATTAAGAAAACAGAACATAACAATTGACATTGCATATAAATTTTTGAAGATCAAAGTTAACTGGAAAGCAAAAAGCTGAAAGAGTTCCACAAGCAAGAAGTGTGAGAGAAGAAACTATTAGCATAGAATTTATGGTTACATTTAAACATTTCAACTGTAAAATGATGAGACCTAACTGCCAATTTAGTACTGCACTTAAATTCATAAAGTCTTTATTATAAAGAAAAGTTCATCAGAACAAGTACGAGGAAAATATTTAGAGAAAATCCACAGAGAAGCTTTGTTACAACAATGGGAAAGTTACTGAAGCTAAGATGAAAGGTCAGGATCAATAACATTGTAGATTCTTTATCAAGAATCTCTAAATATATAGCAGGAGCACCAGACAATATGTGACAATATTCAAAGCAAGGATGAATGGTACTTATTAAATATGTAAGATAGATTCTGGTGAGAAAACTTTGTCTAACATGACACAGAGCACCAACTTCTCTAGCATCTGATGTAGCAATTGATTCAATTTAATCTTTCCACTTCATGTCAGCAGAAAACATTAGCCTGAGAAGGCGTAATGAGTTACACTCCTAGAGATTAGCATCAATCATGTGGATGGAAGGCAAAAAGAGTTCTCTAAGACTAGTAAAAAGAAGTTTCGTTTTGGAGGCATTAAAATTATCAAGCCATTTCTTGCCCAAGTTAACAACAGATTGTCATCTCTGGGATCAGCTACCAATTTAACCTTATCAAACCAATCAGACTTACTATCAAGAGTAAATAGTTGCCATCAGGAAGGTCGTTGATAAAAATTAAGAACAATGTCAGTTTAAAGATAGAATTTTGGGGAACAGCTACATTGGTACAAAAAAGATCTAAAAGAGTGGTCATTCAAGATGACTTTCCTTACATTTTATATCACTTCCCTATTTGATGATGTCATCCATACAATGAAAATTGTCACTTTTCTTGCATAAGTCTACACAGTATTCATCCATCTTCTTGCATCTGATAATTTCATTAAATGATTTTCCTATTTTAGTATGAACCATTAAACAATACTAAAGTGGAACCTGAATAGTTTATGATAAAAGTTGACCTTGTTTTCCTTGTCACTTTATCTCACTTTATTTTGATTTCGTGCTGTTCACATTTTAATGGTAGAAGTGTTGTCAATTTAGATTTAAAAAAAAAAAAAATGAAAAACTTAGTCATAAATTAAAACTACTTCCTTTCAGAATCCCAACAACTTTCCAACTATTATTAATAGGTAATAAATAACAAAGAATTGAAGGGACTACAGGCAATATGACTATAGATTTGAACTCTGCCTAACTATGTATCTTTATAAGGAATTGAGATATCAGGTGCATAATCAAGTCTCAGTGAAAGCTACTCCTTTATTTTGATTTCATTCTGTTAACTTTATGCTCAAAGAGTATGTCAACCTAGAATATAATAAAAGACAACAATAAGATTTTTAAGAATGTATAAACTAATTTTAATTTTAAAATCTTTTGCAGGCAACTAACCGTAAGCCAAAATATATATACAAAACAGCCCAAGAAGTTATTGAATCTGGTGGATCCAGAAAGAAGAAATCCATTCAACCCAGTGAATTGTCCAAAGTGAAAGTTATTGACATGACAGGGAAAGAAAAACGAGTTCTCTCTGGTGAGTAATTTAATCCCTATGCACTCTTGCATGCAAACAGAAAAAGGAACATTCTAAATAGCATTTAATTATACATCATTCAATAAAAAAGAACAGCATTTAGAATTTGGAAGAACATAGATAAACTTCTGCTCTCTCTTGTGAATGTCAGAAGTATGCTACTTTATACAGATTGTATACAGTAAAGGATGTTCTTTTTATCATATTAGACTGGAGAGACATCATATTTGGATCATTCTATATCAACTCATTCACAAAAAGGTACTTTTTACATCAATCTCTCTCAATTCTGGTCAGACCTGTCACAATAGCAGGTATATATGCCAAAATTGAAATTCCCAGCTGGTGTACATTTGATTACTGACATACAAGATCATAAAATTGTGATATTTTTTGCCTTTTTTGCATAATATGACTGTTTTTAAACCTGTGCAACTAAAAATAATTATTAGTTAGATGATTTGTTCTTGTCTCATTTTAAAGAGAAAAATGAAACAGTTTATTAAAAAAAAGTCTGTTTTTGATGTTTAATTAAGAAAGACATACCTTGCCCTGCCTCCAGTAAATATTTGTACATTAATATGTTGAATAATAGAAGTCAAAATACCTAAAAGCCATAATTGGCCAACAATTATATGAAAAAATAGGTCAAACATTTAAAAAATAGTAACTTTTAGTCTGGTATGTTTGTTTGGTTGCTGAGGTTTTATTCAATATGATAGTCTTTTTAATTTGTCTTTTCTATAATATCTGTTCATGATGATTTCTGAAAGAGAAAATAAATTTTAACACTTTTTTTTTTTTTTTTTAATTAAAATTTGCTTTTTTATAATGGTTATTCAGCATAAGACATAAATACATGATATGAAACCCCAAATCATCACACATAACACCATTCATTTATTTTCCAGTTTATTATGTACTATCACCCAATTTTATTGCCAGGTTTCAAAAGACTGCTTCATAAATCATATACTTTAAGAATAGTCAGACTCACTTTTTTTACTTTTTTTTTTTTTGCATATTTTAATATGTCATGCTTATCTCCCTTTCCTCGAAGCCATGGCATTGTAATGACTTCTTGCCAATCCTTTAGCACTCAAACATTCATTTCCAATCTTCATAAGACATGTTAAAACAATCTCTCTTCCTTCCTTTAATAATCTCACATTCAATTTTACCTAACTTTGGTGCCTTTACATTTTTCATCTTCCCTAGTATCCTTGCTTCTTGTTTTATGTGCCAAGCCCTTTCAAGATGTAGGTTATCCTGGCTCTCCGCAACTTATTTTTTTGTTCTAAGTAATTATTCCCCTTTTACCATCCCTTTCAGTTCTTGTTCTGCCATTCATTTACACAAGCTCATTAAGTAGGTTACACCAGCTTTTTTTGCTTTCACTGTCCTGTGAGTGTTAAATTCTCTAAGCTCTTTTTCCTCATTATATGTCCTAGAAATTTAATTATCTCTTTTTGATTGTAAGCAAAATGCCAGTAGATATAGAAAAATCTATAAACTGATCCATGTTCTGTCCATGGTACTCTTAGTATTTGTTAGTAGAACCACATTTCTGTTGCTTCAAGTCTCTTCTTCATTTATCAGTAAATTATCCAGCCTTTGCTACTTTTTTTATTTTTTTATCCTTTCTTTTACTATTTACTCTCACTACACCCAAGCCTTATACAGATTCATTCACTTCTCTTAAATGTTATGAATAATTAATAGAAGCAAATAGCATATTTTAATTCTTACATTTCTTGACTGAAAATCTACTACAAGTTCATCCAACTGAATATGTTATTAGTTTATCTGGTTTATGACGATAGAAGGATTTGGGTTATGGGGACGAGGGAATGTGACTTTTACTTGTCTATTTTCTTATATCACTTACCAATAGCCATCATATGCAGCATTTACAAAACCATGTATTTTCTCCTTAGCTAAGACTTCTTCAGTAACTTTCTCAATATATGAATTATCTAATTAAGAAAATTGTTTAACCTTAAAAGCAGCACATGGCTTCAAACTATGTTATAATTTCTGTGTACCAACAACACCCCTTGTATTTGAATGTCTTTCTCAAAGAAGTTAAGTTTTCTCTTCATGCTCTTTGGTTAGTTGAAAAAATGACATTTTATTTTTTCAATATTCTCATTTTCAAATGTATAAACGTTTTCATTAGTCTTGCAGTAAAGTCATTGCAAACTAACTTTTTCAGTCAAGCTTTTAATTGTACCTCCAATAATATCACAAGGTCCTTTTCAATTACTTGTAAAATAAAATCTGTTCTACCTCTATCCAAAAATCATTCTAATGATGACAAATATTCAAAAAAATTTAACATTTCTTCTAATGTCCTGTGCACTCAGTTGAAAAGTAATTTTATGGATGGTTAAGATATTGTCTTTCAGGAATTCTGTCAAATGTTTCCAAAATAAATGTGCAACCCATTTGTTCTGGTTTAAGTGAACAATTTCATATTCCTTTTCATAATAGATAAAAAATGAATGTAGAGTTGTTACTTCATTTTTTTCAGTGAAAGCTTTGAATCTCATTGTGAAGAAGAAAGGAACATTTTCTATAAATTCACACATTACAAAGACATCAACATTTTTCCAATATTTTTTTTGTTTCATTTTTGTCATAAAGTCATATACCCAATCTTCTTTCAGTTCATTAGAGATGTTCGATATTGTAGCATACCTATGGCTGATAATGGGTATGCCCACATTTCCATAAATACAGTAGTGAATACTGTACATGGTCTAGAGTTGAAGATTCATTGTGGAATTCACTTGACTCACTTCTAACTAGTTGACTACTTCTTCTACACACTGCTGGTGAATCTTATATGTGTTGTTCTTGTCCTAAGTATTATCGTTCATTACCAATCTTTGTGTGATTACTCTATTCAGTAACGTTCCTTCCCTAGGTTACAACAGATATATTAATCTATATTAATTTCTTCTCATTCATTATTCAAACTGATTTGTATTGGTCCACTTGTTAAATATTATACTATCAATAAAGTCGTTTGCAGATATGTTCAGTAGAATCTCTTTTAAATCTGACAGATCTCAACATTGTTCATATAATCTGAGGCAGTGTTTATGTGAGTCAGCAGTATATTCCATACGATCAATAAAATGTCATAAATTTTAATAGGCATGTCATCATCTACTAGTTTTGTTCTTGTTCATTTTGATGTGAGTAAGTTCCTGTTATCCCAGCATTAACATGCTTCTTTGGACAAAATTCTGCATATTTACTGAAGCCCACTTTAAAACCTGATAAACTTCTTTTAAATTACAAAGTAAAAGATGTTTTTTTGTTTTTTTTTAAATGTATATTTCCTCTTTTATTATCTATGATGCTACAATAATCTTTACTAGCTGGCATTATTCTACTGGTGTCTTCTGAAAGATGTTTTAAGGACGTCAACCCTGTTTATCCACTCCTTGGATTTGCTTCTGAAAGGATACCTTTTTATTCAACCATTTTTTTTTTCGCAGTACATGCTGTATTCTTTGTTGTGTTAAATTTGCAAAAAAAAAAAATTCTAAAGCTACAATTTTTTGGCAATATAGTGAAGATTTTTATTTTTCATTTCTTTTAACATTTTATTGTAGAATTTTTATTTGATTTGATTTATTACATCTAAACAGTCTTCATCTGTTCCTGAAGGATACTTACCTTGTGAAATAGATGGCAACAAATATTTCCATTTTCTTTTTAACATTTTTTTCACTGAATACCACTCTTACTTTGGTTCATCTCTGTCTCTGACAAGCCCTCTGTGTACCAATCCTGTATCTCCATATTGTATTTCACTATCCACATGAATATCAGTGAAGAACTGTTGAAGATCAGGCTCGACTCCTCTCTGTTCTGATTATACTAGTGAAAGACTAAAGTCACTAGTGTACCGGTAAACTTAACTTCAACAACACTGATTAACAAGTGTAAAAATAACAAATTTTATTTTTGGTCCTATGAGTGATTAAGGTCATGAATATATAAACAAAAGGGATTTGAAGAAGTTTCCCTGTATAAGGAATTCTTAAGCTGAGAGGAAGAGGTTGACTGGCAGTTGCAGTTATGGCTAAACAGCCCAGAATCATTCAACCATTTCAATAAAGGCAGCTGATCGAGGGAGTTCAAAAAGCAGCATAGAGAACAAGTCTTTAGCTGACTGAGGCAACACGGTTATCCAGTTGGGAGAGTGTTGGTCTAATAATGGTGTAACTAATTCAATCTTTTTCTTCTCTTTTGGTGACAGCTTTTATGGGAATGCAAACCCCAATTTGACTGCTTTGATTGGCTAGCCAATAATAATGCTTGACCAATGGTCTTGTGTCATATACATAAGCAGGGGAAAGACCCCCCCCCCCCGCTCCACCAAGTACCCAATATGATTGGTGGTCATTTGACCTGATTATCACAAGTGTCATTGTCACCTCCATCTGATTGTGTGTCATATCCCTGATTAAAACAAACCTGACCTGTAAATATTTACTTTGTGTCACTTATTCCAATGAATAATTCCTTTATCAAATGAAAACAACACTTAAGTTCAACAGACCTAAGACTGTACCTAATGACAAAACCCACCCAAGCTCACAATTTCACCTCTTACACCAAAAAGTGACACAAATCTGAAAGTTCATGGTATTGCATTGTTTTAACAGGAAAAATATTTTTCCTACTTTAGAAATAAAAATTAGATTGCCAATCAACCTTTGACACCAGTCATGTTGTCATAGAATGCTTGAGTGTTTGTTTTCCAATGGAAACATTAGGATATCAGGAAAAGTTGTGGAAAATGTTATCAAATTCTTTTTCTCTGATTGGGTGTTCAAAATAAGAAGTGTGCATTTTCTGTTATGTGAATGAAACTTTAATGGAGACATGCTTTTGGCATAGAAATAAAGAAAATTTGCCTCTTGACAAGTATCACTGATAACATTCTAGTAGAATTGAAGTCTGTGCTTTGTTCAGTCTTCTGATATTCAGTTTCATAACATTCTTTGTGTTCAAAGATTTTGATGATCAAAAATTCTCTAGAAATATTAATTATTGTTCAAATACAGTAGCAGTAATGGAAATATAACTTTGACAAATTTTAAAAATTATTACAGCAGGACATCATTATCCAATACCCACCCCTCAACAAAGGGTGAAATCCAGAGATACTAACCATATTATATATATATATATATATATATATATAAACACACACAAAATAAAACTTAGAATCGACACTGGAAAATTGACACCCTATTTTTAAAAAAGTTCTTAAAATTTTAAAGATTTTTTTCTTAGTTTTTCTTGTTTTTATTTGAAAGAAAATTCCTAAAAGATTTTGTCTAAAAAGAAAACCAAATTATCATTAATTATAATACAGAATAGCACTGTTATGAAGTCAATGTTTACTTTAAGTGGCATATATACTCCATTAGCTATTTTCATGACAGGCAAACAACTCACCCTATTGCAATTAAATTCTTTGCAACAGCAAATGTTACAGTTAGACTGAATAATAAAAAAACAAATAATAATAAATAAATATGAAAAATATAAAATTGACTTCATTAATTTTTAATTATTTTTATTTCAGATAAATTTTGTTCATCTGTAATTTTAAAGTTTAAATATAGTAAAACATCAATACTTTTACAAACTTTGGGGGTGGGTTCTTGACAATAAAACAAGGTAAGACGTCCATATAAACATATGTCCAAAAAGGACATCGTTGTACCTCAATACAACAACTCATATCAAATGTTCAAAATGATGTCTGTTTGCTTCTACACACATATGCACTCATTGGATAATTGGCTGGAGGACCCTTTCAAATACTCGCACAATGGTTTTGCTGGCCCCCATAACACGTTAATAAAGCATCTCTGCATTACTAATGTCTGCTACATAAACCAATTGCTTTAGGTGGCCCCAATGATAAAAATTGAATGGATTGGCATTGAGGGAATGTGCAAGCCATGGAATTTGTCCTCCCTTACCTATCCATCTTTCATGGTAGATGTCAGCAAGTGCATCATGAACAATGTGACTAAAATTTGCTGGAGCCCCATCATGCATGAAACAAATGCATCTTTGTATTAGCTTGGTACATCCTTTAGCAGGTCTGGAAGTGTGTTCAAAATAACGTCCCTGTAGATGTCTCCTGTAAGACATGCTGGGAGAACATATGGACCTACCAGACAGTCACCTACAATTCCTACATTAATCATCAACTGATGCTGGTGTCTAGCTTGTATTATACCATTGGGATTCTGATCTGCCTACAAATGTGTGAATTTGTTATTCCATCTTTTCCAAATGTTGCCTCATCCAATAAACAAAACTGAAGAAACAAACAACAGATTAGTAGTTTGTGCAATAAATCATCGGCAAAAGTTTACATGCACATGCTCCAAGTTAGTAGGAAGACCAAGATTGACTTTGCATTTCCCAACTCCAAGCGATAGTGGAAATAATTGATTTTTTCATGCTTCTACGGCAGTTTTCATGTAGTTTGCGGCCACTTTGTACTGGCCAGAGTGAGAGCCAATAGCTGGCTGCCACGAATAGGCAGGAAGATTCTATTGGCCAGCATGAGAGCCAACAGCTGACTGACATGAATGTTAACTAGCATGCAAAAAAAATCGATAGCTGCATTTGTCACAAATTTAAATCTGCATGGCACTTTACTCCAATTGGCTCATTCGCTTGCTTAAACTCAACTTTGATTCTGATTCCACAGAACTGGGTTGGGTGTAAAAAAAAAAAAAAAAGTATTTTTTTGTTAACATTCTGTTTTCATTCGGTTTTTCAAGTTATGAGTCTTTTTTTTAAAGCTAATCGTTTGTGTTCATTTTGTTTAGTTCTTTTTTCGTAACAGATTTAATGTTTAGTATAGAGCTTAGAAAAAAATCGTAGTGTGAGATAGGCAAGAAGTAAGGCATGTAGCAACATCAGTACTGCAAAGGGAACTTCTTTAAAGGCAAGGAAGGGCAAAAACATTTTAAGTAAAGTGATAGCAATTGCTGTATGAGCCGTACGATTTTTGAATCAAGCACGGGCAACGCTAGGCCAGGCTGCTAGTATTAATCATAAAATCTTTATATATCATGAAACTCGCATATGATTTCTCTTTTAAACTTTGACATCAATGTTGATTATTACCTAAGAGAATATTTATAATTTTATGATGCAGGATTGGGAATGTGAACTATTGAAAATGCATAACATTTATGATGCAGGATTTGGAATGTGAACTATTGAAGATGCATAACATTTATGATGCAGGATTGGGAATGTGAACTATTGAAGATGCATAACATTTTATGATGCAGGATTGGGAATGTGAACTATTGAAGATGCATCACATTTTTTCTGATGCAGGATTGGGAATGTGAAATTGAAGATGCATCACATTTATGATGCAGGATTGGGAATGTGAACTATTGAAGATGCATCACATTTATGATGCAGGATTGGGAATGTGAACTATTGAAGATGCATAACATTTATGATGCAGGATTGGGAATGTGAACTATTGAAGATGCATCACATTTATGATGCAGGATTGGGAATGTGAACTATTGAAGATGCATAACATTTCTGATGCAGGATTGGGAATGTGAACTATTGAAGATGCATCACATTTATGATGCAGCATTTGGAATGTGAATTATTGAAGATGCATAACATGATGCGGCATTTGGAATGTGAACTATTGAAGATGCATAACATTTATGATGCAGGATTGGGAATGTGAACTATTGAAGATGCATCACATTTATGATGCAGCGTTTGGAATGTGAATTATTGAAGATGCATAACATGATGCGGCATTTGGAATGTGAACTATTGAAGATGCATAACATTTATGATGCAGGATTGGGAATGTGAACTATTGAAGATGCATAACATTTATGATGCAGGATTGGGAATGTGAACTATTGAAGATGCATAACATTTATGATGCAGGATTGGGAATGTGAACTATTGAAGATGCATAACATTTATGACGCAGCGTTTGGAATGTGAATTATTGAAGATGCATAACATGATGCGGCATTTGGAATGTAAACTATTGAAGATGCATAACATGATGCAGGATTGGGAATGTGAACTATTGAAGATGCATAACATTTATGATGCAGGATTTGGAATGTGAACTATTGAAGATGCATCACATTTATGATGCAGGATTGGGAATGTGAACTATTGAAGATGCATCACATTTATGATGCAGGATTTGAACTATTGAAGATGCATAACATTTATGATGCAGGATTGGGAATGTGAACTATTGAAGATGCATCACATTTATGATGCAGGATTGGGAATGTGAACTATTGAAGATGCATCACATTTATGATGCAGGATTGGGATGAACTGGAATGTGAACTAAGATGCATAATATTTATGATGCAGGATTTGGGAATGTTATTGAAGATGCATCACATTTATGATGCAGGATTGGGAATGTGAACTATTGAAGATGCATAACATTTCTGATGCAGGATTGGGAATGTGAACTATTGAAGATGCATCACATTTATGATGCAGGTTTGGAATGTGGAATTATTGAAGATGCATAACATTGATGATGCATTTGGAATGTGAACTATTGAAGATGCATAACATTTTATGATGCAGGATTGGGAATGTGAAATTGAAGATGCATAACATTTATGATGCAGGATTGGGAATGAAGATGCATAACATTTTATGATGCAGGATGCAGGGAATGTGAACTATTGAAGATGCATAACATTTATGATGCAGGATTTGGAAGTGATTTTGAAGATGAATGATGCAGGAACTGAATTGAAGATGCATAACATTTATGATGCAGGATTGGGAATGTGAACTATTGAAGATGCATAACATTTATGATGCAGCGTTTGGAATGTGAATTATTGAAGATGCATAACATGATGCGGCATTTGGAATGTGAACTATTGAAGATGCATAACATGATGCAGGATTGGGAATGATGAACTATTGAAGATGCATAACATTTATGATGCAGGATTTGGAATGTGAACTATTGAAGATGCATCACATTTATGATGCAGGATTGGGAATGTGAACTATTGAAGATGCAACATTTATGATGCAGGATTTGGAATGTGAACTATTGAAGATGCATCACATTTATGATGCAGGAGAATGTGAACTATTGAAGATGCATAACATTTATGATGCAGGATTGGGAATGTGAACTATTGAAGATGCATAACATTTATGATGCAGGATTGGGAATGTGAACTATTGAAGATGCATCACATTTATGATGCAGCGTTTGGAATTGGGAATTATTGAAATGCATATGATGAATTTGGAATGTGAACTATTGAAGATGCATAACATTTATGATGCAGGATTGGGAATGTGAATTATTGAAGATGCATCACATTTATGATGCAGGATTGGGAATGTGAACTATTGAAATGCATAACATTTATGATGCAGGATTGGGAATGTGAACATTTGCATCACATTTATGATGCAGGATTGGGAATGTGAACTATTGAAGATGCATAACATTTATGATGCAGGATTGGGAATGTGAACTATTGAAGATGCATGCATAACATTTGCAGGATTGGGAATGATGCAGGATTGGGAACTATTGAAGATGCATAACATTTATTGAAGATGCATTGAAGATGCAACATTTATGATGCAGGATTGGGAATGAACTATTGAAGAACATAACATTGAAGATGTGAACTATTGAAGATGCATCACATTTATGATGCAGCGTTTGGAATGAATTATTGAAGATGCATAACATGAAGCATTTGGAATGTGAACATTTATGATGAAGATGCATAACATTTATGATGCAGGATTGGGAATGTGAACTATTGAAGATGCATAACATTTATGATGCAGGATTTGGAATGTGAATTGAAGATGCATAACATTTATGATGCAGGATTGGAATGTGAACTATGAAGATGCATAACAGATGCAGGATTTGGAATGTGAACTATTGAAGATGCATCACATTTATGATGCAGGATTGAATGTGAAGGACATTTTGATGCAGGATTGGGAATGAACTATTGAAGATGCATAACATTTATGATGCAGGATTTGGAATGTGAACTATTGAAGATGAATTTATGATGCAGGATTGGGAATGTGAACTATTGAAGATGCATCACATTTATGATGCAGGATTTGGAATGTGAACTATTGAAGATGCATCACATTTATGATGCAGGATTGGGAATGTGAACTATTGAAGATGCATAACATTTATGATGCAGGATTGGGAATGTGAACTATTGAAGATGCATAACATTTATGATGCAGGATTGGGAATGTGAACTATTGAAGATGCATCACATTTATGATGCAGCGTTTGGAATGTGAATTATTGAAGATGCATAACATGATGCGGCATTTGGAATGTGATTGAAGATGCATAACATTTATGATGCAGGATTGGGAATGTGAACTATTGAAGATGCATAACATTTTGAATTGGGAATGAACTATTGAAGATAACATTTATGATGCAGGATTGGGAATGTGAACTATTGAAGATGCATAACATTTATGATGCAGGATTGGGAATGTGAACTATTGAAGATGCATAACATTTTGATGCAGGATTGATGAACTATTGAAGGATTGGGAATGTGAACTATTGAAGATGCATAACATTTATGATGCAGCGTTTGGAATGTGAATTATTGAAGATGCATAACATGATGCGGCATTTGAATGTGAACTATTGAAGATGCATAACATTTATGATGCAGGATTGGGAATGTATTGAAGATGCATCACATTTATGATGCAGCGTTTGGAATGATTTATTGAAGATGCATAACATGATGCGGCATTTGGAATGTGAACTATTGAAGATGCATAACATTTATGATGCAGGATTGGGAATGTGAACTATTTACATTTATGATGCAGGATTGGGAACATTTATGATGCATAACATTTATGATGCAGGATTGGGAATGTGAACTATTGAAGATGCATAACATTTATGATGCAGGATTTGGAATGTGAACTATTGAAGATGCATCACATTTATGATGCAGGATTGGGAATGTGAACTATTGAAGATGCATAACATTTATGATGCAGGATTGGGAATGTGAACTATTGAAGATGCATAACATTTATGACGCAGCGTTTGAAATGATTATTGAAATGTGAATTTGGAATGTGAACTATTGAAGATGCATAACATGATGCAGGATTTTGAACTATTGAAGATGCATAACATTTATGATGCAGGATTGGGAATGTGAAATTGAAGATGCATAACATTTATGATGCAGGATTGGGAATGTGAACTATTGAAGATGCATAACATTATGATGATGCAGGATTTGATGTGAACTATTGAAGATGCATCACATTTATGATGCAGGATTGGGAATGTGATTGAAGATGCATAACATTTATGATGCAGGATTGGGAATGTGAACTATTGAAGATGCATAACATTTATGACGCAGGATTTGGAATGTGAATTATTGAAGATGCATAACATGATGCGGCATTTGGAATGTGAACTATTGAAGATGCATAACATGATGCAGGATTGGGAATGTGAACTATTGAAGATGCATAACATTTATGATGCAGGATTTGGAATGTGAACTATTGAAGATGCATCACATTTATGATGCAGGATTGGGAATGTGAACTATTGAAGATGCATCACATTTATGATGCAGGATTTGGAATGTGAACTATTGAAGATGCATCACATTTATGATGCAGGATTGGGAATGTGAACTATTGAAGATGCATAACATTTATGATGCAGGATTGGGAATGTGAACTATTGAAGATGCATAACATTTATGATGCAGGATTGGGAATGTGAACTATTGAAGATGCATCACATTTATGATGCAGCGTTTGGAATTTGCATAACATGATGCGGCATTTGGAATGTGAACTATTGAAGATGCATTTATGATGCAGGATTTTGAACTATTGAAGATGCATAACATTTATGATGCAGGATTGGGAATGTGAACTATTGAAGAACATTTATGATGCAGGATTGCATAACAATGATGCAGCGTTTGGAATGTGAACTATTGAAGATGCATAACATTTATGATGCAGGATTGGGAATGTGATTGAAGATGCATCACATTTATGATGCAGGATTGGGAATGTGAACATGCATAACATTTATGATGCGGCATTTGGAATGTGAACTGTTGAAGATGCATAACATTTATGATGCGGCTTTTGGAATGTGAACTATTGAAGAGGCATAACATTTATGATGCAGGATTGGGAATGTGAACTATTGAAGATGCATCACATTTATGATGCAGCGTTTGGAATGTGAATTATTGAAGATGCATAACATGATGCGGCATTTGGAATGTGAACTATTGAAGATGCATAACATTTATGATGCAGGATTGGGAATGTGAACTATTGAAGATGCATCACATTTCTGATGCAGGATTGGGAATGTGAACTATTGAAGATGCATAACATTTATGATGCGGCATTTGGAATGTGAACTGTTGAAGATGCATAACATTTATGATGCGGCATTTGGAATGTGAACTATTGAAGATGCATAACATTTATGATGCGGCATTTGGAATGTGAACTATTGAAGATGCATAATGTTGAAATTCTGAAATGCACTTAAAGTTACAAAAGGACATTATAACATTTTGCATCTCCCAAAATAATGGAATTCTTGTCTTGTTACATCATTATTTCAGATTTCTTTAATGTTCTAAGGCTATACTGATGTATGATAAAATGCAACATTAAACAAAGAAAACTAGTCATTGAAGAATTCAGATAATTTAAAACATGTTTTAATGAAGCAATTTACATCTATAGTATATTCCTTGTATAATGTTGAACTATGGAGATAAATTTTTCATCACCTTTCAAACCACTGTGCAGACTATTTTACTTACATAATACTTGATTTATATATCTGTACATTGATTATTTCTATTTTTCTTCCTCTAAAAGAATTACATTTGACAATAGATTAACAGGAAGTACAAATTTTATTATTAAGGATACCACGCTATTTCTCAACGACATGATAAACCAGATGAAGATGAAGATGTTATTGAATCAACTCCAAAACAAAGAACAGCATTTGATGTTCCAGAATTAATTCACAACCTAAACATTCTAGTTGATATGGCGGAAGTTGAAATCATCCAAAATGATCGAAAGTAAGTATTTATTAAACTTATTTTATTGTGAGCAGAAAAGAAAAAAAAGTATTTTTATTTTGCATATGTCTAATTTTTTTCCTTTCTTTCGGCTCAAGAAATGAATTCTTAAAAATTGAATAAACATTTAAATTTTCTAACTTTAATTAAATTGTGGGAAAAGCTTCTTTATTATTTCTGCAAAAATTCTAAGGTTTTAGACATAATGACAAAATGACTAAAATTTAATACTTAAGGATTAACATTTTTATGTGGAAATTTAAGAATAATAAAATAATTAAAAAGTAATTTCAACAGTAGGGGAAAAAATACCTGTCTCTCTTTTTTTTTTTTTTTTTTTTTGGTAAGTGTATGCTACTGTGGCTTATCATCATCATCTTATGAAGTGGATTTTCACTTTTATATTAATGTACAATTCCCCCCCCCCAAAAAAAATTTAATGTTTGTTCAATAATTTCCATAGCTTCATGTTCATATATCAAATACAGAGCTAGCATTTAATTAAAATGAATCATTATAAACATATCTCCCTTTAAGAAAGATATTTCACCTTAAAGCAGACTGAATATTAATTATGTAAAGTTTATATTTTTAATTGTTATATATTTAATGTTCAGTAAAATAAAACCAATTTGCTTTAATCTTGTATGAATTTCTACAAGTGTTTACTTATCAATATACAAATTGTATCAATGAATAAATCATTAAATCTACCAAAATGGATTTAAAAATTTATAATGATAATAGTTCTTTAAACTCTGCATAACATTTCTTTGAACTAAAATTATTTTCAGAAATTCAACATTATTATTTGTGACATGATTTGCTACAGGAATGAATACAAATCAAACCGATTTAAGATTCATTTTAGCCTCTTTTAGAAACCTTTCATGGTGGAAGTGAATGAGTAAATCTTGTTTTTTGGCTTATATATAAGGGAATGTTTAAAATTTATCAACATTGTGTTCTTAAACAAGGATCAAATCATATTAGAATGATAGATTTGTTTATATTTTTTAATGTTCCTGAAGCTTCTTAACAAAATACAACATACTAAATAAAATGTATTTCTGTAAACAGGCAACATAATAGTATTAATAAGGGATAAACTAAGTGTTACCTCATAGAAATGGCAATGATACATTTTTATTGCTATTACTTTAACTATTCATATTTCAAAGATACAAAATACTGATAATAGCAAAAAAACTAATTTGAAGCTTTTTAATCAAATTTTATGATTTGATTCATGCAAATATGATTTGTAAATAAATTCTATGTAACCTTTTATATTCTTTTTCACTTTGTAAAAAATATTTCTTCTTAAAAGGCATCGTCACAACAGTGATCAGATTATAAACATGAGACATGAAAAGGAACGTTTAGATGCTATTTGCACACAAGAAGAGAAACAGTGCAATCGACTTCAAGAAATTTTAGACATCGTAGAAAGGTGAGTTGTCTTATATTTGTTGTCTCATGGTTAAAATTTTAATTGTCAATTTAAGTTTATCTCTTTTTCTCATGCATTATTTTTTTACCTTTGATTTGTTTATACGTGTATTTTTTGGATTATGTGTTTCGTTGCCAGATTCATATGAATAAGGAAATCATAAAATCTAAAAAATTACTTTGTTTTGTTTTTATTTATGTTGATGATGGTTACTTTCTTATACTGATTTTCAAAGTAAATTTAATAGCAGATCACCTACAAACTGTATTTCCTATTTGATTATTTCAATGTTGTATATAGAAACATCCACAGATATGCAAATACTTACAGAAATAGTCAGCAGATATGAACTCATTACATATTGAACTAAATTGCTATAATTTATTTATAATAGTCATAAATCCCATAGCTGGCTACCTTGATGAGTTTGAATTTATATATATATATATATATATATATATATATATATATATATAAGGCTCAAACACTAATATTCCATGGTTATAATTTATTGCATTGAAATCATAATCATGATCCAATTAATCAGATCTACAAATTCAAAAAGAAAACAGAAGTTATATCTCTGGGTTTAAAAAAAATTTAAGCAAAAGTGTATGTGTGGGAGTGAGAAACAAGGATGAGAGGGAAATGTATGAAAGCTCTAGAGAGAGGAGTAATGGAAGAAGAAGAACAGGAAAGGTCTTAAGGTGAGGGTGGGGAATAAAATTTAAAAGAGAGAAGTTTAATAACAATTTAAATGAATGAGATACAGATAAGTATGAGTTGTTATTATCAGTTACATAAATTGACTACCGATTCATTTATCTAACTTAAAAAATCAGACACCAGAAAAGTGTGGATACATTTGTGGTGACATTAGACACAATAAATGATTATACGATCCAAATTTAAAGCCTAACCAGTTTTCAATGCTGATAAATATATGAAAATTTGTTGTCTGGTTTGCATTTACTAACCTTATGTATACAGGAAAAGAGAAAATGAGAGAGAGAGAGAGGAAGAAAAAGACAAGGAAAAATGGTTGGGAGAAAAAGAAAGAAAGAAGTAAGGAAAAAGAAAAGGCTAAACTAAAAATGGGCACATTTATAAGAGAAATGATGTGTACTCAAGGACAATTTGAAAAAGCATGTAATTTTCCCCAACAGATTACAAATTTATCATCAATTAGTTATGTGCCATGCATGATACATGCTTAGGTGATCATGTATCTTTCGATACATGACTGACGAGGTTCAATACATGACTGATGAGGCAGATTTTTTTTCCGACATTAGGTTGCCATTTCTTTCTGCAGTAGACCAATTGCCATCCAAGGCTATAGAATCCGATCTGTCCTGCTATTTACTCATAGCTGGGGGGAAAAGAAGAGAAATCATACCTTTCCCAAGGGTATTAGCACATAAGTGAATGTAATGGATTCGACTGGAATTCAAACTCGGCTCTCCAATTCCTCAATCCAAGCCGCTATCCATTACGCCACCATTTATTTAACATAAACATATAAAAATATTTAATCCAGTAAAAACCCTACTATTTATTACCATATATATTGTATACACACACACACAGGCGTGTATATATGTGTGTGTATGTGTGTGTAGCAGTGAACAGAAAATTCTAGATAATTGAATTCTACTCTTATTCTTTGTTGTATCACTTGATAAATTTCCAAATAATAATTCTTGTTGGTGACAGACATTATTTTTAATTTCTGATAACCAGTTCTAAATCCAACAATTACTTTCAATCTGTTAGAATATTTTTTATTGTGCCATTTCAAACAGAAATAATTCAATAAATCTTTTGTCATTGAGTAGCTGCAACTTTTCTTCTTTTTTGTTTTGCAGCTGTGAAAAACGTACCAAACCAGATTGTGAAGATCCACTAACATTGGTAGAATGTGTAACTCTGTTCCAGAAACTCCAGAATGATTATTATGAAGAATATAAGATGTATGACATGGGAGCATTAGCCATTGCTTTAGTGTTTCCTTTGGTAAGGAGGAGGAAATTTTTGACTTGTAACTTTTTCTTTTTCTTTGGAACATTTAAAATGAGTAAAAGATACTTACATAAATCATGCATCTAAACTATCTGGACATATTTATTTCTAAAAATAGAAATATCAAGATAAAAAAAAATACACTCTGATCCGATTTTACAAGCCAATTAATAGTAACTGTTTGTATTTACACTGTGTAGTTAATTTATGGATTAGGTCATAGGCTCTCTACCTTCTTCAGCTATCTGATGTTCCAAAGTGATGAATGGATTCATCTGTCACAGGTCCACACCCAAAAATATCTCTTTAGAAAAAAAAGAGAGGAAGCAAGATAAAAAAGCAAAGAACTCATAAAATAGAAAAATTGTCATCCCTCATCATCACCAAAAAAAAAATTAGGTTAGTGCTAGAAATATGGAAATATTTATAATATTGAAAAACAATAGGGTAAAGATTTTCAATGTTAGATTTGTGATTTTTTTGACACAAGTGGCACTGTCACAAGTTAGGACTAATAGTAGGTAGGATTTCTTTGGGGTTTTAATGATTTATTGCTTTCAATCGGGTGTGGCCAGCCTTTCACAGTCATGCATTACTTTTTTTTTTATTTATATTAATATATTTAGCATCAGAGAGCAGTAGAGAATTATTTAAATTTTGATTAGTCAATTGAGATCTCATTTTGTTTTGAATTAAATGTCATCATAGCTGTAAATGTTTCTTCTCATCTGTATCATATTCCAAAACAGCATATATAATTCTGAACAAATTTTCTGACTTCTGGAAAAGATTCATAACATAATTATATCCAGAAATTAATAATTATTAATCTAAATTGTAAAGGGGCATTTCAAATGAAGGGAAATTCATCAAATTTCATTTTCAATAATAAATTGAAAATGAATTTATAAATGCAATTATGCAGTTTTCAGCAAAAATTTGAAAATATTTTTCAAATAACTCTTGCAATAACATTTTTTTTTAATATATCTTGTAAGATTACAATTATATTCAATATTTTGAATCCTTAGTGCAAACATTTGCCCAAAACTTCATTTTATGAAAAGTAAGCAGCTTCATTTTATTTTTGAATACATTTATATTATATGCTAAGATAAGAAGTCTCTAGACTTTGAAACGGCTGGTAATATCAATTAAAATAGAAAATCAAATAGTCAATTGTTATCATAAAAGAATTGGTCTTTCCTTAGGCAGATTATTTCTCTCACCTAGAAAATTATAAATGTTATTTTTCGATTTATAAAATCTACTCAGAACTATCTAGAAACCTAGCACACATTACAATGAAGGACATGATCTCCATATTGCAAATTTTATAATATTCTCTGAATTCACATCTGTTTGATTCATTCATTTTTATTAATTCAACTGGTAACTGGTAACTTATTACAAATTTACTTTTTTCATGCACTGACTTATGGGGCATAATACAGTAAAATTTTAGATGTTGGACTGAAAAAGGTTTTCCTCAAAGTTGTAGTTTCAATAGCTTTACCTATTATCAGTGCATTATTATCTACAGATACTGATGACTTTGTTCAAACTTGTATATTATCTCTGCCTGATTTTACTTGCTCAGATATCTTTGATCCTCTTCCTCCATGATTAATAACTTTTTCAAAGATCTTAAAATTATCATCAGTTCTTATAAAAATACTTAATTGGGCTAAATCACATTTAATTTCAATAAATTTTAGCTAAGGAGAAATAAGCACAAGTATTTATAAAATCTTTTATTTTCATGAATACATCACAAATTAATTTTACAAAAGACAAGATTTCTGAAAAAGAAAACTGCAAATATTCACAATGAATAAAACATAATTCCAGAGCATATAAGTGTCACGTGTAAAGTGATTAGCAAAAATTACTGTGATGTAATGTATTGCATATAATTTTATGGTGCACTGCTTTTGGGAGTTCAATCATTGTATTTGAGCAAAGGTGGATATAAACATAGCTACAACTATTAAGACAAGGATGTAAAGATCTTCCCAGTTAGAGAATTAATTATATCCCTTTCTCCACCCTTGGCACTATCTACCAGATTATGATAGAGAAGCTTGGATTTGCATGCACTGTATTTAAGAAAATAAAACTAGAGATTTCTATCGTTTCTCTCTCTTATTTTATACTCCATGTTTTGGTTAATATCTGTTCCTAGGAAGATTAAGGGAAAAGGTGGTGAAAGAGTATGGACTATTATAATCTCTCTCAATGCAAACCCTACCATCACATCCATGGAAAAAAAAAAACAACAATATATGAAATAACCTAATGTAGGAAGGAGACAGTAGTTATTGGAAGATTTATTTAAGAATTTTTCAATTGTCTCTTTTATTTAGAATATTTGATGTTGTATAAAAGTGCCTAACTTTTTTTCCCTCTAAAATAACTAAAAAAAAATCTAAATAATACATCTCAGGTCTTACACTCAAAATTGAGGTATCTGTTAGATTAATGTTAACCCAGATACCATTGACTATCAATACTTGTACCTAACCTGATTCTGTAATACTGTAATATTAATTGTAAATAGGGGTTTTTATATTCTATCAAATGCAGCACTTTGTTCTGTTCTAACTTATTATCTGCCCATTTCTAACCTCTTTTATTCCTTCTTAAGTTCTATAGGGAAAATAATATTTTGTCTTATATTAAAGAACAACTTCTACATCATATACTGAAGGTTTCTTTCTTTTTTCTTTTGTTGACTTATACAAATTTGAAAGGTTTGTACAACACAAAATATTTCTTATCTCTATTTGCTCATGATAATAAATAATGTTGTTTCACATGGACTCTTGTATTACAAAATGTATCAGAAAAGCATATTAACCCTTGGCTCTATTTACATTTGAACTTTTTTATCACTTAATATTGAATATTTACTTTTTCATTGCCTTGGTTTATATGTCAAAAGGGATACTCATATACTATTTCCAGTAATCAGTATCTGTCTATATTTATGAGATGAGGTATTATGTACACTATTTACATTATTCAGACTATTGTCCTCATCTTTGTCGCCATGTTTATCACAACGTTTCAGCCGTTGTACGCCTTCTTCAGGTGGTTGGAATGTCAAACTGAACCCTTTATGGATGGATGTCAGTTATCGCCTGTTAATTCCCCTCTCAAAGTTCTTCACTGCCTTAACCAGGTATTGAACTCACACTGTTTGGGTCCTGTCACTGGATCTAACTAACACCTTTCTCCACTGTGCCATGTGTCCTCAAAGACACATGGCACAGTGAGCAAAATAAAGGGTTCAGTTTGACATTCCAACCACCTGAAGAAATGTTGTGATAAACATAGTGACAAAGATGAGGACAATAATCTGAATAGTGTTTCAATAATCAGTATTGATATTTCCTTTTTATATGCTGCTTTCTTTTTATCATTTCATTTATTTTGTAGGTGAAGAAATTCTATGAGGAATGGGAACCATTGCAAGATTCATCAAAAGGAATAAAAGCAATGAAAGAATGGCGAGAATTATTAGAAGACAACAACCATCATTATATGTACAACATCAACAACATGGATGTCTATCAACGACTTATTTGGGATGTGTGGTTGCCTATCATTCGCAAAACAATTTTGTGAGTTTTGCATTTTTTCTTTTCATACTTTCTCGCTTCTGCTGGGTCTCTTTTTACAATTTAGAAATATTTTTAATACCTTATTATATTCAATTGTGATCTTTACTGTTGTAAGCACCATCAGGTTATAAGTAGTTGGAAGTATATTATTTAGAATTTGATTGTAGAAAGAATTTTAAAATCTGTTTTGTCAGTTTTTTTAATCTTCTTGTTTGTTAAAACATGTTTGCCTGTTTTTCTGATACTATTCCAAGTTGTCTTTTTTCTTTTAATTTTCATTTTAGACATCCTTGTCTTACTTATTTGGTTGATTCAAATTATACTCTGATTGCTTAAATAGTACACTGTAAAGAACACGAGTTTTGCATATCATAATCTATAAATATGGTCTCTTGTCAGACTTGGTTTCATCCATGTTAAAAATATCAACAAATGAAATAGTCAATGATTATGAATTTACTTCAAAGGTTGCAGCCAAGAAATCTAACATTTTGATTTCTGAAGAGAAGAAAATGTTATTCTAGACATGGACGGAAACAGATTTCTTTTGCATTGTAGTTTGTTTATTAAAATATTTGATTTGTAAAAAACATTTGCAGACACATTTCTATAATGTATATTTGAAACTACAAAACATTTTTGCTTGTAAAACTCTGAACATTTTTATTTGTAAAAATATAAAATAAATGCACTATAAGCCTGAATTTCTCAAAATATTTTAAAATTTATTAAATAATATAAATTACTATATTAATAAAATTAGCATAAAAACAAAATTTAATCCTTTCATTTTATAAAGATACATTTCTTGTATGTATTGATTAGTTTTTATTTCATGTCTCTTTAAATTACATTACTATTTTAATGATGGCTGCTTCTTTTTCTGTATTTTCAAAGCTGACAATTTCATAGTGGTGTTTTTAGAACTTGTTACATTTCAAGTTGTGCCTCTCTTCGTATATCAACATAGCTCCATCTTAAAGAAAAAAAGAAGATGCTCATCAATTTGGTGGGCTTAAGATAGGTTTTGAAGTTGTCTTTCACAAAAGATTTCTAAGTTGAAAACTTTAGTGGATTAAATACTAAAGAAATACAACATAAAAAAATAAAAATTGGACCTTGTAGAGTAATGTCTCTTTAATAATCATTTGGTTTCATATCTCTGCATCCATACAATTGTGATATAACTTTTAATAGAACTTCATCTCCACCCTTAAAGGAATAAAAGAAGAAAGTATTCCAATAACTCTAGTATTTGTGATGAAGAACCACTTGTCATGGGCACCAAGGCAAATGAATTGTAGTATACTATTACTCCAACTTTTACATTGACCAAGTCATTGATATTACATTTCTGTCCAGTGTTGTAATCAACTAAAAGGTTTCAACCAAAGGCAGAAATTATTATTTTTTTATGGCCTTTGTTGGATGAACAAGTGACATCAACATGTCTTTACATGAGACTTTGATGATAGGATATGGAGTATTCCAGGAATATTGGCTACAACAGTTGCTTATAAACAAATTCACACTGCAAATCACTATTAGAAGAGGAAATGCAGGAGGACCATTCCAACTGTCCAGAAAGTCTTTTTCATCTGCTCCAATAAATGTATTTTTATTCATTTTAGTTTTTTTAGTTTGAAGATAAATGAGTTACAAGCTTTACAATAACCATTTGTTTGAAGGATTGACCAATGATTCATTAACTTTCAATAATAAAAATGTCAGATTAAAAATGAATTCATTCTTTTATATAAAAACAATTCTACCTACATTAGTTTCGATGTTGCTATTGTAAGGTGGTTTGAACCATTAAAAATGTAACCTGCTCACTAAATGGCCATAATATACAGGGCTAGGATCAATTCAACTGATGATGTTAAATATTACTTTTGATCCTCTTAGAACAGCTGGAAATTTCATTTTTGCCATCACAAAATGACACTGAACAATATTAAATACAAAAACTGCACAACACTCTCAAAGTATGTATGGTGATTAAAAGAAAACTATAAGAAACCAACCATTAGCTGGGAGATAATTGCAAAAGCTAAATCAGACTATGGAAAAGGAGACAGATGTAACTTGTGTTTATTAGAGAAACTTATTATATTAAAACACTTAAATAACCCTAATTTGCTGAACACAAGAAGTGAGTTGATTGCTACATGTATCCATAAAACCAAACACCTGCTCAAGCACACTGATCCTGATTAAAATAGATTTCAAAATAGATTTTTCAAATATTAATAGAATATGTAAGACCTATTAATATTCATAGAACCCATCATTAATAGCATTTTTTATATATGTATGCACATAATTCCATATTATCGTACTCAATCAATTTATGATGTGTGTGTATATGTAATTTCACCTTTGTAAGTATAAGGCTAGGTTCCAAATGTATTAGATATATTAGACCTATATTATAACCTATTATTTAGTAACATTGTGATTGCTAAGTTTATTCCATAAGGCATTACTTTAAATATGTTATATGGTAAAATAGAGGTATTTGATATTATCTGATTTGACAAAAAAAGAGTTATCCCTAATTTTTATTTTTTAATTTTTCGTGTTTCAAATTTAAGAATGATATAAATTTTTTATTTAAATCATTTTTTAACAAACAATTTTAAATCACAACCCTAAAAAGAATTTCATAACATTTTAATTTTTTCGTTTGCATGTTTCATGAAACTTAAGAATTCATATAAAGCATATAAATATATTAATATATAAAAAGCAAATATAAAAGGATAAATTGGAATCAATTAATGTTTCCTGTTAGGCAAAGAAATATCATCTGGTAATATGCAAAAATTCAGGATTGTCCTTTAATTAAACATAACATTTCTACATAAAGAAAATTTAACAAAATTAAACCAAACAGTTCATGTGTTTAATCAAATTAGTATTAATGAAATACACAGGTATTAATCGAACCAGTGTATATTGGGTAAATTGACGGAAAGACACATTTTTAAAAGAGGAATGGTGATTAACATTATCTTCAGGTATTAAACTTATTAAGAGGGTACATATCAAATTTTAATATTCCTAGTTTTCTAACATTTCTGACATGTTCTTTTGGATACCATAAATAGAAATGCACATATAGTTATTAAAGTATTTTTGTGTTGATTTCTGACATTGTAGCTTTAAAATTTCACTTATTAATTGATTAAAATTTTTAAATTGTGTATGCTTTGATGCCATTGCCAATTAAATCCATTTCTATGCAAGAAAATTGTCCTCTTCACAGTCATAATATATATATATCATTGAATACGACAGACAAGGCGCTTTTATTTAGTTTTTATACAATTTCTCATGCGATCTAATAATTTTTTCTTTTCAGATGATAAATTATATAAAAACTGTCTGAATATTCTTTTTATCTGAGTGCTTTCGGCTATACATTTAGCCATTTTCAAGGATTAAATATTTTAACCGTTAAATAATTATTCCATTATTTTTAGCCTTTTTTATTGCATGTAGGTGATGCTATTATATTAATGTTGTCAACAAGCATGTTACGAAAAGTGTCCAGTAGGTCTCCATTAATATTTAAATGAAATCTAATTGAACATGGTCAGAAAGGTGTAGATGAATCTGCAAAAAGGACATATACACAAATATATATATATATATATATATATATATATATATATAAATTTTCTTTAAATTTTTATTAGTTTGTATTGATATTTACAATTAATTCAGACCAGACTACATATGTTTTATTTCAAAAGGAAGCAAATGTCCGTGATTGTGATCCAGTGATTGACCTTGTAGAAGTATGGATTCCTGTTCTACCATCTTGGATCTTGGAAAATATACAAGATCAATTAATTCTTCCTCGTCTCATATAAATTTAAAATATATATTTTCTTACTGACAGATGAAATAAAATTCCTAAATAACATTTTAAAATGAACTGATTTAAAAGAAAGTTTTTGCAAATCTTTTCTGAAAAATAATCTTTGAATGGAATTTTATTCTTTTTCTATTTTTAAGAATGTCACTATTAAATTAAAATTTTTTAGTAAATTATAAATTTATATATTCAATATTTGCATTGAATTTTTTTAAAGAAAAAAAAATTAATTTTATTTTTTTTTTTTTAAATATACATAAATTTTTGAATTGACCCATATAAAATTTTTTTCTGTATTTAAAATATTTAAAATATAAAAAAATATATTTTTCTATTGATTATGTTTTTTTTAAAAGAGCATTAATTTGTAATTTTATACATAAAAAGCATTTCAAATTAAAAAATAAAATTTGATAAGAAAAATGCATTTTAAAAAACATTTTTAAGTGAAATTTGAAGCAGTTTGAAAAAAAAGTATTCTTTCATTTAGTAATTTAACAACAAAAAGGTTTAGATTCTATTTGCATTTAAGTTTTAGTTTTAGTGTCAAGAATCAATCAAATTGATGAAAAGATTTGGTACAAAATGATAAAATATCAAAATTTTATGAAATATATAAAATTTTACAATTTTATATTTTTTATAAATAAATAAATTTAACAATTCAGAAAAAAAAATTTATCAAAACACATATTTTACGATTATTTTCAACAAAATTTTTATTGAAAGATCAATGCATTTTAATTCAATATTACAATTATAATTATGAAATAAAAAGAAAAAATTTCATAAAATGATATGTAAATGTACAATTTACAGACAATTGTATTTGAATCAAATAAAATTTTATAATATAAAGATATAAATATTTTTTTTACAAAGTTATTTATTTCCTAAAGTTTGATTTAAATAAAATCTTCTTTTATGTTTTGTTAATAAAATATCAGATATCATAATGCAGCATTTACTCAGACACCATATACAATATATTAATATATATAATGGAAATATATTCAATTATAAATTTTTTTAATTACATGTAAAAATTCAAAATTTGGATATACCTATTATGTATATTTGTAATATCCATTTGAAAGGTTGAAAATTACAGTAAGTGTTTTTTTTATATATAAATATATATATATATAAATAAAATTTGCAATTTTCTATTTGAATTATCAAATTTTGAATTTTTTTAAAGAAAAATCAAAAGAAAAATAAAGAAAAAAGAAATTTAGATCTATTGTAAAAATTTTCATATTGAAAATTAAGAATAAAAATATTGTATGAAAGACTTGTTTTAGAATAATCAATTTTTTTCAAATTATCTATTTTATTATATATTTTGAGAAATATAAATTATTTATATATTTATATATAAAGGATAACTATATAGTTATTTATTTGAATGAATATATTTTAATATATAAATTTACTTTTTTAATATACAAGATTCAATTAATCAAATTTAATTATAAATAATATTTTTGACTGAACTAAATATTTTAAAATTTATACATTTATTAATATACATAAATCATGAACAAAAATCAAAATCTAAACTTTTAAAAAAAAAAGCAAATTTAGTAAAATAATATATGAACTTATTTTTTAAATTTGAAATATATTAAAAACAATATTTTTAAAATAAAAAACACAAATTTAAACAAAGTTTGTGACAAAAATTTATCAATTTTTTAAATCAAAAATTATTACAAAAATTTTTTGTAAAAATTAAATATTTTTAATACTAAAAAGAAAAAAAATAGAAAAATTTTTAATTTAAATTGAATAAAAAAAATAAAATTCAAAAAAAAAAATTCATAAAAAAAATTGAAATTTAAAACAATTTAAAAATATCTTGTTAAAAAACAAAATTTTTTTTTTAACGGAATTTTCAAAATAATATTTATAAAAAAAATCAACAAAAAAAATTTAATTTTTTTAAATAAGTAAATGTTAATATTTAAATTCAAAAATTTTATTTTGAATTTAAAAAAAATATGAGAAAACCAAATAATTTTTCGTTTATTGACAGATATTATTTTAAAAGAAAATAAAATTTTTATATAAAGATAAAGATTTCATACAAAAATAATAAATTATTAATTAAAAATATAAACAATGGATTTACAATATAAAATTAAAAAAAAAAAATTGAATAAAAAATTTTCTAAAAAAAAAGTTTATCAATTTTAAATGAATTTTATAAAATCATAAAAATACAAAATTTTTTTTTATTTTTTTTTTTTCGGCAAAAATTTGAATTTTATTTACAAATATTTAAAAATAAAAAAATATAAATATATAAATTTTTTTTTTGATAAATAATTTCATTTATATGAAAATAATAAAAAGAATTTATATGGAAAAAAATAGGTTACCAAATAATAAATTTTAAAAATATCCATTATATTTTCATATTTATCATAAAATATCCTTCAAGATATAAAAAAATTTGAGGAAAATATAATTTTATATTCCTTATTTTAATTAAATTTATTTTTTTGGAATAAAAACATTATTTTTTCAAAAAAAAAATTTTGATAATTTTTTTAAATTATAAATTCATAAAAATAAATATTTTTTAAAACAATTTATTTAAAATCAATTTTTTTTAAAATTGAATTTTTAAAAATTCAAGTTTTTTGAACTACTGGTAATTTAAAAATATATAATATATATTTTATTTATAATAGAAATATTAAAAAATTTTAAATTAAAATATTAAATTATTCATTTACCTTTTTATATTCAATTTTAATTTTATTTTATTTTTATGGAAAATATGATTTTGGAATTTATATTTTAAAATAAATACAAATTTGATTTTACAAAAATTTTTAAAATTCAAAAAATTTTTTTTTTTTAATAAACATTTAATGAAAAATAAATTTACCTATAATTTTAAAATTTTATTAAAAAAAAATTTGAGATTCAAAAAAAAATAAATATAATTCAATATATATTTAAAAATAAATATATTTAACATGAAAAATTTAAATTTTAAATGAAAATTTTAAAAAATTTTGAAAAATAATATAAAAAAACATATAAATAAATTTAAATTTTAAACTTTTCAAATTAAAATTTTTTTTTAATTTATAGAATTTATATATATATTTATCAAAAAATAAAAAAATAAATATTTTTATTTTTAACCATTAAATCCTTTTAATGAAAACATATGGGAAAATGTTTTTCAAAAAAAAAAGAATTTATAAATATGAAAATTACACAACAAGGGTTTAAAATATTTTATAAATGACATAATATAAAAAAAAAAATTTAAAATTTTAAATTTTTAATTATGAATGTATTTTTTTATAATATTTTATATAAAAATAATTTTCATTTGCAATAATATTATAAAATTTTATTTATAAAAAAAATTTCAAAAAATTTTCAGTTTAAAAATAAAAATAAAAAAATAAAATTATTTAAAAAAAAATAAAATATAAAATTCATATATATTTTCTCTTATTAGAAAAATTATTCATAAATATATGAGAACAAATATAAAAATATTAAATTTTTTAAAAGTTAAAAAATATAAAAAAAATGATTTAAATAAAAACATTTAGACTTTTTTTAAAATTTAAAAATAAAAAATTATTAAAAAAAAAACATTTTTAAAAATGATATATTTTATTTAAATATAAATATAAAAATCATTAAAATTTTTTTTCATTTTTAAAAATTTATTTATAAAATTTGTAAAACATGTTTTCAGAGAAAAAATGACATAGATATTTGATTTAATTAAAACAATTTTTTGAAAAATTTTTTTTAAATTCAAAAATTAATAAATTGATAAAAAAAAGAATGATTTTAAAAAAAAGAAATATTTGAAAAAAGGAAACTGGAAAATTTTAAAAACTAAAAAAAAAATTTCAATTTTTTAATAAATTAATAATCACATATTCATATTTTTACATTTTTTTTATAAATAAATGATTAAATATATTATATATATATTTATATATTTTTATATATATTTGAAAAAAAAAATATTCATAAAATTCTATTTAAAATTTTTTATGTTTGTTAATTAGATAATAATTATATTCAGATTAACTTATTTTTTTGTTCATTAATAAATTTTTACATAAAATGAATATCAAATCTAATTGATAAAATAAACAAAAGCAGAAACATTTTATATAAAAAGGAATATATTTTTAAAAGTTTTATTGTTCTTCAATAAATATTAATTCCCATATTTTTGATATATAAATTTTTAAAAATATTTTTCGGTTTTTTATTTAGAAATTCAACCTTTCAAAATAAGGAATACTTTGTTTATATATTTTTTTTATTAAAATTCATCAAAATAAAAACAGAAAGTTATTTAAAATAATATATAAATACATATAATAAATAATATATATATATATATTTTATATATATATATATATATATATATAACTTCTTAAAAGGCATTTATATATAAAAAACAATTCAAAAATAAATAATTTTATAAAAGATTTTTACAAATTATATATTATTTATTATATAATATATATATATATATATATAAATACAATATATATATATATATATATATATAATATAAACCATGTGTAACAGCAAAATTGTCCAAATCGTGTAACAGCAAAATTGTCCATCCCACAAAATGTTTAATAAAAAAAAAAAAAAAACAAAAAACTAATTGAGTTTCTTTTTCCAGGTTTTCAGATAAGACGTTTAGCCATCTTGACACCATTTTCGTAAGAATCAAAAAAAAAACCCTTTGAGTTATTCAGCTAGAAAGAGAACAGGTTAAAATCGTTTTGTGTCAGACCCACTGTCTTCCCAACTGAGCAATGGTGAGAGAAAAAAAAAGATCATTCAGGCCTTCAGTAATGGTACCAACATTCATACTCTGGCTTCCATCTTCAAAGTTCATTCAAAAACCATCAAAAGAATAAGTTTAAAAAAAGGGAAGTGTAGAGGGGAAAACTGGATCAGGAGGTCACAACAGGAAGAAGGATCATCATTTCAACTTAGATCTAAAGAGATCAATTAAAAAAGATCCAACTCAATTCATAAGACGTTTGGCATGTGAGAGAGGAGTTTCAGCTATGACAGTCCAAAGAGCAGTTAAAAAAAAGACTTGAAAATGAAATTGTATGTGAAACCTGTGAGGCACCTTGTTACTCCAGGACAGAAAGTTAGAAGGTTAGAGAGGGCGAAGATCATCTTGAATAAGTTGGAAAATGATCCTGGAATAATATATATATATATATATATATATATATATATATATATATATATATATATATATATATTTGAACTTTATTTCAATCCTTCATGAGCTTCCGATCCTTAGCTATGATTAATTAATGATGAACATGTCATTTTTGTTTATGATCGATTTCATCATGATTCTTCTGTTAAGCTTGGAGAGTAATTATACATTCTTATTGCTCAAAGTAGAGTCCAATAGTGTTATAAAAACCTTGGAGAATTCCAGTAAGATATCTTTAATCATTTCTAAGATACAACGGTTCAAAGTTTAATCTAAAATTTGACAATTTTGCTGTTTTACACGATTTATACATATTTATAATATATCAAATATATATATAAAATATATATTTTTTATATATATATATAATATATATACCAAAATATGTATAAAAAAATTTAATTAATTAAAAAATTGAGATTTATTGAATACAATTTTAAAAAATTGTTGATTTCAAATTTTAAAGAAAAAAAAATTGAAAAAAAAAATGAAATCTAAATTAAAATAATGGAAATATTAAAAATTTTGCGGATTTCATTTAAAAATGTCCTGATTTTTTATTTATTAAGCCTTTTCCAACATTTATAAATTAAAATTTTAGAGAGAAAATTCTTTATAATTTCCCAAATGGAAATTTTTTTCAATGAATCAGTTATTTTAGTAAAAAAAAAATTATGAAGAATAAAAAAAAAAGATTTAGTTTGGAAATTTTATTTTGTTTTTAATAAAATAAAACTCATTAAATTGTATGCTCTTGAATATATTTATCAAATGTGTGATATTACATTTATTTCTTATATTTATTCCATTCAAGTTGAATGAAAAATATCAAGAAACCCAGTAAAGATAAGAAGAAGAATGAAAAATTTGAAAAAATAATTGTTTTTTTATTTTATTTTAGATTAAAAAATAATATATTATTAGCAAATTTTTCAAGGCCAGAAAAATGTAAAAAGGAAAAGTCTTCAAAAAGTTTTTTTTGATTTTCAAAAATGCCATGCAAAAAAATTTTTTAGGATGATCATATCTTTTGAATACAAAACTGACATGTTCAGATTTTTTTCCTGTATTAGGTTGCCATGATTTCTTTTTCTATGGTAAACCCAGTTGCCATCAATTTAGGAAGAAAAGAATGTCCTGCTATTTATATAGCTGGGGGAGAAGAAAAGGATTCAATTTAATTTATTTTATTTTTATAATAAAATGTAATTGATGATATGTGAATTTGAAAATTGGAATAATTCTGATTCTTCAATCTGATGAACTATTCATTTTTCCATGTATAAATAATAATAATTTATGAACTGAAATAAATAAGTTTAAACAAATGGAAGTTTTAAACATGGGTCCCTTGATGAATTTTTTCAATATTCATTTTAAAAATAAAGAAAATTTGTCATGTTTTTCTGATGAAATATATTTGTTCAAATTATTCGATGTCAAAAATAAACATTGGTATATTTGTATTTTTTTGATAGAACATAATTAAAAATATTCTTGTATTATTTTACATTTTATTTAAGATACTTAAAACATATAATTTGTCCAGACATGGATGAAAAATTGGCAGAATTGTTCATCTTCATTCAAAAAAAAAATAAAAACATATATATAGTATATATATATATTTTTTGTTAGGTTAATGCATAATTGGGATAAAAAGGCTTTTATATAAGCAGACATTTTTCATATACAGTTCTGTTTTTATAAAATGTTTTAAAACTTTATATTTTATGTCTTGTAAATATATTTTATACAGTATTATCAATAATTGTATCAATATGGATTATAATTAAATGCCATATGATTATATATATGAAAGAAAAAAAATGATGAATCATATAATGTATATTTTAAATTTATAATACTATATTTCAAAATTGTTTTTAAAATTCTAAAAATATAATTATATAAATTTATTTTTATATCATATTTTTTTTAAATATATTTAAAATTTAACAATCAAAATAGGTATTTTTATGCACTTTTAATTAAGAATGTTTTCTATATTATATACAAATATATATATATAAATATATATATATTTAACAAATATTTCTACTGAAACAAAAAATTTTATAAATATAAAAATTCAAATTTATGAAAATTTCAGATTTGATTTAAAATATTTTAAATTCTTTGCAAAGTTTCCTTCTTAAAAAAAAAAAAAACTTATAACAATGTTACAATTTGTATATTTTTTTTAGCATTTTTTCTGATATTTTAAAACTATCTTTAATTTTCTTTAGTAAATATTTCTATTTTTATAATAAAATGAATGCCATTAATGTTTATATATTTCATTATTTGTTTTTTAAATTGACTAAATTAAGAATCAATATTATTGTAGAAATTAATCAAAAACTGGGAAAAACATAGCAAACTGAATTAAAAATATATATCTTTATTTCATGAAAAATTTAAAAGAGCTTTTATTTTAAAGCTATGAATATTGAAAAAAGTTTGAGAGAATTAATTATAGTAGATATTATTCAAGAAAAAAAATTGTTTAATTTTAAAGATTTGAAACATTTCAAGAAATTAATATTTAGCTAAAAAAGGAATGAAAATAATGTTGACATATCAATATAAAAGTTTATTATGTTGAGAATAAAGATTTGTATAGATTTAAAAATAAAATTTAATTTTACATTAAATAAGGCATTCAAAAAATTTTTTTTTGTCATCTGTGAAATTAAAAAAAAAAGGGAAACTGATTTAAATTTGAAATAGAATGATATGATAATAAAATGAAAATAAGCATTGAACAACTGTTTTTAATTTAATTCTTTCTTTAAACTGTATGCAATTCCATTTATTAAAAGATGCCTAAATTAATTTTGAAGTTTTTTAATAATTATTAAGTTTTTAATTAAAAAAAACAAACAGTCTTTTTGTTTTTTCTTGATTTATTGGTTTTTTTTTTTCAGATATATGAGAAAAAACCCAATTATAGAAAATATATGTAGTCATTTGTATTAATGAATTTTAGTAAATGGATTTATTTATTTATTTTGGATAATGTCATTTTTTTTACATACATAAGAATTTATAGTAAATTTTTCATCAAAATTAACAACATTAATGTAAATTTATTTCAAAATTCAGGTTTTTCAGAAAGTCCTGACTCACTTACAAATGTTCAAAAAAACAACAAAATTTTTTTTATGCATAAATACCAACATAATATTCTGCAAATATTTTTAATTCCTTTTAATACTTCATTTAGCATCTGAATCTGTATCATGATACTAGTCCATGGCTTTGACAAAAATGTATTTTTTTCCTTCACTTCATTTTTTTGAATTTCTAGTCAGAGGAATTTTTGCCATTGATTATTTAAGTTTTAGGTTTTGAAACAAAATCGAATACTGTCCAAATGTTTGAATTTAATCCTTTTCATTTCATGGCAAAAAAATGATTTTGCATTATTTTTGTCAATCAAAGTTTCAACTTCATTAAAAAAAGCAAATTACAACTCTGTTTTCAAATAAACACACAGTCTACATTTGTTGACAATAATGTTATTCATTGATGGCATGATTCATTTGGAATAACCTATACAAAATGCATACTTTTTGGATTTTCCACTGACAGAGATCAAGATTTGTTGTTTTAATAAATCCTGAGTGAATTGACGTTTTTTGGATAAACCTAAAAATATGAATTTTCATATAAAATTTATCTTGAGACCATATCAACTCTGCATTTCTAAATCTGTAAATTAGTCAGCATTGATATTATTGTTGTTTTCTACTAATCTAGAAATTAATGGCTGGTTTAATGGTGAAAGTGAACCCTTTATATTTGCTATGGATTGGATGTTTGGTATTTTTGTGTTTGTGAATGAAAATGTCTTGTATTTTTTTTGAAAAAAAAAAATTTAAAGATATCAAAATAGATATTTGTTTATTTTATATATTTCCCCATTATTTTTCATACATTTTATTCAATAATGGGAACCAAAATCAGACATGTAAAAAAACTAAAAGGAAAAAAATTTTTACAAAAAAAAAAAAAAGGAAAGGAAAGAGAGAGAAGATAAAATTAACATAAACATACAATCAAATAAACAAATACATACATGAACACATATAAATATTCTAATATTTTTTTTTGCATACATATTTTATATATTTATATAATATTTATCATTTTACAAATGATTCAATCTATATACAAACCCAAAAAAACATTTAAAACCACAAAAAATACACACATAAACACATAAAAATACATATACACATAAACACACACCCACACAAAAATACATATACACACAAAAATACACACACACATAAACACACACCCACACAAAAATACAATCATAACCTAAACTAAATAATCAAAACAATAATAAGAAAACCTGATGAGATCAACGCGGAAACATATACAGTTAACACAAATGCACACACAAGCACAAACACATAATTAGATATGCATTCACAAATACACAGATATACACATGCAGGTGAGTGTGTATGTGCATGTTTGTATGTATGCATGTATATATACATACATGTGTGCGCATGCATAGACACACACATAAACACATACCCACACAAGCACACACAAAAATCCAACCATAACACAATAGCAATACACCAGAGGTCAACAGAGAAGGTGAGGAAAGAATGAAAGAAAAAGAAAGGGAGAGGAGGTGAAATCAAAAATAAATCAACATCCATCAAGCAAAAAGGAATGTAATGTACTCATACCACAATAAAAATACAAAGAAATTGAGAAATATTAGCAGTTTGACTCTGTTCTGAAGAGTGGTAGCATCTATGTGACCACAAAACTTTGAAATAAACATGAGTTAAGTGAAAATCTTTTTCATTAATTCTATTAAAGCTCTATCCCTGCTTTCAATATTGATAAAAATATTATTTCTATATCTTACATTTAAACGCCTTTTTATCAGCAAACCACTGAAAAACCAGCAATTTTGGCTTAAGAAAAAAATTTTTTTCAAAATTAGCCACACACACATATATATATATATATATATATATATATATATATATATATATATATATAATTATTATAAATTAATTGATTTAAAATATGTTTTTTTTCGCTACACAGTTCTAACCATGTTTCAAAAATTTTGTAATTAAAGACATTAGTTCCATTTCATCCTCAAGCGAATTTCTTTTTTTTTATTAATGCTCTGTAAATTTACATCGAGCACTATTTTGTAAAAATAAAATATCTATAAGAACACTGGATTATATATGGTTCTTTCTTTTATTTTTTTATATATATATATATATATATATATATATATATATATATATATATATATATATATATAAAGCAACAGAATCAGAATTTTTAATTTTTTTAATTTTATGCAGAACAATTCAGTCGAGCATTGGACATTATGAATCGTGCTGCATCTGGACACTTTCAGCCTGGAGCCAAAGAGAATATGGCTTACTTTGCCCACAATGAACGTCGTCAAATGGGGACACAAGCACTCCCAATTCCACCCCCACCTCCACCCCCAGTGATGAATATGTCACCTTTGACATCATCATCCTCCTCCTCCTCTCATCAACCTCCTCAAGAATATGATGTGAGTTATGATAGCTTTTTTGGCTAATTTTACTGTCTTTAAAATTCTCATCTGATGCTTTTGTCATCTTAACATTTCAGTCTTTTGGCTCATGTCGCATTTTCAATTTTAGAATTTTGATTTTTTTTGGAGGAAAATGAATAAACAATATTTTTTACTTGTTTTTCACATTATACAAACATTGTTTTAAACATTTTGTTTAAGGTTTGAATATACATTTTAAAATAAGCTTTCTTTTTAATAATTTTTAGCAACATTTTAGTTTTTGTAAACTTGGAAACAAGTATGAATTAAAAATATAAGTTAACAGTGAAAATTAAATTTAATGTCATGTACTGCAGAAGTAGATTTTAATTTAATTCCTGACTTGTGCATGATGTAAATAAAAATATTTTTCACTTTATACTATTATAACTGAAAAGGCTTTATTTCCATATTTTTTCTTTTGGTTTAAGTTTGAGAATACTGAAAAAAATTGAAAACATTTAAAAAATGAATGAAATATTAAAATAATTGAAAGTTACATTTATGAATTTATTTAAGAACCCTTAAAAAATTTTTCAATTTTTCATCTTTACAGCAAAATCTAAGAAGCATAAGTCAACCATATCCAACAAGTTTCAAAGAATTGGTTGAGAAAATGGTAAGTATTTCAAAAATAAGATTCTTGTTTTGTCTGCTTCTTTGTAGACTGGTAGCTAAAAAAAAGAATTTATTAATGGATACTGAAGAAGAAAAACATTTAGAAAAAAATCAATGCAAAAAGGATCAACATAAAAGTTTTATTTTTCTTCTAGATTTTTTTTAATCTTGCTTATGGTTTGCTTAACATAAAATTGATTTTATTTTAAACCTGATGCTTTTCTCATTTTTTTAAAAACAAAAACCCATTTTTAATTAAAAATGTCATTCTTTTCCATTAGTTTTTAGTTTGTTTTTATAGTTAAATATGGAAAATTTTTCAACTTGATTTTCACATCACATTTTATATTTGCACGATTCCAATTTGGGTCTTAAAGGAATTGAAATTGCAAGGAATAAAAATTTTGAAATTGGAGACAATTCTTTTAGTAAACAAAGAGTAAATTTTTATTTACAGAAAAACATAAACGAGTTCAGCCAAAACTTCATTTGAAAATGATCCAAAAATGTCAGTCAGCAAAATCTCACCAGACTTCTTTGTATTGATTGGAACCATTTCAAACTATTTTAAAATAACTGGCAAGAAAAGGAAGTATGTGATAAATGGGGTCTCATTTGAAGAGCAAAGACACTGCAACAGTATGAAATTGATCTATTTTTATCTTAATAACTGGAAAAGATATGTTTAAGAGGGAAGGAAGGATTTCATGTATCATAACTTAAAACTTATCAAATAATGCTTATAGATCTGTAAAACAGCCTGGAATAATGCTTTATTCACACACTGTTACATTTTGTTAATAGAAAAGGTGTCATTTTATTGCATGTTAATTCCTGCCAAAAATCAATTTAATAAAATTAAATTAGTTAAAGATAGACTTTATTGCAACCTACCTTTTGACTTAATCACACTCCTTCTGTCCTACAAATTATCTTACAGGCAAGAACATTTCCAATCTGGGTCAAAAAAAAAAAAAAAAAAACTTTGATGAGTTTATCAGTTTTTTAAAAAAAGAATTGACAATTTGCTGCTAAAGTGAAATAAATGTTTTGTGCCAGTGAAGGGATATGTTGATTGAATTAACTTTTCCTCTTAGTTTTGTGAAAATTAAATTTTGTTTTAATAAATTGGAAAATTAATGCTGAACAATATTAAAGAAACCAGAGAATACAATATGAAACTTATTCAATATGTCATCAGCACCTGCTCACATCTGAGCATCAAGATCGTCATATTCTCTCCCTATTTCCTTTCTCCAATGGTAGCGGTGGCAAAGACGGTTGTGAATTGACTGGCACTGCCCTCTTCTGCCAGTTTGTGGCCATTGAGATTGTGTAGATCTTTGCCTCTTTGCAGAGGAAGGCCCATCATTCTCATCTTAGTTGTTGTAATCCCTTGCCTTCTTTAGGTGTCTCTCTTTCTACTGAAGAAGGCTGCAGACTACAATGGATGAAATGTTGTAAGTATAAAAACCAAGATGAGCACATTGGTTCAAATAGCAAAAGAAAATAATATCTGTCTATATTTGTGAAATGACATAGTGTAATTATTTACACTATTTAAATTGTTCAGACTGTTGTCCTCATCTTTGTTGCCATATTCAGGATGTTTAAAGGGATGTAACTGAGACATTCGGAAGAGGCATGGCACATGGAATTAGAACAATCTAAACCAGTGGATGAAATAAAGAGTTCTGTTTGAAATTCCAATCACCTGAAGAAGGCCGGAGCGTACAACAGCTGAAACATCATGAATATGGCAACAAAGATGAGGACAACAGTCCGAACAACATACTGTAAATAATAATGATAATTCCTCAAAATTTGGGGCCAAAATAAAAAGTTTAAATTTATTATCAATAAAGTATGCATATGTATGAGAGGTTTGCACACACGTATGTTTTTGTATACACACATATCTCACTTCATATTTTGTAGAATAACAACTTATTTTTCTAGTGTACATTTTAATCTCATTCTAAATGATTTAATTCATGATATAATGTGTAGCTAAAAATTCCAGAATATTAACATATTTGCCTGAAAACAGATTTTCATTTTGTAGTTTGTTGAAATGTATTTCTTATAGTTATTTTTTTACAAGGTCAATGTAATTTTTTTCCAAGTGAAAATTTGTTTCAACAGAAAATGCTTTCATGATTATTTTATTGTTCTCCATTAGTGTTTTTAAATAATGAAGATAAAGTTTAATAATAACTAATTGTTGATTGTTGTCCTGATATGCGTGACAAGGCAGACATGACTTTATCTATCTAAAAACTTACAAAGTTTACATCTAATACTACTCAGTCAGTTATGTGCCATGCGTGATACACTCTTAGGTGATCATGTATCTTTCAATACATGACTGACAAGGCAGATTATTTCCTGCAGTAGGTTGCCATTTCTTTCTGCAGTAGACCAGTTGCTATCCATAGAACCCAGTCTGTCCTGCTATTTACCCACAGCTTTGAAGAAAAGGATTCATACCTTTCCCAAGGGTATTAGCACATAAGTGAATGTAATGGATTCGACTGGAATTTGAACTCAGCTCTTCGATTCCTGAATCCAAGCCACTATCCATTACTCCACAGTGCCTCCTACTACTACTCCTAATACTACTAATGTACACAAATATGATATCATATTAGTGTTCAGGGAAAATAAAGATATATAACTAGATTTGAATGGTGGACCTTTGTAGGTAAGGCAACAATCACAGGCTCCGAAGATAAGAGATGCAAGTTCAAGTCTTGCTTTAGGCTTTTTCTTTATTTCCAATCCACCTGCTTGTAGAATGAAAATCTGGAAGTTGCTTTTTAGCAACTGAAATGAAGATGGAAGAAATACTAATTAAAAATTAATAATTGACAATTCCTCATCTACAAAATTGGAATAAATGTTCTATTGCTTTTAAATTTTATCATTGTCAAATAAACCATACCAAGTAATACATGACCTATACAGATGTCATTATGCAAAAAATATCAACTTTTATTTTTATTTTACTTTTGCAGGCCATTGACAACAACCTTGTTTTCCTTCCTATTGCGGGAAAATCTCACAAAGGCAAACAAGTGTATCGTTTTGGAAGCGTGATGATTAGTTTAGAGAGAAATGTTGTGTTCATGCTAGATAATCAAGCATGGTTGCCTGTCTCCCTAAACACTCTTATTGATAATGCCAAGCGTTAAAATATCTGTACATTCAGCAGCAGCAGCATCTTTCATCTTTACACCTCATCTGCAACCAATACACTCAATATGGAAACAATGTTTTTTTTTTGTTTCTTACATTTTTACTTGTGGTAGTGTGAATGAAAAACAGTTTGTGTGTAAATGTGTACAGATCTTTCATTCTGAAATAAATTATCAATATATATTGTTTTTTTTTTTTGTCTTTTTTGAAAACAAGGTAAAAATGCGATCTGTTTATTTTTCTTTTGTTTTATATAAAAAAATTTCAATTAATAATTTCAATCTCAATTATAAAATATTTTTAATGTAAAAAAAAAAACAAATCTTCCTGAATTATTTTTGCTTACATTGTACCAAGTATTGTAAAAGATAGCACGTTTGAAAATGAAACAAAAGAAGTAAATTCTGATTACTTTTCTCTTGTGTTATTCATTTATATTGCCATATAAATCCCAAACTTTTTTATTCTTTATAATATCAATAATCTTTATATGGAACATTAAAAAGGTTTAAATGCAGCTGTATCATGTTGTGTCCATATTTAGCAACCAAGAAATAGTATAACAAATGGGAGAATGTTAGTGGTTTTTCTTTTATGAGTCCAGTAATAGTTCCATTCCAGGCTAAGTCAATGATGTCATTTTTCATTTATAATGAAATGAAGACATTTCTGCACTTCTTACATAAAATCATGCTGTTGAAATTTTCAAGGAAGCAGTGACTTGTAAAAACTGATCAAAAAAAGTCAGACATCCTACTGGATCAATCTTTTTAATAAGACAAGACAATTATAGTAGTACCGAAGTTTATTTCTTAAGTTTTATTCAAAAAAGAATATGAAAATATACATGACAAACAATGTATGTTATCTTTCAGTAAAAAAAAAAAAAAATCAAGTAACAAGTATAAACATTCTTGTCAGTCATAATACTAGTAAACTGAAGAGGGAATAAATGGAAATGTCATTACAATAAAAAAGAATGCATAACAAGAGAATTATTACCCTTCCACACACACACACACAGTCAAATTATCTGCAGAGTGGGGGACACAAAACTTCAGCTTAGTATCTGCAAAGAATATGCCAAATTCATTGGTAAAAACATAGATTGAGACAGGTGGCATGTTTATATGCTTAAATTGGTGCAATGAAACCTGGTTATAAATATTCCTTGTATAAAGAATCAATGACTTGCTCACAGGATCAATAGATTCAACTTCATTTTGCACTGAGCTTTGTTAGGCATTCTTGTCATGACTGATACTCTTCATATTTGATGCATTTAAGGTGTTAAGAAAAATAATTGGATTTTGAATTTCATAAATGAAAGTTAAATCTTAATGACACTGTTGTCTGCTTGTCATTACAAAGATGAATATAAGACTAAAGAAGAGTTTTATTTCTTGAACAATTTTGTTCTATTTTGATTATCTGATATAACACCTCAAAGGCACAATCATGCTGGAATATAGAATCCTTTAGTTAAATGGAATTAGAAAATAATTGTTCATGTGAAGTAGCAGTTGACAGCAAAGTGCATATTAAATGCAATGCATTCTGAACAGCAAGCTCCTAATTTATCAGACAAGTGTTGTGTTTTGAGTACAAGGTTTTATAACCTGCCACATAAAATCCATTATCCCATTCACACTTCTTATTGTTTGAGAATTATAAGATATGGACTGACTAGTGAAAATTCCATGACTATGAAAAATGTTTTTCATGTCTGATAACCTGAATGTATGCCAAACAAAAAATGAGTGGCTGAAGTGCTGGACCATTGCTTGAGATGTCACATCTGAACATGAAAAAGGAAAGCAATTATATATAATTATAAATCAAGTCATAAGTATTGGTTAATTGAATGCAAAGAACCTTTAAAATTGACACTGAGACTCATTTTACATTGTCAACAGAATGGTAATTGCTTTGGTATAACAAAGTGTAGCATTCACACAATGCCTGAATAACAAAGAGAGTTGTGCATTTTGAAACATTGGAACCAACAGCAGACCAGTATACTTGTGACAAATTCAAATGTTATTACTCCCGAGGTGGCAATTTATGTAAAAACTAGAAAGCAAGCTAACCTCCATCTTTGAATGTTATAATTCTTAATTTTACTAGATTGTTTAGAATCAAACATGAATACCATTCATTCCTGATTAATAAAAAGGGTAAAATGACATCCAGTTAAATAGTGTCTCTACTTGTTAAGGATATCTGCTATAGCATAGGTATCAATTCAGTTGAGTGCCTTTGATGTTGTATAATATCAGGTTTCTTGTTACCATGGTTGAATGAAACAACATGGCAGTTGACTTTGGTATAACTGCTTTGGGTTAATCTGTCAATAGTCTGCTATACCGTTAAGTGTCATTTTTAAAAGATCAACCTCCATAAAAATGGATCAGATAGATGTGCTTCTTGAATTTTTTTTAAAAGCTTTTCATTGGCTAAAAAAAAAAAAATTTTTTATGTTAAGCCAATTTTGAATGTCAACCTGGAAATGATAGGCTTTGTGGTTTTTTAATTGTCAATGTCTTATGAGCTGTCAAAGTGAAAACTTCCGTTAGAAAAAATGTTTTTTTTTTTTTAAGACTTCACCATCATGTGCTCATTAAATAGTCTTCTTAGAAATTTAACTAAACCTTAAAGTAGTATGATGGGATAAATAATGGTTTCAAATTTGGATATACTCTCTCTCTCTCTCTCTCTATATATATATATATATATATATATATACATACACAGACAGCCTGTTTGGCTATATCACAGGTCATCAGTATACTTGGTTAAGAATTCAATCAGCAATTCCTGATTGCTGACATTTACAAAGAAAAAAGAAGTCCGGGATAAAAGGCCCTGCTTTTTAATAATTACTTAAATACTTGTAAAATCTGACACATCTACTTGGTTTAAATGTCAATATTAAGTGTCTTTAGGCTTTAGTCTTGTAACAGATGGTTTTAAAGTTTGGCACTTGTCAGTTTCAGTTGAAAGTTATTTTCATCAATATTATTTGTACATAATGTCAAAAGTCACTCAGTTAATAAAATAAATTATTTGACAGAATTAGAAACAGGAAAATGTCATTGATTTCCTGAACCTTTTCTCAAAAATGTCTATTTATTTAGGGCAATATTGCTGTTATCCTTTTTCACTGTTGACAAAAAAAAGTAAGGCACCTCTCTGTAGAACAGTGGTTAGCAAGTCATCAATATTTATGACCTTGTGGGCAGACTAAGTTTTAGTAAATACTTTGCTTCTTAGAAGCCATTTTTGGGGCTTATTTCTTGTATGTCTTAAGTGACAAAGTTATCTTGAAAAAATGTAGATTGTCAAAGATTGATTTAAATACATTGTTGCATTATTTTCCTTTTCTATAAAGTTTCTATCCATACTCAGTGTATTAACATCATCAAAATAAACAAATGAACTGACTTGCAAGATATACAAAAATTTTAAAAACTGAATTGAGTTAAGTATTTAACAAATACATTTTCATGTATATTTATCACTTTGTTTTGAATGGCTATGCCTTCTTCTCTAGATCTACAGATTCCTACTTAGCATTTGCCACTTTATACAGGTCACTTGTCCTTCAAGATATCCTAGTAGAAGAGATTACAGAAAATAATCCAAGTGTGACAACATATTAGTTGTAAAACTTATGAAATATAAATCAAGTGTAAAGTATAAGGTTAATTAAAGTAGAAAATTAAATTGCAATTAACCAACTGATGTTAGAATCATCAGGATTCACATCTAGTCACTAAAGTAGGTTGGTTCACTTGTAAAAACATAAGAAATAGCATTCTTTAGACCGTCCTTAAAAATTGTTACATTTTAAAAGTCAGGATCCTGTTCATAATATTAATACAGTATCAAATCGATCCCTGACTTTTACAGAATTACTGGAACTTAGTTGTTTGTTTACAAATGTCAAGTTTGAAACTGTGTCATTGATATCTGAGTACAAAAACAAACTTTTATTTTTATTTTATAAAAAGATTTCTTTTAACTTATTGTTGTAGCATACCTATGGACGATAATGGATATGTTCCCATTCACATAAATACAGTAGTAAATACTGTATGTTGGTCTGCAGTTGGAGATTTGTCTACAGCTGTGCTGGTCAAACTCTCTGGTTCTAGGCAGAGAGGACCCCCAGACAAGGCTATGTCGAAGGGCAGAGTCTTGTCTCGGGGAAACAGCTACCCGACCCTGTTTTATACAGGTTCTATGTGGAATTTTTGTCCGAGCCTATGGGCTTAGATACCCCACATTAAATTCAACATTGTACCACATCTGACTACATAGGGCAGTTGGTAGATATCCTGCAATTGGAGAATCATTGTGGGATTCACTTGACTCACTTCTAACTGTTGACTACTTTGTCTACATGCCACTGGTGAATCTTATATATGTTGTTCTTGTCCTAAGTATTAACATGCTTTGTTTGATTATTCTATTCAGTAACCTTCCCTAGATTACAACACTTATGTTTGGTTTGGAGTCATCATTTGAGGCTCAGGTGTTGTGTGTTAAACAAAAACTACAATTGACTGAAAGAAATAAACAAGAGAATGAATAAAATGAGATAGAAATTTTTATTCTCCTGAGAACCTTTATTATAGAAAATATTCAAAGATAGTTCTTGAAAGAAAGCATAACTTCAAGGAACATACTTATGATAGTCCCTGTAAAAATGAAGAAATGGATGCAGTTCATCTTACTCTATAAGTGAAAGAGGGAGTGAGTGTTTCATCTAAGCCATGTGCGTCTGTTCTCAAAGCACTAAGTTTTGCATCCTATCTTGTCAATAATTTGGGTACCCTTTGCAAGATGCCCTTGGGAAATCACCTCATCAAGAGTTTCTACAATTCAGTCCAATTAACAACCAACATATTTGCCCTAGTCAGGAAGGAATCAAATTTCTCCTCTGCCTGATAATAAGGTGGTAAAAAATTACTACCCATACACAGAACATCCGGTTGGCAGTTTGACAGTAACCATTGGGGGGGCCAACCTAATAGCCTTCAGTGGTTTCTCTTCACATATATACATAGATAATGCTATAATCCCTTCCAATAAACTAACTGGAAATGGCAGCATCCCATCTACCATGACTTCTTCTTCTTAATTTGGTCAAAAGAAATTTCCTGTTCTTTATCTCTTCCAATTAATAAGTGATTGTCTACATGGAGTTCATTCTCCTCACCCAGATTTCCTCATCTCTGCAGAATTGGTGTTACTTCTGAGTCTGATAATTCAAATTCTTCATCTAATAAGGATGCAGCTAAGGCCTTTTTTGAAATCCTCTTTTTATTTCTACTCCTTTCACGTACTTCCCTGTCCGCAATCTTAATCAGCTTCAAATAATTAGCATGTGCTCTTTTCACCTTTCTTCCAATTTGGTCCCAAAATTTATAAGACACAAGACCTGTTTATTCTGTCATTTTATAGTAGGATTTCCACTTCAAATTCAATTTTCTTTGTCTTGTATGAGCCTTGTAGTAGACTCCCACTTCATCTTGACTCCCTGTTCATTTCAATTTATTCTTTCATTTCTCTTCTTGAGCTCTCCTAATTCTACATCTAATCTTTACAAAAACCTTGTGTTGTTCTTGTATTATGAGCTCATGATATCCTTCACCCACATAATTCAGCAGGTTATCTATTAGCAATGCTATATCTCTTCCAAACTGCATGTATTAGGCTGAATATTTGGCTGTTTTGTTTATTGAAAATCTTATAGCAGCTGGTGCATGTGTTAAGTACAAGTCTTAATTTCCTTTCTCACCTTCAGTCAACTTGGCTAGAATATTAGCCTAGAAATCAGTGAAAGTATTCCACTTTTGCATTACTCATGAGATAATACAGGAAGTGATGACATGTTTTATGTTCAGGGTGTTCAAACACTGTCACATTACCTGATACAAGTTTTCTGACACACTATAGATAACCATCACTCTAGGTTCAACATAATTTGGAAAAATCTCTATTAAAATTATATTGACTTCTCAATCTTTATTGTCAGCTGTACCATCTCACTCACTTCCATCTCTCTACTATCTGCCTAGTTTATTATGAAATTTGATGGTTTCAGCACACTTTTGCTTTTAGCACTTATTTCTCTAAATTTCTTCAACATCAGCATTGATGCACAAGTGTCTATAAGTGCTTCTATCTTTTTATTAGACACTTTAGCCTTACATGTCAGCCCATCTCCTTGAGGTACTATAGACGAAAGATAAACTTTCCTTTAAAGTACCTAGCCTTTAGATTTAGATTTTAACATAGTTGTTTTGTTTACTAAATGAAATAAAAAAAGTGAAGGAAATGTAAACTGTCATTCAGGCAATTTATTTTATTTTTAAACACTGGAGAGAGGAAAAGTTAAGATATATATATATATATATATACCCAAGTGTAGGATTTGTGTATATGGAATAAATTCCAACAACCCAAAAATACTATTCTTAAAAGAGTGCTCAATACAAAGTAAAGCAAATATAATTTATTCGAAAATTAACTCTTAAAACTTTTTATTCTACATTCAACACCATCACTTGATAAGACACCAGAAGTGGTGTCTTATCAAGCTATTTTTGTGGTGATTTTATAACATATTTAAGTTATAATTTTCAATTATATAAATTATAAATATATTATACATACACACACACACACTTTTGCAGATTTTGTTTTTCTTTGATCACTTTTCACAGAAGTCAATTCTGCTATTATATTTTCTCCCCTCCCCCCAAATACTGCCCTTACATCAACATGGAATCAACACAATTTAACTACTCCTTAAAAATATACCCTCATAATTACAAAATCAATTCACAGAAAAAATAGAACACTTTATAAAATGCTTAAGATGAAAGATATTCTATTTCCTCAACAATGACAATGACAACCATGACAGCATCAATAATAATAATAATATTAACAAATTTCGATTTACATCAATGAAATTCTCATCATTGCTTTTGAAAATAACATAATCAATAATTTGGAAATAAGAAAATTCAACAATAATTTCCAAAAAGACTTGAAAAATATTTAAAAATGATAAACAACTCAGAAAAACTAGTTATAAAAGCATATAAATAACCATCTAATTATTAAATAATCTATAAAATGGAAACCAACAATTACAATAAACTAGTTGACAAAATCACTAAATTTTACAAAAAAAGCAACATCGGAAGAATAATCAAATAAATACTAGAAAAATATACTCAAACTAAGAAACATACTAAACATAAACCACTGGAAAAATACAAACAAAACAATCAATTGGTTTAATAAGATTAGCAATAAAGAAAATACTTCCTTCACACAATTAGAAATAAAAAACTTCTATCCATCTATTAATTAGTATACATTAAACAATGTACTCAACTTAGCAAAACAATACATGACATTCCCCAATGGAGACAGCAATATAATAAAACACTGCTGAAAGTCAATATTATGCCACAATAAAAAAAATATGGACAAAAAGAGCTATTATAATAATAATAATGTTGATGTAACAATGGGTAGCTATGATGGCGTTTTAATTCTAAGAAATTGCAATGACAGAACTACAGAAAAAATAAAAGAAATAAAAAAACCATTCAAAACCCTAGGATTTACAATAGATATAACATCCAATAAAAAAAAATAAATTCTTAGATCTAACATTCAACCTAAACAACGGAACATACAAAGCATCCATAAAACCAAACAACAACTCAATATACATTAACAAAAGTTCCAACCCTCCCCTAACATATTCAAACAAATACCTATATCTATAAATAAAAGAATTTCAACAAATTCTAGCACCTTAAAAATATTCAATGAAAACAAAAAACATATGAATCAGTCCTAAGAAAACAGCAGAGATTCAAACAAACTAGAATATAAAAATGAAAACAATTCAAACATTTTTGTATTTCCTTTGTGTTATGGTTTTATGATGTTCTTGCAATCTTACCTTAAGAGGGTGGCCTGTTTCTCCTTTATATTGCTTACCACAACTGCATGGGATGTTATACACACAGTCTTTAGTCATGTTCTCCTCTACGGGGGGGGGGGGGGTCTTACTCGGAAGATGTGTCTGTGAAGTGTCAAACCACTTTTGAAGGTCATCCTGATGTTATATGGATCACAGATCTTTTGTATTTCCTCTGATAATCCCTTCACATAGAGTAAGCAGACTGAAGCTGTTTTCTGAGTGTATGGGTGGTGGGATTGAAGTTAAAGTATAGTCTGTATGTTGGCTTGCAGCATACAGATGTCTTGAACACATGCTCAAGATATAGTACACCCAGGAATGTGAGTTTGTTGTCATTTTCTCTCTCCATTGTGAACTGTATCAATGATCTTATTGAGTTCACATGGTCCAGTAGTAGCTGGACGTCTTCCTGGTGTGGTCAGAGTATAAAGGTATCTCAGCCATAGGGTTGCTTTTAGTGATGTGGATTTCTTCAAAGTATTCCATATATATGTTTACCATTGGTGGTGATAATGGCCTTCATCCTGTTGATATATGTCTGATCCCATTCTGAATTGTGTTGTTTATGTACAGAAAGTCAGGTTATCTATTGGTATACTGATCTGTTCTCCTAGTTCTGAGTACGAGGCCAGTCTATCCCTGACTACCAATAGTGCCTCCTCTGTGGTTACCTTCACCATGTTCACCAGGCTCAGCTCACCATCTGGTTGTTTTTTCTGAGCACAAATGTTTTCTTCTGAGTGCTTTTGGCTACAGATTTAGCCATTTTCAATGTTGAAATATATTAACTGTTACCTAAAAATAGATTGTAGTACGTATTTATATAAATGTATAGGTGAAAGAGCTCAGAAAAAAAACAACATTTGGACAGTTTTATATAATTTATCTACTGAAAAGAAAAAAATTGTAAGATCACATAAAAAATTATATAAAAAAACATAATCAAAACACCTTGTCTGTCATATTTAATGAAATTTGCATGAAAGAAGGATTGCTGCCTAAATACACAATATATATATATATATATATATATACACACACACACAACTACATAAAACTTATATTAAACATATTAATATAAATATCAATTGGTAACTAGGTTGAAAATGGATCACTATATGCTAACCAAGGACAACCAATATCTGAAAGAATTCTTGAATGTATTCTAATAAATTCTTGAATGTATTCTAATAAACTACTTGTACAATGTAAAATAGAATTTTTATGTTTTCCCTTAGTTCCCAAATCTCTCATCACATCAAGTTTTTTCTGAGAACAAACACCATTGAAAATTAATTTCTATAGCGATTAGTTTTCTCATGTAATAAATTAAAAAAATTTTATCATTTAGTTCATAGATAAAGAATTAAATAAGATTATGTTCATCTAATTCTGTTTAGTCAGCTATCAAGGAAGGCCATAATTACAACTATTTTCATATTTTATTCACCTAACTTTTTAACAAATTACAAAGTTCATTTAAGCAAATATAAAGGTCTGGAAATTTGAATAGGTCAAAAATACTGAACACACCTTATATTAATTACTGTCCATTTACTTTCATAGTCATTGTCACCAAGAGAGTGTAAATTCATAAACATTCTTTAAAGTCTAGAAGCAATTATTATATCTTGACAGTGATTATAAAGCAAAGTATTTCATTAGAACAGTTGTATATAGGCCAGTGTTGTAAAGTAATACTTTGTTTTCATCTTGTATGTGTCTTCATAGCACAGAAAATGAAAGAAAAAAAAGGTAAAAGAATTGTTAGAAATTCATTATGATCTGCCATTTTGGATGTAAGAAGTTCATGTCACTACATAAAGTTGGTTACCAAGGCAACAAAAACACTCTGAGGTTGAAGGTTCAACAAATTTAATAACAATAACATGCTTAGATAATGGCATTGGTATAAGAATTGCATTGGTATAAAAACTGAATTAAAGTTATGAACGTAGATTGCTGAGTTCAAGAATAAATATTGTTTTTTCTGAAAAAGTTTCTCTTTGAGTGAAATTAATCTGTGTCAAACATTATGACAAGTGTAGTAACTTAAAAAAGTCATTCTTCTTTCCAGAATAAACTAGTTAGATTAAAAGTAACATAAGTAACTGATCCTAAAATTCTCAAATTAAAAATTTTGCTCAGTTATTATATTTTTTAAGTATTGACTTTGAATTTAGTGATGGTTTTTATTAAAATGAGACAGTCAACATACTTGAGAAGAATATTAAACGTCCTGGGTACAATGTTAAATTACATCTGAATCCTGGGTAAGATGATAAACTATGTCCAACAGCAAGGACTCTGATCAGGAGGTTTTGAGGAGTGTGGAACAACCTCTTAATTGCTGGTGTTCCCAGGTCCACCCTGATCTGGGGTGGTAGCACCTGTTAGGGTCCCAGCTATGGGCAAATAGTTAACTATTACCAGCAATACTTTTATAAAAAAAAATCATTACCAGCAATACAATTTGGAAGGAAAAATATTCAAGAAACAGATTTTTGACAAAACAAATATTACCAGCAATAAAAAATGTTGTCAGCATTAAATAACCCATTGAGGTTGATATGCCGTAAAACAAAATAAATCAAACCAATCTAAACCAAAGAATACATATTCTATTCATATGAATCTATCCTAAAAATGTTGTCAGCCTTAAATAACCTATTGAGGTTGATATGCCGTAAAACAAAATAAACCAAAGGATACATATTGTATTCATACGAATATATCCTAAAAATATTGTTGGCATTAAATATACCTATTGAGGTTGATATGCCATAAAACAAAATAAACCAAACCAAACCAAGAATATTAAAGAAATTTCAAATGAATGAGGCATAATCCAAAATCAAAACCTCAGTGTTCATAAGCATAGTAGATTCAAAAGGACTTCCTGATGACAAACTATACAGAGATATTGTAGGTAGTTTAATTTGCACAATGACTTTCACAAGTCCTGAAATATATTGCTACTAAGTTATCTCAGCACTTAGCAAAACCTACCAATGCACAAATAAATTCATGTGAATTTTTCTTCAAGTATATTTAAGGCAACTTAACATTATAGTCTCTATTTTAAAAAGTTTTAAAATGACTTAAACTGATTTGGATTTTTGTGCAAAGACAGAAGTACTCTTGGATATTGCTATCAATTTAATAGTGATTAGTCCATTGATTTTATGGTAATCAAAGAAGCAAACCTATTTTACCAACATGTCAAGCAGAATATATAGTTTTGTTTTATAAAATGTAAGAGACCAATTTTCTAAAACAACCATTTTGAGACACAAGGATGATGATAAAACATCAATATATAAAGTTGGTCACCAGTGATCAATGGAATTAGTAAAGAATCTCATACACCAGTAGAGATTAAAACACATTGTGTGTGAAACATATTGCCATTTTGAATTTGAGGATCCAGTTTAGAGATGATAACAGAAATGGAGGATAGAGTTATATATATATTATATATATATATATATATATATATATATATATATATATATATATATATATCAGTAGGGACTCAGTTCTATGGAAAGTCAAGCAATGATACTGCAGATGAGTCAAGAGTAAAATTGGAAGAGAATTTATGAGCCAAACATTTTGCTTTATCAGAATTAAGTGAAGAGAGGAAGGATAGAAGACTCTTATTTAACACTATTACAGAGTTGCCAGTAGCCAAAAAAAAAACAAAGTTTTTAGAGGCTATATGATGCCTCATTTTGTCAGCAAACAAAGGTTTAGCCTCTTTGAGGATACATTTACAATTATTATGATCCCTCACAAAGAGGTGTCTGTTGTGATCAGAAGTGTAATGTTGGTACAACCGGAAAAAGTGATTCCTGTAGGTTATAGTGGCTGAATAGGCATGTGTAGACCAATGAGAAAAATTTAGTTTCATCTAGTATTTCCAAGAAGGCACAAAAAGAACCAATGCCAGCTTTTACCCAAGAAGAAACCTGCTTCAATTTGGAATATGAGTCAATCACTATCAGTTAACAACTTGATTTAAATTTCATAAACATGGCTGAGCAACAATCTAATAGATTAAAAGAATCAAAATAAAACGTATATAGAAAACAGGATAGAGTTTAAGTATATTGTCATACATTTTCAATAAGCAGTGATTCAAAATAAAACTTGGTATATAATTCTTATCAGAAAACCTTTCTGATTACATATTTAGTGAAACTTCATATCTAAGACTTTCATGAAACAATAAAATATTTTGTAACAGATTTCCAGAAATCTTAATCCATCACAAACATGGCAGCCTATTGATTATTGGACTCCTGGTTTAGCTACAACTGGCCTAGTTTGAGAAGTCTGTCCTAGTGACCTACAAGAGATTAAGTTATCAGTATTAATTTGTTTTTTAGTGTGTGTAAAGCTTAAGGGGTCATAAAAACACTTTATAAGATAAAAATTGAATAAGAATAAAAATTGAAAACAGTCTGTTGAAACAATCTTGAAAATTATGGGAAGCCTATTGATGATAGTAATCAAGATGTTAGAATGATTAATATAAATATAATTCTTTCATACGATCTTTGTAAGATTAATTACACCAGAGGAAATTGGCAAAGTCTTCCTTTGGTCATTCATTTAAGCAGAAGCCTCAACTCAGAAGGTTTGTGGCTAGTAGTCTCTTCCACTAGTGGAATAGGAAGTGGGTACACCTGTTGACTAAGTCTCCATTTTTCATCTTCTTGAAGTCTCCTTTCCCTTCTCTGCCAGAGAATTTGGTATTGAATTTTATGGCACTGTGCAGATATGCTTCACAAAGTTCTTTTTCTTTAGAAACTCTGTAAATTCTGCACTTGTAAAATTACTTCTGTTGTCCATTACTAGTACTTCTGGTAAATCATGAGTAGAGAAAATATCATGTGGTTTGGATATCATTGATCATGATGTGCTTGTGTACACTAGGATGGCTTCAATACACTTTGAATGGGCATCCACTACAAGTAACATCATACCCATGAATAAATCTGCAAAATCATCATATATCCTAGACCATGGTTTCCAAGACAAGGGTCAAGTGCTAGCAGGTTCTTCCCACTTGACACGTCTGGCATGATACTATTGTTTTCTCCAACTGCTGATCAATGCCTGACCACCAAACAAAGCTTCTGGCTATTTGTTTTCTCCAACCAATATGAAGATGGCTTTCATGGCTTTTTGATGATAGTCTCTCTTCCCTGTGGTTGAATGATAATTCTTGATCCCCACAACACAACCCTGCCTTGCATACTAAATTCTGTTGTATAGAAACAATTGTTCATCTGTACACTTTCCTTTCCACCTATCTTGAATTAGGTGATACACCTTAGAGAGTATTAATAGTAATCTGTTATGTAGATATATGTGATCCATATGTAGATATATATGACCAATATGTATATATACGTGATCCATATGTAGATATATGTGATCAATATGTAGATATGCATGATCCATATGTAGATACATGATCCTTATAATAGATATATGTGATCCATATGTAGATATACATGATCAATATGTAGATACATGTGATTCATATGTAATATATATGATCCATATATAGATACATAATCCACATGTAGATATATCATCAACATCTTAAAAAATCTAAGCATGGCCTATTCTTGTAGGAATATCTTCACTTTCAGGCTTTTTATTGCACAATTCCTTTTTCAACACTTCAGGAAGTCTGACTGGTAAAGGACAACTTATGTTGTTAATCTCAAGTAGAATGCAACTCAGCTAACTAGTTTTGTCCAATGAGATATGAGCCCTTGACATGACAATCAATAAAGGGATTATATTGTTTTCATTGCTTTGTATGCTACACATGCATTATATGAATAGGTATTCCAAACTAAAATTTTATTTTCAATATAAATAAAATCCTTTAATACATAGTTTGACTAAGCATAAAGAATGGTACCAAGTTTATCTTGGTAGCTCAATTACTAACCAAGTTATGACCAAAGTTCATCAGAAGCCAATTTCAACAATGTATAACTGAAGATTCAGGCTTCAAACAAGTAATAAATAATTATAAATGTAATGTCATATAACTGGTCTTGAAGTAAAGTAAAAGAAAGATAATACTAATAGAATTAATAATTATTAGATCAGACCAGCCTAAACTTTGGGAAAATAGCATTCTCAAAAATGAAATCGTTGAAACAGGACAGGAAAGCATATTTGACTGTTTATATGAGTTTCATTTCAACAGTTAATGCCATGCACATTCTTCCTTTGATGCATAGCACAACAGAGATGAAGCTAATTTTTTTATCACTAGAACATCAATAAAAAACTCATATTTACACCATGTAAATACAGCCTGAAGTGCAATTTTATAATATAGCCAGCTTGATCCAGGGTCTTTCCCATGCTGGTCAATACTGGCACCGATCAGTTGATGGTTATCTGTTGACTACTTCATTCCTTCATCTGCTCTGCCCAAGTTGTGTTCTTTGATCACAGTGCAGTGAAGATCTAATTTTCATCCACACTTAAGCGCTGAACTGAAAAAGGACAAGAATGCATCCATTGGTGAAAATACAAATATCATAACAAATAACAAAGAAAACCACTGGGTTAATTTTCAATTGGTTCATATAATTGTTGATACAACAGAATTGACCCTTCCTGTTAAACTAGCATGTATCTCTTGCTTCTAAAACTTAGAATGGATTAAACATTCACAGATGTTAGGCCGGGAATTCTCAGCAGCAGGTCACATGGGGTCCAACAGATCTCTCACCCACTGTGGATTTGTCTCAGCTCTCTCCAATAGTGACTGCTGGCTTCAGTCAAGAGTCCACTTTATATGCATCTTGATGAACTTTTACCACCCCTCAAAGCTCATTACGTATTCCTCAATTATTTTCTCATTTTATTTAACATTCCTTTTTCTCAACAATAATTTTTTGTCAATAAATTGTTGTGCATTTAAAAATTATCTCTATGTCCTCTGTCATAAAAGAATTTCATTCTGTTTATCACCTCCAAAATGATTGGTCTAACATCCAATTGTTTACATTTTGGCTTTACCAAAATTTGCTTCCTGCTGGACAATGACCTTCAAATACCAAAAGTCATCTTTTCAAAACAAAATTATTCATTTCAAATTAACAAAGAATTTTTCTACTGTTTTATATTCCAGTTTTTGCATTCATTCCAACTTATTTGCTTTTTCAGTTTATCAGAAAGAAAAAACATTTCCTTTTTTTTCATTCGCTTCATATTTCATGTTTTTCTTACTTTTTCAACCCTTCCAATTCTCCAATTATATACGGGGTTTTCACATGAACCCTTTTAGTCCTAATTTCATACTACCAGTGTCATAATAGTGTCACATTCCTTTCAATTACTACTAGTAGAACTTTATAGTGTCATAATTTGACAGTATGCAAAAACAGTTCAAAAGTATGCTGTCATATGCATACTTGCAATAAAAAATTATCCATTGGAGGTACATGCCTGAAACGTTGAAACTTTACTAATTTTGGAATGAGGAATTCAACAAAATAGCTTTATCTTTTATAATATGAATACCTTTTGTTATAAGTGTATCTAATTTTGGAGAATTTTGTGAAATTATGCAATTTTTATCTTGTCAAAAAGGGAAAGTTATGATTACAAAACTTAGAAATGTGTTTCATGAAATTAATCATTGGTCATCAATCCTTCAAACAAATGCTTATCATAAAGCTTTAAACTTCAAACTAAAAAAAAAACTGAAAGGATTAAAAATACATTTATTGAAACTAATGAAAAAGACTTTCTGGATAGTTGGAATGGTCCTCCTACATTTCCTCTTCTAATGGAGATTTACAGTCTGAATTTGTTTATAAACCACTGTTATAGCCAATATTTCTGGAATACTCCATATCCTATCATCACTGAATAGAAATTTAATATAAATGATTTGGTCAATGTAAAAGTTAGAGTAACAGTATACAGCAAACTATTGGTCTTGGTGCTTGTAACTGAAGATCTGAAGTGGTTTTTCTTCATCACAAATATTAGAATTGTTTGAATACTTAGATTCCCTGAGTGCCTTTCCTTCTTTGTTCCTTTAGCAGTAGATATGAAGTTCCATTAAAAGTTATATCATTGTAATATTTATTCCCTTCAAAACTATTCATTTTTAACTTTATTAACATACATTACAAGGAATTTGGGTTTTCTTCAGCCTGTTACTTCCACTCCTACTTCTCATAGTGTGGGGAACTGAACAGAAGATTAAATGCAATTCTTATTAATCACCCAGGTAGAAGGTCTCTGGTGTGAAAAGCATTAATACATAAAAAAGCAACATATACTCACTTAAAAAAAATGTTATGCATATTATCTTCCATAATGGCTTGAGGAAAAAGACAAAAAGAATAACATATGCTTGCAAAAAATGAAAAACTATAAAATGTATTCATTTTTTTTTAAAGAAAATGTAATAATTTCATTTTAGCCTCTGAAATAGGAGATAATCTCTAGAATCAGTAAACAAATAATCATTAAAAAAAATGGATTACATTTTGGAAATTACCTAATTATATTTCAATTTTTTACATGCCAAAGTTAAGCTAAACATATATCAAGTTCATATTTTAGTTTCTTTTATAAAATGTATCGAGTTTCATGTTTTTAAAAGAAAATGTAAATAAATTTTCAATTTAATCCACAAATAACTAAAATTAGAGAAAATATTGCCAGCCATGAAGATAGATAAAATGAATGACCATTAAAAAGAAAACTGGTCACTTTTTTAAAAAAATTATTTAGATTCTTTACAAACAAACATGAGTAAGAAATTTAAAGAAGTAAGAAATTTATAGATTTATTTCTTATTTTATATGAATTCTGTTTAATGTTTTTGTAAGAAAATACATAAAAACAATAAACAAAGCAAAAGTGAATTGAGCATAACTTTTTTTAACAAAATACGATGATTACTTTATAGTTTTAAAATGCATCATTAAAGAAAATATAAAAGAAAGATTTAAACTTTGTAATCTTTAATGCTGAATTGTAATCCCTATTGCTGGAACAAGTTTGATTTAAAATGGTGATATTCATTCACACAGTAATACAAATTTCAATGCATCAGGCCAAATGGTTTTGAAAGAATGAACGTAATTACCGCCATTTGATGCACATGACCACCAAGTTCTACAGCCACAGAGATATAAAACTGACTGATTATTAAAAATGAGACATTGCTCTATAAGTTGGTGCAATTTACATTTTTTAAGAGTTAAATGGTATTTTATCGACTAAAGTTTTCAACTTAGAAATTTTTTGTAAAAGACAACTTAAACCACTGACAAGTGTCCTTTTTCTTTCTATTTTGATATGTGTAGGGAGACACAACTTGAAGTATAACAAGTTTTGAAAACACCACTATGAAATTGTCAAGTTTGAAAATGTGGAAAAATGCCACCTGTTATTGAAATAGTGACATAATTTAAAGAGATTACACACTAATCATGACACACAAGAAACAATTGTATCTTTATAAAGAGAAAAGATTAAATTTTGTTTACATACTATTTTTATCAAAATAGACTAGAAAATAAATATCAGCAGTTGAAATTGAAAGAAATTTCACTATTTTGATTTCACTATGTGTAAACTAAAGCAAATTTGGGATACCTAATATGAACAAAGGACAATGATTCTTCCTCTTTTTAAGTCTTCAGTCAAGCAGAGGGTTCCTCCAACTTGACTTTTCCCTGTGGCCAAATGCATTCAACATCATGATGAGTCATAACTGACATAGCTACACCTGTGTTAATATCCATGAATACTGGTTTTCCTTCCACAGAAATAATAACTCAGCATAGGAGAGGAGGGGGAGCGTCTGAGTAGTTCTTGACCAAAAACATTTGGTAAGCTACTTCATCCTGTGTCAACTCCTTTGTCAAGTGAGTGGCCGTTTTTGCTCCCTTTTTTACCACATGGTCTGCCTATTTCTCTAAACAGATACTTTGTAAATGTCCCTTCCTACTACAATAGTGGCATACAGCATGTTTATATAGTAACTTGAACATTGCTGACTGTTTCCATAGACATAGCATTAGTTTCTTAGATTTTTTAAACGTTTATTGTTGCATTTAGGTGTGATTATCTGGCACATCCCGTTTATTGACTACTTTCCTTGCAGGTCTTGCACATGCCTCCATGCTTAATACAATCTGGTAAGCTTGCTGGAACTTTAAACCTTTCTCATTCATCAGCTTCCATTAAGTGTGGATGTCATTTAGTCTACAGACAATTCTATGTTGCAATATCATTAGTAAATATAAATGCAGATGATATGACTGTTGAAAAATCCCCAAATCTAGATAACCAGAGACTGGCAGTCAATCTCTTCTCTGGCCTGGTTTGGACAGCTCAGTGGGGGGAGGGGGGAGAAACTGGCATGTAATGTTCAATACCACTAAAACAAATCTAACTACATTTCATCATCACAGAGCAGACCCTAAGTTTTCTCCAGTCATGAATGATTGTACTGTCAAAGAGGCTTCTTGCCTGGAACATCAATTGAGACTCCAGACATTAAGTGGGACTCATATATATGATCCATTGTTAAAGATGCTGGTAAAATGGCCATTTCCTTTGTCACTCCCAAAAGTACCTTTTACTATACTCTGTCTTTACAAGAGTTAGACCAGACCAAAAATGGACTCTTTCTACATCTTAGCTGGAGCTGCCTAATCAATTTCCAGGCAGAATTCAAAAGTATTTGCACAGCCTTGTGAGCAACGAATTGTTTTCCATCCTAGAACCTTTTTTCTTCACAGATAAAACATTACTAGTCTCTTGATATTTATATAGATGCTTAGACAAACAATATTCTTTGGTATCATCAGCCCAGATCTTCATAACTAGGACCTTCTATTTCATGTCCACAGAGTTGACTCATCCTCATTCCCTTTGGTAAGGTGAAAGTTCGATTCAGACAGATTCCCTAGAACTGTTACATTGTGCAACAAACTTCTGAGAGGATGCTTCCTCTAATCACTATAATCTTAAACACTTCAAGTCTAGGTTCAGCATTTATCTCATAATATGTACCTTTGCTCCCTCACTCTACACCCTTACAACCTCATTTAGTAACCCTTTACTTGGAATGACTTCTCTCATTGACTAGAGAAATCAGTGACTTGATTTTTATAAGACTTCACTTCCACACAAGTCAACAGGGCCAATTTTACATATTTGATACTCACTCATCACATTTTTTCCAAAGAACTGCTCCATCCATTCTATTAGGTGCTACCATGGACTTTCTAAAAAACTCCAAAAAACACAGTTTAAATAATTTAAATGTCTTCTTTGAACTTAAATTTCAGATTTATTTGGAAGATAACAGCCTTAAGCTAATCCGAATTAAAAGGAAAATTCTGTATATAAATAAAATTTTTAGTTAGGCATATTTAAAACATTAGCACATTTTCTTGTCACTCACTGAACTTAGGCAAAAAATGTAAACAACAAATTTAAAAATCTCTTAAAAATCCAATATTTATCCTAGAGATATGCTTCAAAGCTATTTAGTAAATTTAAGGATTAATTAACTGGATTTTGTAAAAGTAACATTTACTTTTTATTTAAAACAATGAAAATAATGCTTATTTCCAGATGGTAGACAGTGGGGTCATAGGTCAAAAATGAACCGGATGAATTTCAAAAATGCAGTTTAAAAGTATATAGAAGTGTAGAATTTTTTCTGTTTAATCAGAAAGAAAATAACATGTTTTATTAAATTAAGCAAGCACCATCAGGAAAAATATATTTTGTAAGATTTGGGATTAATTTTCTGTGCTTGATATTGCAAAACTTTTATTAAAGACCTTCAGGAATTTTTTTATATAACTGTAAAAAAATTTGATGAACATGCCCAAAATTAAAAATTACATACAAGATATCAAATGGCGGAAGAGAGTGCCCCACCCCGCCAAACATTCCCACAGTTTTCTAATAACCTATTCAGTAGGATACCACCTCCAAAGACTCACCAGAAATGAGCATAGATTATGAAAAAATGGCCAAAATTTAATAAAAACTAACTTTTATTAATATTGTCAAAATCTTTGTTAGCTAAGAAGACCAAAGGATTTTCTGATTGTTAAATTAACCTCGGAAATTTTGATTAAATATTTTGTTTTTCTTGTGTCAACGGAGGACCATAAATTACTAGGGAAAATTTGAGCATCTTTTTTTCAATCAGAAACATATTGATTTGGAAATTCTTTCAGGACTTTTTCCCGAATGAATAAAATTATTTTAGAAACATTTCTTTTTTTCGAAATTGCTTTTCTGTTACCCGTCACTTATTTAATTCTGAGAAATTAATTTTTGTAGAGCTTAATTAGTTATTAGGACAAGTCCTTGGAGAGTAAATAATTTTTTTTTTGCTGAAAATGTGCTCTGAATAATAAAATAAAAAATGCAATAAAACTAAGACATTATTAAAAAGCTTTTAAATTGCTTTTATGAATAAGATATGGACAAAAATTTTTCAATGAATAATTAATTAACTTATACGAAAGCAGATTGTTTTTAAAAAGTTTAAACTTAAGCACAACGTAAACCTACATATAACCTTCTTCTTGCGTGTTTAATTTTACTTGTTGTATGTCAAAGAAAAAAAATATTTCAGTAGTAATCACTCCGAATTAATTCCCCTGAAAATCAGTACGTTCTTTTTTATTTTCTCCTCGTCCCTAGTATAATAACTTAAAAAATAACATAAAGGCTTTCAACAACTACATTGCAATAATACAATCATGCCAAAGTCCGACATTTATTTACTCAGTTATTTTGGCTCTCCCTCTTACTGCACCGCCGGTGACTACTCTTCCAGTTCCTGCTGCCTGCTCTACCGGAAGTGAAAAAATAAGTTACCGTAATAATGTCAGTCATTTAACTTAATATATTTTCCTGGGTGTAAATGTTCATTATACAGATTGTTCAGTGATTATATATAAAGAAAGTTCTCCTCCTCTCACTTTGTTGAGCAGTAATAATAACCTTATAAAACAGGCTGAATGAAAATACATATAATAATAGGATTGCAATGGGAGAAAGATTTATTCTCCCAATATTGTATCTCTCCCCATTATGGGCATTATTATATCAATGATATAATAACACTGATATTTTATGGACGAAATGGAATGACTGAAAGGAAAATGAATGACAAACATGGTTTGTTCTCAGAGAGACTTTTATAATATTAAGACATACACAAAACTATATATACGTATATATATATGTGACCAACATAAAGAATAATATATTACATATATCTACACAGCAAAGCAGAGTGTAAGGAGAAATGAAAAGGAAGGGTCATACATATAATATAGAAATACTCCTGTACATGGAGTAGTCATTTTTAGGACTCCAGATTCAAATAGGCCAGATTCATCTATGTCTGAGGCAAGGACATATTCCACAAATGAGAAACAGTCTTGGATTTTCCCAAATTGAGGACTGTGTAAGCTGTTAGGGAGGCAGATTTAGCCTTTTCTTGGGTCATGGGGGCCCGAGCTAAAGAAAGCAACCTTTCTGTTTGGGTTGCTGTAAACAAACTGAAAAATAGTGACATCATAACTTATCTCCACCAAAGGGAGATAAGCGCCTTCTGTATCCCTACAGACATTATTATAGGTTTATATGGGAGTTATCTGTTTTGTACAATCTTATTTAAAATTATTGCATCAAAAATCTCCTCTAGATTTTCAACTACTTAAAATTTTTCCTGCAACATGTATTAAAAGTATTTTTGCTGCAAACAATTAATGTTTATTTCTTTCAGAAATTTATAAAATACTTCAATTTCTTTTCTAAGAAAACAAAAGTAAACTACAGAACGTTGATAAGACAATTGTTATTATTCATATTGTCCTTTTGCAGATATATTCTGTATGAAAATTTTTTACACAATTATATGTGTCTATATTTCTGAGATGAGGTATTATGTACATTATTTACATTATTCGGACTATTGTCCTCATCTTTGTCGCCATATTTATTACAACGTTTCGGACATTGTATGCTCAGGCCTTCTTCAGGTGGTTGGAATGTCAAACTGACCCCTTTATTTTGCTTACTGGGGTAGACTGTTCTAGTGCCACGTGCCATGCTTGATGGATGTCAATTATCTCCTGTCAATTTCCCTCTGAAAGTTCTCCACTGCCTTACCGGGTATTGAACTCACACTCTTTGGGTCCTGTCACTGGATCTAACCAACGCCTTTATCCAATGTACCATGTGTTCTTGAGGACACATGGCACAGTGTATAAAGGTGTGGATAATGTACAATTATATTTGTTATTTTTAGAAAGTATATTGTACATTTATTTTTTTTAATTATTATCTTGTTTAATAAGTAGTAATGCTGCAAATTTGAATCAACTTACAACAAAGAAAAAGCAAGAAAGGTGTTTAAATATAAAAATATAAAATATTTTTGTGTTTTTATAACTAAATTTTTAGTTCTTTCCTGGTTTGTAGTTGTTTATTAAGATAAAAACAAATGTGATTTGTTCGCATATATGCGTGAGAAAAAAAGAGTCAAGGAAGAAAGTGAGGCAGAAAGTGTGTCATAACTTGGTGAGGGAGAGTTTAAGTATTATGTAGCTTGGAAGAAGGAAGAGTATAAGAGTCATGTAACTTGGTGAGAAAGACGGGTGAATGAAAAAGGGAATCTCTTTTAAACTGATGTATTGTGAATCTGTTGCTGTGTTTTGCTGCCCCTTTTCCTTACTGGCCTGTCTGGTCTGGTGACTTTGCTTAGATACTCTTCAAAGGGATCACAAAGCATTTTTTTTTTATTGCCAGTGGGAACATAACCTATTGGTTGAAAAATATTAAATATATAATTTCAAATAATTAATTTATTAACTGGAAGGATACATGAATCATCCAATTCAGAAACTATTTTTTTGTCATTTGTTATTCAACTGTCTTATTTCTGCCTTTACTTCACAGTAATTTAATTATCATATTCAATTATTGAATATTTAATGTAATCTCTTTATAAAAACCTGTTTTAAAAGTAAAATGAGCAGAGTTTTACAAACTGAAACATTAAATACCTAATGTTCATTTTTTAATTTCTTTTCTAGAATAATATAATTTTCTCTTGTTTCTTGTCAGCAATTACCTTTTAACTTGATATAACATTACATTTTTATATAAAATAATAAATATTAGTAATGTTTAGATAATATTTATTTATCTTTGTTAGGGTTTTTTTTAATTTTATTTAAAATGTTATTTTTGTTGACATCAGTGACTAATGTTAAAATATATATGTGGCAACACTCCAATTTTGTTATATTTCATCACTTAATGTCAGAAACTCAACATATTTTTTTTATTGTTTCTTTATCACATTTAGTCACAAGGTCATATAGATGTATATGAGAAATTATTCTACTTTTATTGCCTTAAATAATTTATGTCAGCAGACATATGACTATATAGGATCAATCATATCAGAGTGTATCTGTTACATTCATATACTAAATTGGTAATAGTTGATGATTTGAGAGGAATGGGTTAAATTATTGTGGGTAGTAGGTTATCTGTTCTGAATAAGTTGCTTATGTTATGACAATGTCCATTCCCACCATATATATTTAGTTTGGGTGTAATTTTGTAATGATGAGATGAAAATGCACAGTTTCAATAAATACAAAATAAATCTTTATATAACACAGTTATACAGAAGGATAAGGTGAAAGTTGAGGTTTCAAGAGTTTAAGTGTAAAAGTCCTGGAATATAAAAGAAATAGATAGAAAATGTCCATGGGGAAGTAAACACATATATGTATGTATGTTCATTTGTATCCAAATGTATTAGCCATTCTATTAACAATGTGGGTGAAGGAAGGTATATGTTTTTAATGTAGCAGGATATTTTAACCATTTATGGTCACTAGCTAGTCATGAAAATGCAATATTTCATTTCTGGGTATCTTACAATGATTGCAGCATTGGAAAATGGACAACATTTATTATTGATTCTAGTTTTGTATGATTTTTCATCTGTTTATATACACATCTATAGATGCTCTGCTTCTCATTGGCTCATGGCTTTCTGATTGGTTGGTCAAATTATTTTTAGAAATGGTGAAATTTTGGTCTCCTTGTTATTATTTGTTTATTTTTTTTCTTATATCCAGGTTATGAAAGCTTTCTGATTGGTTGGTTGAACTATGACTTTGTTTACCTGGCAATTTTTATTATCTGTCTATTTTTAGAGATGGTTAAATTTTGGCTTTCTTGTTATTATTTGTTTTTATTTATTTCTCTATCACCACACACATTCTGCTCTAGAGAACGGAGTTCTTATAAAATTATACACAAACACACACACACACACGAAATGTGTGTGTGTGTGTGTGTGTGTGTATATATATATATATATATATATATATATATGTAATTTTTTATATATATTATTTATATATTATATATGTGCAGTACTTATTGGAAAGAGCTCAATATCAGTGATAGTGCTAACATATTAATTTGATTGATGTGAGTTTGTGACCCTGGGTTTCATGCTATTTGCGATCGTCAGACAAACTCTTTTGCTTGTCTGATGATCACAAATAGTGTGAAACCCAGGGTCACAAACTCACATCAATCCAACTAAATATACATATATATATCTTGCAGTCTTAGTTTCTGAAATTAATGCAGGCTTTAGTCTGTCAATTAAGATGGTATTGTTCACCTCATCAGAAATTGTTTATGGGCAAGTATTGCAACTTAATAAGTGTTACTGAATGAGGAATAACCAAAATGAAAGTTGGAAATGAAATCTTTATAATCTCAATAAAATACAATACTCATCAGTGGTGTGAAGTAGGTAAAGGACTACAATTGGTGGACTACTTAGACAGCATATTACCCCCACTTACAATAGTGTCCAATGTATTTATGGGGACTGGGACGTACCCATTAGTGTTCATAGATATGGTATATAACAGAAAGTATTTCTGATTTCTGTGTAACAGCGTACACTACTTCCATGTTTTTTTCTGAACTCAATCTGTTCATAATCAAATATATTTATAAATATTTAAATCTTTTAGGACATATGAATTGGGTAAAGAATTCAAATGTCTGTTGGATAGTTTGTCAGTCTGTATTTCTTTTGCTAAATTCTTTACATATGAATTTCTTATTCCAGTATTCTTGTCTTTGTTTATAACAGGAGACAGTAGTAAATGGAGAGTAATTCAACTCATTAGGTGTTACTCTGATTCAGAGAAAGACAATAGATAGGAGCTGACAGTCATGGTTCTTTTCTGGCAATGACTGCAGTTTTTAGTGTTCGATGTGCTCGTTCAATTAATCAATTTGTTTTTGGATGGTAGGATGTTGTCCACAGTCTGTGGAAACCTATTGTCATTGATCACTCTGAAAACAATTCTGATCCAAATTGATTACCCATGTCTGTAATGACATGAAGGGGAACTCCAAATCTAGATATCTACAATGAAAGCTGTAGAAATTGATTGTACTGAAATTTCCGCTCATAGGACTCGCTTTTATCCAATGAGTATATATATATCAGTACATGTTAGTAAATATTGATAAGGTGAGAAATAGGGGTCAGTAAGATTTTTCACTGTTATTAAGGGACCCACTATATTCAGGTGTACTGTTTGAAAATGATTTGAAGGTAAATCAAATGTCTGAATTTCACTCTTTGTATATTTGGTTATTTATGCTTTCTGGCAATGCTGACATTCCTTGCATCATATATTTACTGATTTGCTTATTTTGCTCAGTAGAATCTCAATTTTATCATTTTGCTCAGTAGAATCTCAATTTTATCATTTTGCTCAGTAGAATCTCAATTTTATCATTTTGCTCAGTAGAATCTCAATTTTATCATTTTTATTGAAGCTGATATCCCAGCGTGTGATAGATTATGTTGACTATCAAATACTGATTTTCTGACATTTTGCATCACAAAAGGTTGTGAAAAGAGTAATGACACATCACGTCAAATAGTTTGATGTTAATCTGATTGTGAATGTGTTTAATTTTTTGATCACTAGCTTGGTGTTTCACCAATTCCTGAAAATCATATACATCCAAACTTTAGTAACTGCATCAACTGGTTTAGTTAAGCAGTCAGCTACTATATTCTGACTATCTTTTATATATGAAATATCACTAACACATTCACTCATAAAATAAAGGTGACATTGTCAAATTTCAGTGAAGTTTGACTCTTGGAAACATTACAAAGATGTTTGTGGTCTGTTAATATTCCTGCCTTCTATCTGATGTTTAAAATACAAAACTGCCAATTAGGCAGTTAGCAATTCTCTATCAAATGTGGAATATTTTTGTTGTGTCTGTGATAATTTTGGGAAAAAAAAACAATTTGAATTGGTTGCTTGTTGATCATTTGTTGTAATGCTGCACCCACAGTATAATTAAAACTGTCACAAGCTGATAGTTATTAACCTTTGAGTTGGGGTAGGTGTGAGCAGTTACACTTGAAAAAGTCATTTTTCCAAAGATTCCATCTCTTCTTTAATTAGTGTTAAATCTTTCAACTTTGGGTTCACTGTATACATTCAGTGAGTGGGAAAACCATATCATTAACAAATGGGACAAACTTCCGATAGAAATTGGCTATTCCAAGGAATCAACACAATGATTTAGTGTTGGTGGAGAAAAATCATTTCATTTAACTCCATGAAGTTTTTTAGTGGTAGGATTAAAATGCTGAATCCCAAAAGTTCAAGTTAATGAGCACTGAACAGACATTTCAAAAATGAAATTTTTTGGTCATACTCACTAAGTTTTTGTAGAACTTGGTTGAGGTGCTTAGAATGAGTTTCTTTGTAGTCTGAGAAGATGAGGATGTCATTGCTGTATATGAATTACTGAAGTCACAGAAGATGTTGTCCATCATCTGCTGAAATATAATAGATGTGTTCCATAGTCTGAAAGGCATGTAATTGTACCCAAACAAACCAGACAGTGTTATAATGACTGTTTTATGTACATTGTCAGGCTGGACCGGCACTTGATGATAAGCTGATAATAAATTAATTTTTAAGATTTTCTTGCCATGCAGACTAAGTGGTAATTTTCTAAGTGTAGCCTAGATGTGGCACAAGACTGAAAGTATGGGGCGCCCAGTGAGGATTAAACTTACTATTTAGTTGTAATTGTCCTAGCAAGACACGCTTGTTAACTATTACACCACATCGAGGTGCCCCCATGTAGCTGAGATGATAAATAATTTATATTCAGCACTTGTACTGATCTACATTTGTTATTGAATTTAGTTGCCTGTAGTAGTCGCCTACAGGTCTGTATGTACCATTCCACTTGTGTACCATGTGTAAGGCTTAACCCCATTCCAATTTTGAAAAGAATATTATTCCTGCTTCTTGGAGTTTCCTAAATTCTTCTTTTGTTATGCCAATTTTCTTTGCTAATAGTTGTTGTGATTTAAAAAGTGTGGCAGGGTTGCTACTAGTCTTGATCTTATAAAACACATTTAGTTTTTCTGCATAAAAGTTCTGATAAGGTGAAATTATATCTGGATATTTTTCAATAATTCTCCATACTGTCATATCAGCAGCTTTATTCTTGTTCACTATGATGTTCATAATCTCAGGTGTCGGTTTTGTGTCAGACTGTTTGATAGTTGTGCCAATCATTCTATTGTTTGTGTAGTCGACTGTCAGGCTGAAATGATTTACGAAATAACCTAGGAGAGATTTTGTAGTATCTGCAATCACAAGCACTTCTGAGGTTGTATACAAATAAATTTAATGTATCTTGTTCTGAACACTCAATCTTCTGTTTGTTAGTTTGTTGGGTAGATAACTGCACCATCTATATATTTCTTAGGTATAATCAATATGGCAGTTCCTGTGTCCATAAAAAGTGAATCTTTTGAGCCTCTAGTCAATCAAAGTGGTGGATAAGTAGAGGCTAACATATCCCTCTGAATGATTTTTCTGACAATTCAGCAGGTACAGGTGAAGAAGGGCAGGGACTAGGTTGTATTTTAACGTATTTTTTGTCCAGCCACTTGCAACATTATAAAAATTTTATCTTTTAATACTGTAAAAAAAAAGTTTGTCTTTAATTAAAAATGTAATAAATAAATGTTTTAATTGTCTAGGTTATTTTTTTACATATATTTTTGAGAAAAGTGTATTGTAAATAAAAGCCAGATGGTTTGTAAAAAATTGTTACAGTTGTGTAAATCTCTTTTAGATTTAGTGGTTAAAAAACCATCAAAATTATTTTGTGAATTGTTGCAGATTCATTTTGAATTTGTGGAAAAATATTTTATTGTATTTACTATGCAATCAGAGATGTAATCTCATGCCTTTGTAAAACTTTGGATGAGGTCTATGGGAGCCATTTTTGTTCTCATAAAAAGCATCTAGGTCAGTAGATAAGACAGTAAGTATTTAGTTGTGAAGGTATTCAGACATCAGGGCAGAAAGAATTTGGACTTCAAGATAGAAAGCACTTAAAAATGTCAGATATGAACTAGTCAGTCACTTGCAGGGAGCAGAAGGGTTTTTAACATTCACATGTAAAAATCACTGCCACAAGAAGGAGAACAAAAGGCTTTGGTTTTCACAAGGATACTGCTGCCACCAACAATGAAAAGAAAACAAAGACATTCCTATATATTGTTAAGGCCCCGGGAAACATGTGGGTAGCCAAACAGAAAGGAAATTGAAAGACATTTCAAAATATTGATGAATATCCCAGAGACGCTTGTGGGATAAGTCAAAGTAGTTTTTTTTTCTATTTGGTGGGTGCACTTTTTGTTTTTCTGCTTTTTCTGAATTTGCTATCTCAAACTTTGTTTTTTTCTTCATTTTCAAAAGTGTAATCCTTTTTTGGTATAGAGTTAAATTTTTATCCTGTCTTAGTTATTGTATAAGGTGCACAAAAGGAAATTTTTGTGTAAGCTTTTATATGTAAATTTTGTATTTTTCTTTTTCCCTTTTGTGTACTGTAATTAATGTTTGTTTTTTAAATTTTGAATAGTGGTAGAGTTTTGTTTGTTTTACACTTTATTCAACTTTAGGAATAAGAAACACACATGTTCTCTCTTTTTACTTTCTGGACTTGCTTATTTAATATATAGCAGAAGAATATCTATCATTTTTTGAAGGTGATCTGTTTCTAGAGAGGATTGGAATGCTATCACTGGTTTCATAGAAAAGTGGTAGTGCCTGAATAAACCTATGTCAAACAATTTCCTCACCAACTCCAATGCGATTAGCTAGTGATAAGTTTGTTTAAATATAATGAAAGATGTCCTGTCATGTTGGAAGATCACATCAATTTGTTAAGCATCTCTAGTTTAGATGTTTCATGTGAGCTTATTATGGCTTCTTTTAGCTTTTCACAGTCCTTTGATTGGCACATAGTTGGTTAAAATTTTTCAACTATATCTGCAAGAAGTGATGCCAGTATGTGGTAAGATTTTTGCCATGCTCCTTTGATGCCTATATTGCTGAACTGGGGCTTCCATGATGGAAAACCATGCATGCACACTGGATTCAATGAAAGCAGATAGCTTCAGGGATACAGCCTGTATTGAATGGTGTTTACTGGAGAGCAGTTGTTCAGTTTCACTGTTGGACATGGTGTAATTTCTTTACTTTTTTATGTATCAGGTACACTGGAGATTATTACTTATGGGCAAAAAATCATGTTATCTTGCTGTTGATTGCTATGTTTCATTCATATAACAAAATATATATTTTACAATTTGCAATAAAGGAAGTCAAAGCAATTACTTTTGGTAAATTTACTTTGGGACTATTTAGTATAAAAAAGGTATATGTATAATCATCTTGATTTTCTTCATGGTAAGTATTTCCATCAATACAAAAATTCCTCATCTGTATTTAAAATATATATTGTAAATTAAACTAGAGGACATACACTATAATAACAATAATATAATGTCTGCATAAGCATAAGAAGATTTTTTAATGAAGTCACAGAAAAAACAAATTAAAAAATATCCAATATTACAACATTTACAATCATGATATAAACATTACTTTTTTTTTTTTTTTTTTTAAGCATTTCACCCCAAGCAAGGTGGGAAGCCACTAGCATGTAAGGGGTTACAGAGGATTTGGAGTGAGAACAAATAGGAGCAATAGAGGAAAGGATGAGGAGAAGGATAGTGGATAGATCAAGGCAACTGGAGATGTCGATTGACATTACATTTGAATAGTTGGAGATTATAGCTCTCAGGGAAACAGGAAAAGGGAAGGGAGTTCCACAGGTGAAAGGTGCGAGATATGAAGCTATTGGAGTAGAAGAGATGGCTACATTTAACAGTTTCAACAGTGAAAGGGTGAGAGCGGGATGCCAGCCTCATAGAACGCTTGAATTCATGAAGTCTGGGAACCAGCGAAAACAGCTCATCGGAGCAATTACCATGAAAGTATTTGTAAAAAAGACAGAGAGAGGCAACAGCACATCTGTGAGAGAGCGACTGCAGATGAGATGCCAGATCAGGGCCAATTACATTGCATATCCGTCTCTGGATCTTATCAAGAACTCCAAGGCAAACAGAAGGGGCTCCAAATCATATATGGCAGCAATACTCCATGCAAGGGTGAATGGTTGATTTGTAGATTTGAAGGATCGATTCTGCGGAGAAAAATTTCCTGGCACGGCACAGGGAGCCAACTTTCCTTGCAAAGCAATTGACTCAATGTATTTGTTCCATCAGCAGTCATTGTGAGACTGAGCAGCCACAAAGAGGTGCTCTCGAGAAATTGAGCATCAGACATTCTAATGGGGGAGAGGGAAGGATCTCCGTGGTGATAAATAGAGAGCAATTTTGTTTTTAAGGTGTTAAACTTAACCAGCCAATTCCTGCCCCAGTTCACAACAGATTGGAGGTCCTTTTCGAGACAAACAGCCAGGTTAGTTTTGTCAGCGAGACTAGATTTGTTTTTGAGGCAGGAGTAAATTGTAGTGTCATCTGTGTAGATGCCTACTTGGGAATCTATGACGTCAGGAAGATCGTTAATGAAAATAAGGAACAGAGTAGGGCCTAGGATGGAGCCTTGGGGAACACCTGCATTCGTGGGATAGGAGCAGGAGGAGAATCCATTGAGAACGACTTTCAATTCATGGTTTGACAGGAATGATTATATTAAGTCAAACAATCGACCTGAAATTCCTGGAGGTTGCGAAGAAGGCCGGCATGCCAAACCCTATCAAATGCTTTGGAGATGTCTAGAGCCATGGCACGAGCTTCTCCATTATTTTGAAGAGCTTGGTAGACAATTTCAGTGATGGCCATAAGCACATCAGCTCTAGATTGGGCGAAGCAGAAACCATATTACTTGCCTGAGAGCAGATCATAGGATGTAAGGTGGTTAACCACTTCGGCATTGATTAAAGCTTCGAAGACTTTGCCAAAGATGGGTAGGAGACTGATAGGATGGTAATTAGAAGGGTCAGAGGGGTCGCCAGAGTTCTTAAAGACAGGAACAATCGATGAGGACTTCCAGCAGTCTGGAAAACAAGATTCCTTAAGGCAGTAGTTATAAAATTTGGAGAGGACAGGCACCAGTTCAGGCGCACATTTCTTCAAGACAATGACTGGTATCCCATCTCCACCACTAGCCTTGTGGGGGTCTAAATTAGAGATAATGCCCAATACCAATGACGGGGTTATGTGCAACCCACTCAATGAGGCCTCAGTTCTAAGAGGGAAGTTGGGTATGGGTATACCGGAAGAGTCGAGTGTTGAATTGAATGAAAATTTCCGAGCAAATCATTCAGCCTTGTCAGTAGAGGAGGTCAGGACCTCAAAATGGTTGAACAAAGGAGGTATAGAGGGTTTGCTATTGTTGAGTACACTTATGCAGAGACGCCAATAATCTTTGGAGCCAAATTTGCGAGATGCAATATGCTCCTTCATCCGAGCAGCAAATAGTGACTTAACATTGTTGAGGACATGCTTACACTTGTTACAGGCAGTGGCAAAGAGACGTCTATTGCAGTCAGACATGTCACCACGATATAGGTGGAAGAAGTGGTTCCTATGGGTAATGGCGGCTGAGCAAGCAGCGGAGAACCAATGGAAGGAGCCCGATTGACCTTATATTTCCTGGAGGGGATGAAAGCGTCGATTCCAGCTTTAATGCAGGAGGAGACCTCAGAAGCATGTTCTTGAATGGGGAGTGTAAAGACAACATCCCAGGGGACATCACAGAGGAAATCCTGGAATGAGTCTCAGTCAGCTCGTTGATAGTAGAACGAGGTTCTAGTGATAGAAGGTTCTTTGCAGGGGGTGGAGTTGAAGGAGATGTTGACAGACACTACAGCATGATTGGAGTTACCAAGAGGGCAGAGCTGTGTGGTGCTACAAGACTCAGGGATGGAGGTAAAACATAGATTGAGAAGAGAGGCTTTACCATCCCGATTGTAAGCAAAACGCATGGGAAAGTCAACTATCTGTATGAGGGATTGAGAAACTGAAAAATTAAGTGTTTCAATGTCTGCAAGGTCAGTAGTAGCATTCTTAAGCCACTTGGTATGATGGGCGTTAAAATCGCCAAACACTAATATGTGAGCAAACGGATGGAGAGAGAGAGAGAGAGAGAGAGAGAGAGAGAGAGAGCCTTGTCTATGCTGTCAGAAATGCTATCGATTATTCCACAGTCTTGAGAGAATGGAGAGCAATAAAGGAAGAAGAGATAGCTTACAGTATTGAGAAGAGATAGCCGGAGACACATGTATGAATAGTCTGGCGATTCGAGAGACAACTCTCTAACCAGTGGGAGATGGTTCTTGACGTAAACACCAAGCCCATCCATGTGGGTTTGAGAGTCTTTTCTAAGGAGAGGAAGGTAGCCGGGGATCGAGAGATCAGAGGAGGGGATAGATGAGTCAAGGTTGGTCTCACACAGAGCCTGTATATCCAGGCAGTTTGCAGTGAGGAAAGATTCCACACTGCAGAAATTGGTTCTAATGCCATGGATGTTGGAGAATGAAATGTTAAATGGTTTAGGTGATTTTTGAAGGGCTGGTTTAGGTTTATTTTTTTGATCTTTGTTAGTCATCATGTGGAATTATGGTTGGAAGATGAGAAGACCTGGAGTAAAAGAAGCAGATAGTTATTGACTGTGATGTGGGCAGAGAGACGTTGGCACAGCCTGCATCATAATGTGGCCTCAGGGTTGCCAAGCGGAGGTGATTGCAGGGATACCTTTCCATGCGTGACATGGCACTACAGACACCCCGGTATTATACAACTGTTGATCAGAGTGGCTGCTCAAGACGCTATGCAAGAGTTATGGCTCCTAACTACCAGTCGGAAACAGCAGCCAGGAAACTGTCAACCTTGTACCCTCAGAATGAAGAGGTAATGCCACAGACTGCACACATCATGGGAGAAACACATCAGCACTAGTACAGAGGCCAGAGAGAGAGAGAGTTCTGGAAACCCCTTCCTAAACAAGAAACAAGGTGTGAGCCTCTACTCTTGTCCAAGTGAAGGGGGAGGAGCACTGACTGGGTGGTAGGACTCCTCCCCTTTCTCTTGGACAAGAGTAGAGGCTCACACCTTCTTTCTTGTTTAGGAAGGGGTTCCTGGAACTCTCTCTCTCTAGCCTCTGTACTAGTTCTGCCATGTTTCTCCCATGATGTGTGCAGTCTGTGGCATTACCTCTTCATATCTTATTTAGTAATGCCTACCTAAAACTATCAGAATGCATTTGGTTTTTAGAAATGCTGTATATTGGTTGAAAAGGGAGATAATAAATGGTAAATACAAATAGACTTTTTCTTCATATATTAAATAATGAGAATTGTAGTGACAGCCATTTTTAACAGTAATGAATAAACAAAAAAGTTTGATTAATTAAAGTCTATTTTGTAGAACAATATTTCCTGGGAGGCTGTTTTTATTATTTTTAACAGTCTAGTAGTAAAAATGAATTTATTTTTTAATATTTATTTCTTTAATCTTCCAAAAGAGTATCTCAATATTTTAAATCAGATAAATTTGCAAAGTTAAGTAAAAATTGGTGAAGTTAAGAAATTCACTGTGACATTTTTGAAAATTTGTATCTTGTGCAATTAAATAGCAAAGAGTAAAAGTCAAAATGACTTTTCTGTCACATGAGTAGCAACAACTAGCAATGAATGACTGAGAAAAGTCTAACCAAAGAATATGAAACTTTAATTGGTTTCCATCTATGTACATATGACATTAAAAATTTAAGCAAACCTAATTAAGGTCTGTCATTTTATACAGTTTATGAAGTCTTGAATAAGAGAGTGACAACTTCTCCTGAGAGGTTGAGGTATGAAAAATATTTTCTATTTATATTTTACATTCTTGTTTAATTCTATTTGGTTCATGACATTATAAAAAGTGAATAAAAGGTGTCGTATCCTGTTGGTACTCCCACATTTTTTTAAAAACAACTGGAAGAAAAAGCTTAACCAGTCTGGTTGTAAGACTGATTCAGGATATAAAAAGGCCTCACAGCAAACTGAGGTACAAAGTGTAGTATCTGTTCCAGCAGCCAGTCCACAGCTTCAGCCATGAGCACCAGTTCCAGCTAGACAGCCAACTATCATCATCTCCAGCTCACCATCAGCTGCCAGTCCAGCCATCCTCACCAACAGCAATGATATGCAATAAATAGTCCTTAGGACAACGTGTTGAAAAAAAAAATAGTCAGTGGGAAAACCACATTATAATAGAATGAATGAACAATTTCCCAATGTGAAACCTCCGCATTAGTTTCTAATGCTGTCACCAACATATTGAATGAATCAGGCAGACTTGCTAGGAGATATATAACCCAGTGTTCTTCTACTATATCCCTTATAACACATAATTCTTCATAATAATTTCTGTCATCGTTTTGATATGGCTCTGAGCAGGATTTCCTTCTCTTAACTTAAGAAAAAATAGTCTCCTTCTCAACGTTAATTTGTTTGTTGAAGTCTTCTTCTGAAACTGGTCTGCTAACTTTTTCCATACAATTATAGGGTCAATAGGGTCTCCTATTATATATAGTATTGATAGATCAACAGACAAAACAATCGTAGCTAAAGCACGATCCTTTTGGGACAAGTATTTTCCATATGCATCAGCCTCCATAGGAATAGATTCCGTTTTATTTATGATACACCACAAGCCATCTTTGATTAGAGCCATTTTACATTGTATTTTCCAGGTGGCATAATTTGCCCCATTCAGTGGTACAATGTTTAATTTAGTTTCCATAATTCCCATTAACAGAAAACAAAAAAAAAAAAATTAGCAAAAACAAGATGTCTGACTTCTAACACGTGGTGGCCAGTAGCCTGGGCCCATAACCAATGTTGAAAAAAAAAATAGTCAGTAGGAACACCACACATTATAATAGAATGAATGAATGAATGATAAACGTCCTACCTTAACTTTTGGTGGTGACAGAACAAACAACATTCATACAAGAAGCAATAACAAATGAGACATCATTATGGTTTTAGAACATGATAATTTATTTATTTTGTACAGCTCTTTTACAACAACTGAAGAAAAAGGGAAGGAAGATTAACCGAAATAGATCCATACACCCTCTACAACTTGAAAGATAAATGTCCAAGGTCCAAGGGAGATAACTAATCCCTTATTTATTAATTTTTGTTTTATTTTAAATATTATCTACAAAGAGTGCAATTTTCAACACAACTGGTGGATGATGTGGTGAGCCTGATGCCATTGTATCTGGAGTGGGTTGCCCTGGCTCTCTACATGGAGATGGATGAAGATGACCAAAGGGATATATATCAGATAGAGGTCCGGTTGAAGGAAGTGTTCACCAATGATGTGTTCAGAGCCTACAGGAAGCTGACCGTGGTCAGGTGGACTGGCAAGTAGGTGGATGTTTACATGAGCAAAATCAGGCAGTTTGAGGGATTTGAGCTGGAAAAGCACACTAAATTGACTTTTGTCACATGGTTCCCTGATGCCATTTCCATCAGACTTTAACAGGAGCCAAACATTGAGACCCTGCCTATGAAGGGACCTAATAGTGAAAGGGGACCAAAGGTGTAGTTGCAGCCATGTGCTCACCCCACAGTAATACCATAATTCCTACCAGGAGCAGCCCCAGTGCCAGTGTAACCTGCTACAGGGGTAGTGGCAAGGGTCCCACAGCAAAAGACTGCCAAAAGCGTGGAATGCATTGCTACCAATGTGGTGAGGTTGGGCACTGGCCCTGGTATAGTACGGAAAACAGGCCAGAGGATGAGGCATCAGTGCCATCCTTCTCCCTGAACAAAATGTAAATGTGGCACTCCTGGGGACAGTCATCTGTGTTGATGGGATGTGGTGTTTGGTGCTAATTGACAAAGGCTGTTCATGGTCAATAGTAGATGCAGATTGGTGCTGATCCAGGAAGAAAACAAGGGTGTATTTCAGGATGATTGCAACTACATCCCAACCACATCCCATGTATGTTGCAGTGTTGGAGTGGTCATAATATCCACAGACAAAGGAAATTCTGCTAAGATCAATATTCTGGTGGCGGTGCATGGCAAACCACTGGGTGTTTTACTTGCTGTTGGGGATTGATGTGATAAAAAAGTCATTATGTGTGCAGCCATGTCCATCAATGAACCTGACTTCACTGTCACTTTTGACTGTCAGAGCTATGGCATGGAAATGGTCACAGGACTGTGAATCTGAAGGACTGCAAAATGCAGAATATCTGATAGCCACAGAAATCTGAAAGGACTATGAGCAAAAGCTCCACATGTGGATAGACAATGGTTAGCTCATGCTGTACCTGGAAGCAAAGCTGGGGTTTCCCAAAGACTTTGATGGCTGTACTGCAGCAGAATAAAGCAAAGGTACATTCAATGATGGACTACTGAGATCTCAACCATCATGTTGATGCATTCATGGCTAATGCAGATATCTGCACAGCTAAGCCTGCAAATGGTGGCAGAAAGGTTCAAATGTATCTTTGCTGGACCTCAGGAGAGCATACCTCCAAGTCTGTGTCCACGAGACACTGTAGCCACTCCAGATTGTGAAGACTGATGGGAAACAGTAATGCATGACATGTTTGCGGTTCAGCCTAAATGTAGCTCCCCATATCATGAAGGCCATTGTCAGTACAGTGATGTCGCAAGAAGAAGCTATTGACTGCATGGCATCAGCTTACATTGTCGACTTCTATGTCAATGAAGATGTTGTACCGATGACCTTGGCTCAGTTTGGGCTGGAATGCAAAGATCCAGAATGGTTAGAGGATGCTATATGGGTGCTGGGATTGACCATCGGAATGGAACATGGTAAACTGCAGTGGAAGTGAGGAAGCATGGTCTCAGAAGCACCCAATGTTGTCATGTGACAGACTGTGTTCTCCCTGTGTGGGAGGTTTGTTGGGCACCTCCCGGTATGCGAGTGGCTTTGTGTGGCTTGCAGAATAATCAAGAGGAAAACCAGTTCAGTTATGAAGGGCCAGGATGATGAGGTGAGGGACACCCTCCTCCACCGTATGATGTTTGAGACTGTGGATACAGTGAAGAGAGATGATCACTGTTGGGACGGCAGTAAGCTTGTGCACTCAGCGCAGTTCAGATTGGTGCATTGTGGTGTGTGCTAAATCAGAGTCCCTTTCAAGTGTTGTTCCAGTGTCTGTGTTACAGAAGAAACTGTTTCCTGCTACCCCAATCCAAGAGTAGATGCTTTATCAAAACTGGCAGCATCTAGTGCAGAAGCCAGAAATTGGTGGCCAGTTTGATCTTTTTCACTTGACAAATCATTCAAGGAATCTAATCCACAATTTTTTTCAGCCTATCCTTGTTTCATAAAATCTCAGATGTTTTAGAAACACTATTTTCAAAAACAGATAAATCCTCAGAAGAATGGATGGCCATTTTAGTTACCAATGAGTGAAGCAGTAATTCAAACTGATGAATTTTCAGAAAAATCTAACTGTAGAATTAAGCAATTAATTTCTGGTGATAGCAACCCTTTATCTGGACTTCTAATGAGTACCATTCATTTCAAGTGATAACATATTCACTGTATCAGACACACAAGTTTGTTTTTCACCTGCATGCAGACAATAGCAACTAGAAAAAAATTGCCATAAATAGAGTAAGTAAAATATTTAAATCTAATTTTATTTACAATTTTTGAAACCCTGAGCATTTTGGTCAAACTGTTGAAGAAAATATTTTGATTTTAAAGCTAATTGATATTTAATATCATTAATTAAAACTTGCTTGAGTAGTTTTTAACTCTAAATGTAGCAATTCAATTTCTTTTTTTCTATTAAAAAATATTTGATATCATATTTAAAAAAAATATAATTAAAATAGAATAATCATGTTTTCAATGATTTCATGTTTTGTTAGAAAGGAAAAACCAAAATTTTGACAAAGAATAAATAGAAAACATACTTCCATTAACAACATACAATTTTGTGATTTTGAAGTCAATTTTTAGCTGAAACAGTAAATAATACTCAACATTCTTTTTATTTACTAAATTTTACCCAAAACAATTCTTGAGAGCTACTCAAGGTAGAAGATCACAGTGAAAAAGGTAATTGTGAAGGAGATGTGTGATATGAATGGAAAGAAAATGATAGAAAGTGAAAATTATGAGGATAAGGAGAATAGATAACATTTGCCCCTTGACATGAAGAGGTCAAGATTGAAGTGAAGAACCTACATGGGAGCCTGTTTCACAAAATGGCAGTTCCTAAAAAAAGCTGTCTGAGTGGAACTTTCTTTTTACATTTGTGTAAACTAGGGAAGGTTGCTGTATCGTACAGAGGGACGTCTGTAAGACCAACACCGGTAACTCATCCTTGAAATGGACTAAATCGGCCATGGGCAAGGTGTGGCATGTGTGTGAACAACGTAAGTATAAACAAGGCTAGTGGGAAGCCTTGAGTTAAATAGACTACAACTGTTACTCAAGAACTCTACTATTCAGAATACAGAGAATGTAAGGAGTAATTCAACTCTATGAAAGTGGTATGGTGTCTCTAAGCTGTAAAATTCTGATCCAGTTTTTAAATGCCAGTAAAAGGAACAAAACACAAAAAAATATAAAATATTGATGGTGATGCATTTCCATACATTTTATTTCCAAGATAACATGTCAATGTATGTGATAAAAACACATGAGTGCAGCAAAGAATAAAAAATGTTTTCAACTGTGAAGAGCTTGATTGTTTCTTTAAGAAACTTTTGTTTTGTTTTAATGAATCAGGCTAATTACTTTGTGAAATATCATATAGTCTTGACAGTTCAGGTATTCATTGCAAATGTTTACAAAACTATAATACAAACATATGTATCTAAATATAAATATTTATATATAACCAACATATATTATAGAAACATTGTATTTTATTATATCAATTTAAATTTTTTTGATCCTTATATCATTTTCAGTAAAGGATGGCACTTGCTGTAGAGCAAGGTTTGTAAGCTAATCTCGCAAGTGATCATTAGTGAGTTTGAAACCCTACTAGGTGTTCAACTGTTGTGTCCTTTTATCAAACTAAATTAAACTTAGTAAATACATATATTTTTTTCTATCATTAATATTTTAAGGTTCTGGATATTAACAAGGTTCTGGGTTTTGTGTGTATTTTTTTAGGTGAAGGTGCGTGTTCAATATATAAACAACAAAGATAAAAGAAAGAAACAAAAAACTTGAATTTCTGCTATGGATGTTTATGTTAACTGTATGGAAATATAGTTAAATGTCTCTTGAGTATGTCTGTTTTCTTTTTTTGTTCAGAAACAATTTATGGAAAGTAAGGATAAGAACAGGTAAAGATGGTCAAGCTCAAGTCAGCCTCATGTTGATTCAGAATGGCTGAATCTCTACTTCATGAGTTGGGTTGTTGAAAACATATCTGAATGATCTTGTTGAAAAGTGGAAAGAGTTCAGTCATCAGTGAGCTAGGGAAACTAACATTCCCCAGTGGGAACGTTATTACTGTGTGGTTCACATCTTGAAGCTAAGAGGAGAAAGAGGAAGATTCTGTTCTTTCTGGAAGTGGGTGGTCATAAAATTGCACATGTGACCAGAAACCCTTTTCAGTTTCTTTATAACTTGCATCATGGGAAAAGGAATTTTTTTGTTTTTTTATTTGTTATTATTATTTTAGTTATTGGTTTTATTTCATTTTCCCCCACAAGGTTATTTCAAATTATTTATTTTAAATGAATTGCAGGAAAAGAGTTGTTTGGATTTATATAAATTTAAATCTTTTATATTCTATTTTTAGACTTTTCATCTTGATATGTGTATCATATCTTTTTAAGACAAACTATTTTCAAAAAGCCCATCATTCTGGTTTGAAATAAAATTTTTATTTTCCTTTCATAATTTGGTACAGAGGATAGGACCTTGCATTTAAATGTTCCATTGACCAATAATATTGAAATGTATTTGCAAATCCAAATTGAATTATAATTAAGCAAACTTTATTTCTAAGATTACATATATATTTTCAAAACAGTTTTAATATTTTAGAAATCCTTCATTTGATAGAATAAACAATGTCATATCATTATCATAATCTCATTTGTTATTTATTGCATTTTCGCTGTAACCATTACAGATTATGTCTTAAAATTGTCAAAGAGACAAAATTTATACCAATAACTTAATATTATACTCTGTTGCAATTAGATTGCTTTTGGATTCATTCTGCATGCTGGCTGGATGTGAACACCATGAAGGCAGAAAATGAAATAACAAAAGTTGTTTTCTGTAGGCTCTGTGCATCATATCCAGTCTATGAAGCGAGCTCTGACAGTGGTCAATCGTGAACATTCCCACCAGAGAGAGATAGAGATAGATGCCTTTGGGGACTACCAGACCCGCTTAAAAGTTGGCCTCTGAGAACAACACCAGCAGTCGCAGCCCAATGTACCACTGGCCGTCAAGCAGTGTGCTACTGCTGCTGCTACTGCTACCACCACTGCCACTGCTGTGACCATCAATACCACCTCTCAACAACAGTACCACTCCCAGGCTTAACTATCCAGTTTGTGTTAATAACATCTCAACTTCATCATCTCGGCAAACATCAGCCACAAGCAGTTGACTATCTTTCTTTGACTCTACCCAGCTACAAGCTTTCATTCTTGACAATGCTGTCACCTTAGTAAATGCCAACATGATAACATCTCAACTTCAACACCATGTCACCTTAGCAATACCGACTTGACAGCATCTCCACATTGGCAACACCAAGCTACTAACCTTCTTCATCGCCAACACCATCACCTTGGCAAATCCGACTCTGCAACCAAGCTACGACTGCAAGCAGCAACTCTGACTCTGCAAGCAGCGATTCTGATTCTGCAAAATAAGTTACTGACTCTGCAAAACAAGTAACTCCAACGCCGTGAAACAAGCAACTCCAACTCTGCAAAGAAGTGACTCCACAAAGAAGCGACTCCGACTCTACAAAGAAGCGACTCTGACTCTACCCACCAACATGATGCCAATCAATTAAACATGCATCAACCATATCCTATAACCTTGGCCAGGCCAGTACAAGAAATAGGTCAACTCTTGACACTATGCTTACACCCAATTGCTATCCTGATGATCACCAACTGAAACTGATATTTCACCTAAATTTGACATATCTATGTTATACTACCCTCCACCATCTATCAATCAACATGGACACCAACCATATCCCATGAACTCAAACAGAAACCCGCACAAAAATTAGGTAACTCCTGGTGTTGCCCTTACACCTGAATGCCATCCTGATGACTGGCCACTGAAACGGACATTCCATTCATCCTTCAACATCTCTGTACTGTCTACCAACAATAAACTTTGTTCAAAATTTAATCCTTGTTATTCCTTTCTCTCACTACCAAATGCTTAATATAACATTGATATATATATTTTTCATTAGAATGAAAAACAATTTTTAAAATTGTCACAAATTCACTTAAAAAGTAAGATTTGATGAACAATATTAAAAAAAATTGTAAAATTTATCCTAATAAATGATTTGATGGTTTGTAAGACAATTTACAATTTGTTTAAGATTAAATTTTTTTTCCAGTCATGTAACTTTTTGATATTTATTTTCCATGGTTTTCAAAATGGTTTTGTAATTTAATTAAACATGGAAAAATATATTTTTAAGACATTAAACAATAAAGAAACTTATTTTATGAAAAATTGTCATTTACAAGATCTGTCATGTTCAATTGAACCCAATGTTACTTAATAAAATATGATTTGTGAAAGTGTCACTAATCACACATCTTGTTCATTTTCTTTATTATGAAAATGAGTAATAATAAAATGCTCAATGCATAGACTGAAATTCACAACCAAATGTTTTCATTTTGTTTGTTCAGTTTAACATATTACATTTTATTTTTGTAATTCTCATTCTTCATATATTTATATAAATATGAGGAGTGTTGCATTATCATTTAATGTCTTCTCTCTTGTATTATCATTTAATGTCTTCTCTCTTGCATTATCATTTAATGTCTTCTCTCTTGTATTATCATTTAATGTCTTCTCTCTTGCATTATCATTTAATGTCTTCTCTCTTGTATTATCATTTAATGTCTTCTCTCTTGTATTATCATTTAATGTCTTCTCTCTTGCATTATCATTTAATGTCTTCTCTCTTGCATTATCATTTAATGTCTTCTCTCTTGTATTATCATTTAATGTCTTCTCTCTTGTATTATCATTTAATGTCTTCTCTCTTGCATTATCATTTAATGTCTTCTCTCTTGTATTATCATTTAATGTCTTCTCTCTTGCATTATCATTTAATGTCTTCTCTCTTGTATTATCATTTAATGTCTTCTCTCTTGCATTATCATTTAATGACTTCTCTCTTGTATTATCATTTAATGTCTTCTCTCTTGTATTATCATTTAATGTCTTCTCTCTTGTATTATCATTTAATGTCTTCTCTCTTGTATTATCATTTAATGACTTCTCTCTTGTATTATCATTTAATGTCTTCTCTCTTGTATTATCATTTAATGTCTTCTCTCTTGCATTATCATTTAATGTCTTCTCTCTTGCATTATCATTTAATGTCTTCTCTCTTGTATTATCATTTAATGACTTCTCTCTTGTATTATCATTTAATGTCTTCTCTCTTGCATTATCATTTAATGTCTTCTCTCTTGCATTATCATTTAATGACTTCTCTCTTGCATTATCATTTAATGACTTCTCTCTTGTATTATCATTTAATGACTTCTCTCTTGTATTATCATTTAATGTCTTCTCTCTTGCATTATCATTTAATGTCTTCTCTCTTGTATTATCATTTAATGTCTTCTCTCTTGTATTATCATTTAATGTGTCCACCCTACTCAATGTTAAGGAACATAATTCACACCCCCTTATGTATTTCAGCTCTGCTTCTTCCACTCTCTCTTCTCCTGTACTAAAATAAATAAAGCTGGTCACAAGCAAGTTTTCTCTCTCATTCAACTTGTTTTTGTCATGTTCTTACAATGACTTAACGTGATGGCAGTGAGAAAGTAAGCCATGCCGTACAACTCTGTAAATGAAGATTTATGTCTATAAAATGGAAGTCCTACATAAACTGTTTCAGTGATGTTGAGCATTTGGAGTGATGATAACAAGGCCTTATTAGCATGAGAAGTCTCCATGTGTGTAAAAATGGCAGAAAAGTTCCAATCAAATATATTGCTGTCAGGCAAACTGGACACAAAGACAAATCCTTCTGAAAGAAACTCTGGAAATAGATGTGGATTAAATACAGCTTTGTGATCAAACTTGTAAAGGACCGTGTTGAGTAGAAGTAGATGAACACATGTGAGTTAAGATTTTCCTGCTAGCCGGTCCAACTACATGAGAAAGTTGGACTTTAATTAAGTCCAAAGAAGGCAAAGAAAAACACACACAAGACCGATAAATATATGTAAACAAATATATGTATTAATAACAAGAAAGGTTACAAGTTACATGGACAGTTACATGAACAGAGTGTGTGTGGTGAATATTATGTGTGTGTGTGTTGGGGTGAGTGTTCGTACGTACGTGTATTGTTCTTAATGTGTTTCCAGCATTTGTGAAACGCTGTATCTGTGAGCATTCCCATCTGCAAGGTGGTAAAGGCCGAAGGACTGAGGAAAAAGAGATTTACCTCAAGATGGCAGCCCAAAGGCCTGAGGGAAAAAGAGGTCAAGGTGAAGGGTCAGTGAGTATTTATAGCCAGGGGAGAGAGACCCCTGTTGAAGGGCTAATTAGCTAAGGAGGAGCTAACTCCAACAAACTCGATGACCAGGAGTACCAAATTTTACTATTTCTACATACAATAGATTTCAGTTTATAGCAATAGAAAGGTAAAATAACTTGATATGGTAATAGCCAAATTTGACTAACATTTCATTGGACAGACTTTAGTCTGTCTGATGAAGTGTCCGATGAATGGTATATCTTCAACAAGAGAGACCAAAAACCAGGTAAGAACATTGATTCATATATTTCTACACTATGTAACCTAGCCAAATCTTATAGTTTTGTAAATGTTTACATGACTCTTTGTTAAAATGATTGCATAGTGCTGAATATGAGAGCAAACAGGCTTGGAAAAGAATGTTACAACATTCAATGGTAACTGTCAAGTAATGCATCAACATATACTGAAGGTGTGAAACTATGGCTACACAGCCGAAAGTTATAGGAGACCGAAGTGAGACTAAAATAAACACAGACCAAAACCAAATTTACAAACAGAAATTCCATAAGCACGAGTAAATAAACTGTAACTTTTGTAGCAAGTCACATGAAAAATGAAAAGAATCATGTTTGGTTTGAAGTCAAAAATGTAGACAGCAGGAATCAATCTGCACTAAAATATCTGAATAAGTATTCTATTGGAAGAACAAGAGAAGTTCCATCTAAACACAAGATTTACCATGTGTTACCAGATTCTTTTAGTGGCACTGAATATGTGTTATATGTGTTATATGTGAAATAGGAGAGAGAGAGAGAGAGCAGTCAGACAACAAAATTATCTCTGTAAACATAATGCTCAACAAAAAGAAAGTAAAGTTTCAAGTGGATTATGTAGCTTTTGTTAACATAATCCCACAGAAGTATGTGTATGCATGATAAAAACATATAACCATTTACAAGAAAACTACAAATGAGGAATGGGATTCAACCAGCATCCATTGCAAAATATTAAATCATGCTGCATGATCCAAAGAACATGAAAAATATTTGGACAAATTCATTTATTCAAATTCATTTATTTAATTGAACTCCAATACTAGGTTAGTGAGCAAAAAAAAACAAATGATTTTAATTATTTTCAAATATTATAAAAATGGGGCATATAAAAGTAGAGCTCTCACTAATACAAAGCAGAAGTATGTACAAATTGAGAAGCAAATACTTAAAATAGTATTCTTATTAGAAAAGTTTCACCAATATGCATATGGTAGAAGAACAAACATCCATCTTGACCACCAACCATTAGAAGCCATAGTGAAAAACCCTCTTGAAAAAATGCCAAAATGTCTACAAGGAATTCTATTATATCCCCCAAAATATATTAGTGCAGTATATGTCAAGGGAAAACACATGCCCATCACAGACATGCTATCACAACCATATTTGACACATGAGAAGGGCTGTCAAACAGAATTTGAACATGTCAATATGGTCAGCTTTTTCCTAATCCACAATGAAAGGCTTCCTTAGATCCATAGAGTAACAAGAAGTAGGTAATCAGTTTATAAAGCAAATCTTTCAGCTACACTACACCCATATTTTAACTTACATGATGAAATATCTGCTCACAATTGTCTCATGGTTAAAGGTGACCATATAATCATTCTTAGCTGTGCAGAGTTATATCAAATGAGCAATTCACTCATTACACATAGGTATTATTTGATGCTTAAGGCATGATAGGAAATGTATTTTCTGGTCAGATATATCAGACATATGTGAGTACATTTCTACATGTAAGACTTGCTGCAAGTTCATGACAGAACAGCCTAAAAAGACACTAATGTCACATGATTGTCTGATGTCGGAAGATTGGTCTCAACATGTTTCATGTCAAGCTCTGGACATTAGCAAGCAAATGGCAAAACTGATTTGAGTTAAAAGTGCAAAACGGTTAATGTGGAAGAATAAGGATACCCATACAGACCAGTTTCTGCAACTGCTTGACTTTAAGAATGGGAAGCAGGCATTCTTAGTGCCTATTGCTCCATTCATACACTACTACTCATGAAAAGCAATCAAGTGAAATTAAGGACTGCAACTCTTGAGTTGTGGTAAAAAAAACAAAAAAACACAAGCCAAATCTTAAAATCAGGCTAAATATTACAATCATCGTGCATGTGATTTGACTGCACTGAGTGAAGGTGACATTGTTCAAAGGCACCTATACAAAAAGGGTGAACATATGTGGGAGAAAGGTGTCATAAATCATTACCTGGATGAGTATTAAATTAATGTAAAAAAGCAAGGCACTGAAAAGTTCTCTGGTTATTTGTGACTGGAAACCAGTAATTAATTGAAGTCTGAGTATCAAAGATAATTCCAAATTTACATCTTACTTATTATAAAACGCAGATTGTGTGTGTGTGTGTGTGTGTGTGTGTGTGTGTGTGTGTGTGTGTGTGTGTGTGTGTGTGTGTGTCTGTACGTTTATATATTGGATCGGATTTCCTACATTTTTCAACCGATTTCAACAAAACTTCACAGGACTACGTAAAATTACCTTGCGATGGTTCTGACAGTGCCAAAGATGGGCTCTACTGCTAGTCTTATTATAAGACACATCCAGGTGTCTGAGTCAGTAGAACTGGGCAATTTTCGAGGAACCTGACATAAAACGCAATTTTATTGAGTGATTATTATCTTCTACATAAAATAAATAAATTACCATTGGGCATTATCTGTCTCTTCTTGACATTATGGTGAGAAGCACTGAAGTACTTGAATAATAAAATTTATGAACGGAAATTTTTTATGAAATTGTGAGAATACCTTTTCAAAAAAGTAATTGAATAAAAAAATTTATGGTAATGTCATTGAATAGTTTTGTGAGAGAAGTCTACCTGGATTTTAGGTGGAAAAATAAAATCTGAGTGTCATATCCACAAATTACAATCAGTCAGTTATGTGCCATGCATGATACATACTTAGGCAATCATGTATCTTTTGATCCATGACTGACAAGGCAGATTTTTTCCTACAGTAGGTTGCCATTTCTGTCTGCGGTAGACCAGTTGCCATCCAAGGCTATAGAACCCAGTCTGTCCTGCTATTTACCCATAGCTGAGGGGAGAAGAAGAGGATTCATACCTTTTCCAAAGGTATTAGCATGTAAGTGAATGTAATGGATTCGACTGGAATTTGAACTCGGCTCTCTGATTCCTCAATTCGTGTTGTTATCCATTACTCCACAATACAGAATTATAAACGACGTGAAGAAATGATCTTTTGTAGAATAAAGAAGAAAACCAAGTTAAATATGACAATAACATTTGTACAGTAGATACATATAATTACATGTTCAAAATGAATGTTCTTTGATGTGGCCATGAAGAGACAAATGGATTGATGTGATTTGTTGCAAGTGAATCTGCAAAGTTTCAAAGATATTTTGTTGCAAGTGAGTTTGTAAAGTTCGAAAAAATATGTGTGCTAATATGTGTGTGTGTGTGAAACACACGCTAATGAAACATGTGTGAGACTGCTGAGTGATTGTGTGTGATAATAGTGATTTCAAAACATGGTGAACAAAAAGAGGGACTCTAGAACTTACTTTCATCACAGAAAGATCATCGCTGACTGATGCGTTGTCATGGTAATGTGTGCTGACGCTGGTCGGGTTCACTGACTGTGTCATTGTAAATCTGTTCCTGACTGTTCTGTTTCAAATCTAGTCACTGTTTTTATGGCTTATGGTGAGTCGGTGATCAGCTCACAAACTCTATCTGATTTTTGGTAGGAACAAAAACTGTGACCCAAGCCCTGACCTATTTCCAGGTCATTTGGAGTTCAATCGCTCTGATGGCATAGAGAGAACATCAGGTGACTTGTCATATCCAATCATGTTCCAGAAAGCAATATTTTAATTTTGGAGGCATGTTTTGTACAGAATTGCAAAGTTTTTTCGTATCTACTGATTTTAGTAGGATTTATTTATTGGCATCTCTTGTTTTTGTACTTCACTTAAAATATAATTTTCAGAAAGAGAAAAAGGACAAAAATTTAAAGGCCAACACCAATGGCACAAGTCTAGTTTGTTATTTGTTTTGAGTTTATTACTTTTTTAGTTAATTTTTTTTACAATTTTAAAAATATTAATTTGTTCTAAAACATTTTTTTTCGAACAGGTTTTCTTTTTAATTTTGTAAAAGTTTACACAACATAACGAATAAATTACATTTCAATGGAATTATTAAATGAAATGATTTCATTTAATAATTCTTTTTCTCTTCTTCTTAGGAAAATGAGAATACAGAAAAAATTAAATATGATTTTTTTTAAGTTCATTTCAATATCAACCCTCGTATTTCATTAATGAGAAAAAATGATTGTCGAACTTACTTTTTTGTCGACACTGGTAAATCTACGGAAATTACCGAGTACTTCCGGAGTAAAGAAGTGACGACGACTGTAGTGCTTCTTCGTTATACGAGCTTGTTTCCCTTCCTTCTCTTTCATAAGATTACACTTTTTTCCCAGCCAGTAGCAAGACCCCTAATGTACAAACTAGGAATTATTGCAACTCTGTTATTATTTTTATTTAAACCTCTGTGGGTGACATTGCCCATCGACGGTTAACGAAAACAGAAGAAAGAATTATTTTTTTCCGTCCTTTAGGACGGTAACAGACAAGAAAGAAAAAGTGTTTTGTTTGTATTCTTCGTGCCGCTCATCGACGTGTGGCTTGTTATTCTTTAAAGAAACATGATGAGTACTTGGGATATTTTTTTCTGGTTATTTCTTTTGATATTTCTTGTGGTGCCTGTCCTTTATTCCTTCAGTGGGGCCTTCCGATATTATGTGAAAATCGGCATCTATTACGCGATTGTCCTTTCTCTGGCTACTTTCATCTGTGTCTTCGGATGGTACAAACCATTCCATGTCGACAATTATAAGTAAGTTCTTCTTTCATTTTCATTTCTCTTTTATTTCTTTTGGTTTTTGTTGTTGTTTTTTTTTTTTTAACATTTCTTACGAAAAATGTTAAAAAGTCTTACAAATAAATGTAAAAATGAACAACTGAATTAACGGTAACCCATTGATTATTATAAAAGTGCGTATTTTTGCGTTAGAAACGAAAACAAATATTTTATTCCTATTGTAGAAGTAAAACCTTTTTTTTTTGTTTTTACAATCAGATTGATATTTTTTTTAAATATATTTATTTCTAAATGATTTCTAATATTTTTGTTTTTTGTACATATTTTTTTTTTGACGATGATGTCACATGATCAAAAAATCTTCTCACTCCTCATGTCGAGTTGCTTTTTAACAACTTAACTTGTTGTAGTGATTTATTTTTCCAGATTTTATGAAAATTTACTTTTGTGTTAGTGTTACTAATTAAAAAAAAGAAGCTGTTGTCTATTTTTTATTAGATAAAAATTGTTATGCTAGAATTTATGGTAAATATTAAAAAATGACCACTCCAAAAAAGGAAATACAAAAAAAAAAAAAAAACATTGAATCACGAAAAAAAATGTTAACCACATATTGCTTCTTTTTTTTTTTTTTGAATTTATTTAAATCATTAATTTAAATAATTTTAATTTTCTAAATAAATATTAATAAAACATATCTGTTACGAAAAGAATAAATTTAAAATTATGTTAATTAAACTCTTTTTTTTTTTTTTTTTTAAAATCTTTAACCACTTCTTTTATTTTATTTTTTTTTTTTAATAAATTGATCTCCTTGCTTCTTGAACTCTATTTGATTTTGTTGAACATTTTATTATTCTTAATTAAAGTAACAAAACAAAACTATTATTGATTGATTAAATAATCAATTTTCTTATTGGTTGATTCTGTCATCGATGATAAAGTGACAACTTTTCTTTCATCATTTGATTAATAACTCCTTGTAATTAATATACTTTCTTTCTGATTGTAACTCGTAAAAATAGTTTTAGCATTTTTTTTTTTACACATTAAGGCTGATGATAGTCTTTTAGTTCTAGTTAAAAAAGTTCTTTAAAAATAAATAAAAATCATTGTTTTTTATTAACTGGCAACATAAAAACTACAATAGACAACTTTAAATCGAATTTAAAATTACATTTGACCAAATTTTCAAGTCACCTTCTTTTACATTTCCAATAATTTTTAAACTTTTTATTGGTCACTTTTGACATGATTTAAAAAAAAAAAAAAGGAGTGGGTCCGTAAAAAAAAGGTTCATGATGTCGATACACTACTACTGTAGTGTGTGTACAGGTTTTATATTTTTATTTCTTATGAATGATCTTTTTTATTTTTTGTCTTTCTGTTTATTTTAAAATAAATTATTTTTGAACATTTTTTCTACATTTAATCTCCGTTGGAGGTTAATTCGTTTATAAAAGTTGAATTTAAAAAAATTAATTTTACGCATGATTAGTGATTGATTGATTTTTTTAATTATACAATGAAGGTCTGGTATATATTCATTTTACAATTCACATGTGGGTCAGTAATTGTGACCTAATAAAACAAGTAATGAATGTACATAATAAAATAATACATATTTGTTTCATCATCTCTTAAATTCTGAAATCGTTTTTCAATTTCATTCATTCTTATTTGGAAATGTTTTCAGCCAGACAGAAAGGAATTTTGTTTATTGGCGAGATGAGAAAAATTTCTTAATCTTTACTTTACGTTTTTCTTTCTTCTTAATTTTTAAAATTGCTTTTTTTTTTTTTTTTTTACACCATTGCTCATGTAACAAAAAATAAAATAATTAATGTTAAGTTTTTAAAATGAAGCAAGTTTTTATAATTGTATCACTACTATTGTTTAGTTTTAGTATTTGGTGACACATAGTGTGTGTACTGTATTAAAACAAAAAATTACTACACTAACGATCCATAAGCAAAATACGGTGTCGGGTTTAGTATTTTTCAGTTTGCTTATGGACAGTGAGGTTTCGTTTTTTTAAAATTATTTCATGAGAATTGAATTTTAAAAAAACTAATAAAGAAATGAACTCCGTGCAAAAAAAAAAAAAAAAATCAAAACCTTTTAAAAATTTAACTAAAAAAAACTACGGTATTTAAATTTATACGTGAAGTTTTCTTTTTGTCATTATTACATTCATTCATGTTTTTAAAAAGATCAACTTTCGTTTTATTAATCGTTAAAAAAGAATTGGAAAAATATTTGACTACACTACATGTATAATTTAATTTTATGAATGAATGGATATTTTCAAAAGTTAATGATTGTTAATTAGAATTTGTATAGATTTATTACTGTTTTTTTTTTTTTTTTTTTTTTTTAAAAATAAACTTCCAATAAATAATAGACAGACTAGCGCTTAAAAAAAAGACTACACAGTGTGAACAGAAGTAAAATCATAAAATGTATCGATATTTAAACCTACTTTGAACTTAGCTTTTTACTACAACATTGCCCAGATGTCACCTCTAATAGTACTTTTACCTTTGAAATCTTATTATTGGTAGCTAATAATTAGTATTAAACTAAACATAAAAAACAGACTGGTTCTAACTAATAGATAAATGTTGCTATTTATTTTAATTCTATTATAACTTATTTTTTCGCTCTATAAAACTGGAAATCACCTTATTGCTAATTAGTAGTGATGAAATAAAACTAAAAAAAAGTGAGTAAATTCTTGATTTTTATATAAGAAATTTGATTAACTTCGTTCCTGGATGGCTATTTAATTTAACAAAAGTGACTACTTTGTTGTCATTTTAAAACTGTTCATTTCTTAAAGCTGTTTCTTAAAGAATTCAGTTGTATTTTAAAAATGTAAAACAAAAGTGAAACCAACTGAATTTTTTTTATGACATTGTTTCAACAGGTATTATTTTTGCTGTGGTAGCTGATAAAAAATTTTCAATTTCTATCTTAGGCTTCGAAAGCTAAGTAATTTTTGTTTAAAGTTTTAAAAAACAACTGCAAATTTCATCAGAAAATAAGATTCGCTGTATTAAACGTACAGTACACCCTGGATCTACAATGATTCAGTTTTTTTTATTACAAAATTAAAAAAAAATCTGACAATTATTTTTTTCTTTTTTTTTTTTTTCATTGTGTGTGTACAAGATCATAAAAAGAAAAAAAATATTAAAGTAAAGTTTAAAACCTAAAAATATGAGTTATTGCATACAAATAGGGGTGTGAAAATTTTTAATTTCTTGTGAGTCGGTTAATGTAACTCCAGCTCAAACAAAATAAACCCGGATTAATAATTTGAGTGTACTGTAAAATTGCTTAAGTTGTTCTCTAAAAATAAAATAACTCCTACTTTTTAATTTTTTAATGTAATAAAAATATTTTTTTTCTTTTTAATATAAGACTACTAAGCTAAGAGATTTTTGCCTACTATAAATCTGATTTTGATGAAAATTAAAATGAACGAAAAGTCTTTCATGAAAAATGACTTTTTTTAATAGCATAGTAAATTTTCATGTTAGTCATTCAACACTTGTGTTAAATGAACTTACATAGTTGTTTTACTTATGGTAATTTTGTTACAAAAAAAAAAAATGAATGGCTAAATAAATTGTATAATCTTAAGCTCTCATACAGAGAATCTCTGGTGCATGTGTGATAACTGAAATTCTTTAATCAGCAATATAGATCAAGAATATTATTTTTTACACTGATTTATTTGAGCTGGTATTTTCATCTTGATTTGGGAAAAATATCAGTTTATTTATAACAATAATACTTTCTCATTTCCAGAAGTTCAGACAAATTAAAAAAAATACTAAAATTTGGACTTGTTATTAACAGATTTTAATGGTGTTCATTATTATCTGATTTTCTCTTTACTCTTGTAAAGTATCTAATCTATATTCAAAACAGGAATTCTTTAAGAGTAGTTTCACAATCCAAAATGGCTAAGAGGCTAATTTGTTGATAACAACAATCTCTTAATGTTCTATATAATCATTCTTTTTTTTTCTTTTTGCTGGATGAAATGGGAAATTATTGCTTCATGAAAAGAGTACTGTTTTTGTCAAATTATCATCAAATCTATCTTGTATTTTTTCTGAATTGATATTATTATTCATCCAGCTTAGAAGATTTTTATGATCACTACACCAAATTGTTGTCTATATCATAATAAAAACCAGCCATGTTTGATAGTGGGTCTGCAGCTAGTTCAAGCAAAATTATTGAGTAGGAAATCTGTTAACCAATATTTATTTTAACCGTTTAGAAATTAAGCAAATGAAGATTACCAGTTTGCCAAAATTCCATGTGTATGTATATCATTTCTTTTGGCTATTCTACTCTTAACCTATGTGTTGAAGAACCCATACTGCCAATTATGCACTGATTTCAATATAATTTACAGAATCTGCTGCCTTGCAATGTATTTTTTCTTTCACTTCCCACAATGAGTTTTTTTTTTAATCATTTCACCTCAAGCAAGGCGGGAATGCCATTAGTATGCAGAGGGTTACAGAGAGTGCAAGTGAGAGAAAAGAATGAGTATTGTGGTGATGGGATTGAGGAAAGGGTAAAAGATGAATGGGGTTCAAGGGGACAGAAGATGGTGATTGACATTGCATTTAAATTTTTGAAGATTGTAGTTTTCAAGGAAGCAAGTAAATGGAAGGGAGTTCCACTGTCAGGTAGTGTGAGAAAAGAAACTGTTGGAGTAGCATTTAGTTATTTCAACAGAAAACGGGTGGGACCTAGATGCCAATCTAGTAGCATGCTTAAATTCATGTGGTCGGGGCACTAGGGGGGGAAGCTTGTCAGAGCAGTTGCCATGAAAATGTTTAATTTCCTTTATTAATTGTATCCTCACATTATTTCACAGTTAAAACAAGAATGGAATTATTTTTTACAATAATAAAAATTTGATTTATCTAACTTTGTTTTCATTTCCCTATACATTAGCCAAATCAACTTTCTCATTTCAAGTTTTTTTTTTTTTTTTTTTTTTTTTTAAATATTCAGTTAAAGTAGAATAAAAAACTATATAATATCCAATTTTACTTTGAAGGTAGAATTGGATATTACATAATTATCTGTATGGTATCCCCAAATTTTGAAGTTTGGTTGTATCTGCTACTCTCTTGCTACTTGATAAAGACTGTTACAATGAATACAGTTGGATGAAAGGCTTATTGGTGAGATTAGTTACATTTGTAATTTAAGAACTTTTGCATTAAGTTACTAGTAGTAAGGTTTCACGGGCAATCTCCAAGGAAAAAAAAACCCACTATTTAATAGATATAGATGGATAGTTAACTTACTGTCAGTGATCAGAAATAATTGGTGTCATTCATTGCATGTCATTAAGATTTAGCTGAACATTTTAAAAAATTGTGCAGTTAAGTCTATTGACAAATGATTCCCTGACATACATTATTTGAACTATTCATGAATAGTGTTATTTTTTCTGTTAAATTGTGTATCCATCCATGAATCATTCTCTAATTCTCACTGTCTATATCAAATTTTCAGTCATTGTTAAATGATATGATACATTTTGGACTCATCTGAATTTTTTCCTATTGACTTAATTGAATTATCAATGAAAGAAAATATTCAAAGTTAAAAAAAAATAAAATTACTGGCAGGATTAACTGGCATTGCCAAAGGAAAGAATAATTTCAAATATAGGAAAATGTTCTTTTAATAGATTTCTTATACAACAAATGAAAAATATATTTAAACTTCTTAGACATGAAAAGTACCTTTTGACTGAGAAAAAAAGTATTCTGTTTCATAAAATAAATGAGGTAATCCCTGAGGATGACAGTTTTTGGGTACACAATATTGAGATATCTCTTTTTTTTTATGTCACTATGAAAAGTTTTGTTAGCAATCCACCCCTAAAACAGCCAGCATAGAGCAAGCCATGATAAAAGCAAAAGTTAGGTTGAGGCTCGTCATCTTAAAAGATTGTCCTTGTCTTTTGTAGATGGTTATATCAAAGCTGGTCTCACTGGGAATTCAAAATGCATATTTGTTGGTATTATAAGGATTCTGGTAATGAATGTACCATCCTTTTTTGTCTCCTCCAGTTAGGATAATTGCCTTGATGACATTTCAAAGAAGCAGTTTAACAGCTAGGTGAATTGAACTGTCTTTGGATTCTACACATTTCTGAAAAGCATGATGAGCAGCCAACTTTTAATTGAAGCCTGTGCGATGGGAACACCAAACTACTCCAAAGAAGTGGTAGAACTTGATTGGGTTCTGAAATGTCCCTGACATGTCTGAAACTGTGTTAACTGATCTATACATTTGAATCTCTCAGGAACATGTAACAGTTTTGATTTTATTTCTTCAATTGCATATTATTTTGGAGAAAGAATACCTTGATAGCTAACAGTGACTGGTAATTTCTAAAATTTTAGGGCATTTTTTTTTTTTTTTTTTTTTTTTTTTTTCAGCTGAAAAACAATTTAAATGTTATCCTGAAAAATGTTTTCCATGCTTGCACAATGTTTTATAAACAAAATGGATTTCTTGTGTATTTAAGTTCTCTTGTCTGGCTGAAATATTTTAATCTAAAATTAACCTCTGGTCACTACCACCCAACTTGTCATTTTTTTGCCTAAAATACTCCAAGAATGTAATTGTTAGGCTTCAATGTAAATCATAAAAGTACAAACTAATTTTATTTTAATGACTTTCTCTTTAGAAGTGAAATCATCTTCTGCACAATTGATGATATCAATAAAGATTTTTTTTTATCCTTCAAAACAAACTCAATATCTCACTTAATTTTGTTAGAAATGTTATGCTATCTTCTTTCCGATGACCTCTGAGTTGTATATTTTATATTTTGGTATTATCTCAGGTCTTATAGTTATTCAGGAAAAAATGGATTCCTGGTATTTTCTAACTGGCTGTGATGTCCAAATAAATGCATGCACAAACTTTGGCATATTATGGATTAGTTAAAAAAAAAACCCCAAAAAACTCCCTTTTGACTGTAAATATTTTAATAAATTTTATGTATATATCAAATGATGGTGTGTCCTGGGTAAGACGATAAACTACGTCTAACAGCAAGGCCTCTGATCAGGAGGTTTTGAGGAGCATGGAACCACCTCCTAATTGCTGGTGTTCCTAGCTCCACCCTCACCCGGGGTGGTAGCACCTGTTAGGGTCCCAGCTATAGGCCAATAGTTAACCCTGAAACTGAGGTAAAAAGCATTATAAAAGTGTAGAAATAGGTTTTAATACCGGAAATACTTTGTAAAAAAAAAAAATTATTACCAAAAAATAATATTACGAGCTATAACTTTTTTGGGAAAAAATATTAAGAGAAATAGATTTTTGACAAAACAAAAATACTACTAGGAAAAAAAAAAGTTGTCTGCATTAAATGACCCATTGAGGTTGATATGCTGTAAAACAAACCAAGCCAAATGATTGTATCTGACAAAATATTATCCATTATTGATATATAGGTTTGCTCGTCATATTGAACTTGCCTAGTGGTATATAGGGTACTCACTTTCTAGCTACAGCTACTAGCCTCCTGATGATTGCGTGATAATGTATGATACTGGCAGTCATGGCCAGTCATTGCTCACCTGGAATTTTGGTGTGTGTGTATATATATATATTTATTAGTCTTAAGGTGTGCTATATTTATGGGATAAAGTGCTCAATATCAGAGATAGAGCGTATGTAAATATAAAAGTGAACACTTAGAGGCGACAGTCTGTTTCATGTTAGACGCAATCGTCAGTCCATGAGTGCTGCCTATTTTTTCTCGGCTATTTATATATATGGGTCAGTGGTGCATTGTGGGTAGTCTATTTTGGTGGTTATTTTGCCGGAAGTTGTTTATTTTTTTATTTATTTATTTGGGTTAAATTATTTTGCTTGTCTTTATTTTTATTTCTTATATGTTTATTTTTTTATTTTTATTTAAATCGGTGTTTTATTAATGTAGTAAGAATTTGTTTATATTGCTCATTTAATAGTTTTGTTTTGATTTGGGAAGATAAAGCTATTTATTTAATTTTGGGGTTGATTGTTGTAGTTTAAACTATTATTTTGGTGGGAGCAGTTTTTAATTTGTTTATTACTTCATGTATTTATTTGGATTGATTATTTTTATTTGTTTTTTCTAACAGTTAATTTATCATGATCGGTTTGTTAGTTTATTTATTTAGATTAATTTATTTTACTTGTTTTTTATTATTTATTATACTGTATATTTTTATTTACTCTTTTCAGTTTTCGATTTTTAAGTAACTTAGTATTTTTTTTATCATTATATAACAGTTATAGCTATGTTTTTCGTCCAATTTTTGGTTTGATTTTTATAGTCTAACTAATATTTTGGCCATAATGGTTTGTTAATTTGTTTATTATTTACTTTATTTATTTGGGTTCATTGATTTTGTTTTTTATTTTTTATTTATTTATTCTATTTCATCTATTCTAACGGGTGTGATTTAGTAACTTGTTTGGGTTAATTTATTTTACTTATTTTATTGTCATTTTGTTTTATTTATTTTATTTTATTTTTTTCAGTTTTCGATTTTTAAGTAACATAGTAAAAATTTGTTTTCATGTCTGCATTTTGAAATGAGCTCAGATCATTTATTTAATAATTTATTTTGGTCTGACATTTCTTCAAAATCAATGAAGTTTGAATTCCAATCGAGTTCATAACATTCAACTACATGCTAATACCCTTGGGAAAGGTATGAATCCATCTCTTTTCTCCATAGTTATAGGTATAATAGCAGGACAGACTGGGTTCTATAGCCTTGGTTGGCAACGAGTCTAGGAAAAGGAAACTCTGAATTCTAACATGTTGCTGTCTTGTAGGTCCTACTTCTTTAGGTAAAGGCTAGGACTTCAAAAACAAATCCACTTCTGAGAGGAGGAATGGGGTAAGCTTAACATCCTGGGTGCAAAAGGAATTGGCATGCTATTGCACTATTCTACCTTGAATGTCTCCATGAACCACAATTGTGAGTTACAGGGGAGTGATGACCACAGTGGAAGTGCAAATTGTGCTAACTGAATATGATGATAAAAAATATAATCAAGTTTTATTAAATCTGATCAACAAGATCGCTGTGTTTTTTGTATTTTTCCAATTTTCAAATGAACACTCTGAGTTAGTGAAGTTTAAGAAAAAAAATTATTCAAGGAGAAAGAATACTCTGGAAGACCTCAAAACTTGAAAACTGATAATTTGGAAGAATTTTTGCAGGTGCAACATTAACATGTGACTTGTAAAAAAAAAAAAATTATAGATGACTCAATTATATTGCATTGATAAGAAGCTTTAAGAAAATGCACAAGCTGGAAAAATGAGTTCCACATGAATTTACAGAAAAGGAATTTCTGTTAGCATTTAAACACTTTTTTTTTTTTTTTTTTTTTTTTTTGCTCACAAACAGAGAATTCATTTTTGGGACAAGATATTCACTGGGGACAAAAAATGGATTCATGAGAATTCTAAATAAAATCATGACTAGCTTTAACATCATCTAATGAGGACTGAAAAAAGTTGTGGTATTTGGGATTCAAAGAAAATTCTTTATTATTGATAGAACCTGAAAAGCTGTTACTTCAGTGTGCAATTGACTTATTTGAATGAATTGATGGAATAAAAGATATCTTGAGAGGCAGCCATTACTGCCTGTCCTTGTGTTTCAAATATGATAGTGCTTGGACGGGAAGTTCTTTCACATATAGCATAATTTCCAAACTAGTCACCTTCAGACTATTTGTTTTATTTTATGCAAAACTGCTTGTTTGGTCAGCAGTTCCAACATTTTCAACTTAGCAAAGAAGTTCCTTAAATATTTCCTGTTAAAAGCAGAATTGTTCCTTTACCTAAAGGAGTGGCATAAGATGATAGAAAAACAGTATCAATTCTTTGAAAATTGAATAATGACACTATGACTTGATATGAATTTTTTTTAGTTTTTTTTTTTTTTTTTTTTTGGAAACCCTTGCATCAGCTACATTCATTTGATACCATTTAGTCTTGGTTGGTTTATTATCATTACTGGTGATAATGCAAAATATTAAGTACCTTGTTATTGATTATTCTTTAGTATTGGTACCTTGCAATAGAATATTTAATGATTAAGAAACTGAAAAATGCTTGTCTTTTTCCATTAAGCAATGTGAAATCATTGAAAAGTTGTCATTCTCTAAGCAATAGGTGGATGTGTGAAGGTAGTATAATGGATATCAACACAAACTGAGAAATCAAGGAGATGAGTTTAAATTCCTGTCAAATTTATTACATTCACTTCCATGCAAATGCACTTGAAAAAATATGAATCCATCTCCTCGCCATGAAATAAGGGTTAAATAGTAGAATTTGTATGTGGAAAAATTGTTTTTCTAAAAAAAATTGTTAATCCACTAGAAAAAAAATTCTTACAATCTAGAATTTTCCAGCTTTAAATAATCAAGAAAGTGTTGATAAACCATAAAATACAAATAAATCCATCTAAGCAATAGATTTTAACTATAAAGTATAGAAAACATTAATTATAAGAATGATTAGTTTATAGTCTTTATAATTATGTAAAATGCTTAATTTTTTTTTTTTGTTGAGAAATCTAAAATTTCAGAAAAACATTATCACACTTTTAAATGCATATAATTTTAATTATTATTTATAAGAGTTTAAGAACTCCTTCTTCAATTTTGTTATAACTTTTATTTGTTAAAATTAGATTAGTTACTGGAATCAATAATTAGAGTAATGAGAATAAATTGAAAAAAAAATTAAATACTAAAATGCATGATGATTGTATAAGAAGTACAACAACTATTCTTGATATTTTTTAATGTTACTTTGCTAGGACTTGTAAATCAGGAATCATAACTACTAAGATTTTGTTTCTTTAATCATCTTGTCAAATCTTATGATGCAGCATGTAGATCTTAAGCAAGTTTTTCCTTGCTCTTAGTCTATTTGTGAATGTATTTAAAAATTGATCAAATTCTTGAACTGAACACTAGTTGAAAAAGTTTTGTTTGAATACATTGTTTTCCCTAGTGTATATAATATAGAAGTATAAACCTTGTAAGATTTGGATTCTGTAAGCACTAGGCTATCAGAGAGGAACTATTATTTCTATTGTTTGTTTCTTATGATTATAAAGAAAACAAATCAGGATTTGTAACTTAAACAAAAAAAAAAAAAAGGAAAAAAAAAAGAAATTGTTTTTCTCTAACACATTATCAATTTATTCATTGTTCTTGAATTCTGCTAAGATAAGAAGAGGTCAAATTTTGAGATGTTTACAAATGAGTAAACAACTTATTAGTTTATGATATGTGCTTCTATTTAAAGTCAACAAAACAAATAAAATACTTGTCCAGATTCTTTTTTAACCCATTAATTTTATTATATGGATAGTTATTGGCATGCCAAGTTATATTTTTGATTGGGTCTGGTTTACTTTACACTACTACCTTTGGGGAAGGCATGAATTCATCTTCCTCCACTTATTGGTTAAATGTTTTCTTATCTTGGGTTATAGTTAGTCTAAGAGAAGGGAATTCAAACCCCTTTGGATAATAGGGAAACCAGAACTTTTAAGCCCTTGTAAAGCTAAAGAACCTAGAATAAAACAACTAAATTCAAAACTAGCCTGACAGAGCTTGTGTCTCTTTAGGCTATTTCCTCTTAGATATATATGTTAATGTATCACCTGCAGTGCATTATATGGTGCACAAATGACCCAAATGGGTTTCAGAAGTTTTTGTGACTTTATTATGTGATCAGTATTTAATATAAAATTAATACAAAATTACAGCTGAGTTTGATTTTTTTTTACACTGGCCAAAGTCTATTTTAATTTATTGTTTTTTTTTTCTGCTTGTCATGGTCATGAATTAAATCCTAATCATAAATTGAAAAGGTCACTGATTGCTCTTGATATACAAGACACAGAGCTATAATTTAATCACTAATTAGATTTGAATTTATGGTTAAATAAGTTTTTGTTGTGTAGTACATGATTCATGCCTGGAAATACCAGAGATCTAAATCAGATTTAATCAATGTATCAGAAAGTTGACTTAGAAGGTGACCTTATAATAACAAGGTTCATATTTTTGCCTCACAGGATGTCAGCAGCCCTTCCCAACATCTAAACGGATATTTGACACAGTTGCACTTAAGATGTGCACATGAGTGACAACCAGATGATTGGAAGATATATAAGCACACCATGTGAAAGGAGAGAGAGTGAGTCTTTCAGATTCTCCTTGCAAGGATATATATTCAGAGAAGCCCCCCCCCCCACACCATTATTAATTGAAGTCAAGAAGTAAATAAACAATACTTTTAAAGATTTAGTCTTTTTATTCGTCTTTGATGAGTTGGGATCAGAATCCAACAGAAGGATAAGGTAAATAACAAGTAGGAAACGTTTATCAATCTAACATGTTTCACTTTTATTAAATCTTCATCAAAGAATGAGATATGGAAAAAACATTCTGGCATTTTTACTTTTGTGTTGTTCGATTTTCATGTTTCATATGCATTTGGCTTTGTTAAACTTACATTGATGTAATTTGTGGCTTTCTGAACTCGAGGAGAGATGACGTGTTCATCAAAAGTTCAATAAAATTAACAAATTACAAGCCTACCTAAAGAACCATAAATATTGCTTTATGTATATAAGTTTAATAATTCTAGTTTGCAGATGTGGGATTCAGATGATAATGTACATTTATAAGTGTGTGTAGTCTAGTAGACATTAGTCTTTACAATAACATTACAATTTTCTGGTCATATATCAAGTTTTATGATCTTTTGTCAGAAAATTTTAACATTAAAAAAATAATTTCTTAGTGTTTCAAAATTCTTATAATTAGTGTATGAAAGTTCTTAAAGTACAATTTATAAAAGATAATTACTTTTTATTAAAGAGTAATAAGAATCTTCATAAATCTATTCAAGCTCTTTAACAGACATTTATTTCGGGTTTATCAAAAACATAACATTTTTATTTTATACTATTGAGTGATGAGAATTGCAGGACAGCTTAGAGAAAAGATTTAGTATTTGTAAAATTTAAAATATTACTTTTGACACTGTCAAATAGCACAACTTTTTGATTGACTGCTATGAGAATAGTCCATTTTTATTAATATAACTTTTTACTTGTATTTTGCATAAATCATAATTCTTTGTATCAGTTCAAGCATATAATTCAAGAGCAGTGAGATGCAACACTGATTCTTAGATTTGATCTTTTATGTACCATGTCCTTTTAGAATTTGGGTGAGCATGGCTCACCACAACTTCTTATCCTTTATAGTTCTATCTTCTTGCAGTCCCTCTTAGTTTCTATTTACCTTACATTTACACAAACTCATTAGGTAGATTGTTTGCTGTTTACATCTTCCTCTCTAGACTTCAATATGTCTTGTGAGTATCAAAGCCTTCTTTTCTCATGAATCCCAGAAATTTCAACTCTATCAATCTGATTCTAAGTATGTGCCCTTTTTGTTTCAATTTTCCTTAAGACTTATTCACATGTTTCAGCCATGGCATTCTCAACAGTTTCTGTTGAACTACATTTCTGTTGCCTCATCTTTCCTCTTCATTTGTGAGAAGATTGTCTAGTATTCACTCCCATATAGGAAGATTTATATTAATGTAATATTAGTAAAGCAACAGTTTTTCTGTTAATGCAAATTAAAAGTGAATAAAAAGTTTAAAAGGCTTGAGGAATTTTTCTCCTTTCTCTTTTACACATTTTCTGAATCTTCAAACTATGTTGCAATTATGAAGTGTTTTCTGCATTATGACCAGGTGTGCCAAAAGTTGAATCAAAGGAAATCGGTGCTATCATCATTTTTCTGCTGTGGTTTGTGATAAATTATAACGTTTCTGCGATTAATTGTTCTTGCAGCATTGAGAGTAAGTAGTCAGCAGAGCCAATGCTTCTACGAGAATTGTCTGCAAGAAAATATAGTATTCATATTTTGTTGCTATGGTTATAGATTTGCATTTATATATTTTATTATGGCTAAAGCCTGTTCAGCACTCCTTATTTCTCAACTGGGAAACAGGTTTGCAGTAATCAGCTAATAGTTTAAAGTATGTGTTGTTTAACACTGCCATGTTGGATTAGCACTGAATGTGATCTTGAAAATGATTATTACTGTTAATGATGAATGTTCACAATGTTCATATGGGAGTAAATTGGTTATTATTCTTGTAATTTGTTTGATTCCTATACATCTATATTGACTCCTTTTGTTCGTTATAGGAAATGAGTAAATATTTATTTGGAAATTTCCTTTTCCCTTTTACTGAAGTTTTGTCATATTTTTCTAATCCTTGTTTTGTAAGCTAAATATTTTATTTAAAGCTTCAAAGATGTCAGTTTTATCTTTGGTTTTGATTATTTTGTCGGTTTTCTCTTTCCAGACATTGTGTAATTTTTTGTTTAGTGTAATCAGCATTAATACTAGACCTAAATTAGCTTTTCTAATAATTCTTTATTTTTTTATTTCTGAGTTTTACTGTTTGGGGTGGGGGGCAGGGTGTATTTTAAGTCTGTAGTATAGAATATCTCCTTTAACTGAAAAGACTTTTATTGACCCCCCCCCCCTCTACACTTGGGTGCCTACTTCTACAACTACTAACACTCCTTTTTTTGGGTGGGGATCCATGCTCTATAAATTTGACCCTTTGTGTTTGTTAGGGCAAAATGCATCCCATCGAATGTATAGTCCGGTAAAAGTTGGTTTATGGTAGATTGATTTAATGTAACTGGATGGTGTTTTAGTTACTAAAACATCCAAAAAAGATATAGTGGAATTAGTTTCAATTTCCATAGTGTACCTTAATTCTGGATGCATACCATTAAGTAGTGAAAAGAAAATTTTTGTCTCCGTTATATTTTCAAAGAGGCAAAATGTGTCATCAACATAGCAATGGTATAGCAATGGTATATTAGTGGTTTGAGAAAATAAATGATTTTCATAGAAACCAACAAAAATATTTGCCAATGTAGGCCACTGGAGTGAACCCATAGAAACCCCGTCGATCTGTCTGTACATTGTGTTATTGAAACTGAATTCAACAGACATCACAGCAAATTTTAGTAACTCAATAAAAATGTTTTCAGGAATGGCAGGTGGAGATATCTGGCTATGATATAGCAAATCTGTGCAGTTATCTATTGTTTTTGAAATAGGGACATGGGTAAATAGATTGTTAATATCAAATGAACACACAACTTTATTAGTCGAATTACAGTTTTGAATATCTCTTGCAAAAGAAAAAGAGTCTTTTATGCAATAACAACTGTAATATTCTAATACAGGTTATAATGGTGTGTCAATCCATTTGGCAACCTTCTGTTGAGCTGATCCCACCCTAGACAGAATTGGTCTTAGTGGGGTACCTGCCTTAAAACTGTCAACAGGACCTAATTTGATAAATTTTGATGAATCATTCAAGATTGTCATCATTTTATCAATATAATAACATCCTGAACCTTTGTCAGGTCTAGTGATTACTAATGATTTGCCTAAAATTGGTCTTAGGTACCCCACTAAGACCAATTCTGGCATTGGCTAAGATCATCAAAGAAAACTGGCTTCTTCCTGAACAGATTTTTAACATTGATGAAACTGAGATTATATTGGAAAAAAATTGCTGGATCATTCTTTGAATTCCAAAGAAAAATCAATTCCAAGCTTCAAGGTCTCAAAAGAGATGTTATGTTAGAAGGTAATTGTGCTGGAGATTTTAAATTAAAACCATTGCTGGTGTATCAAGCACACTACCCCTGTGTCTTGAAAAATGTAATCAAGGCATCTCTTGTTATATGGATGGCTAATCCAAAAGCAGTGTACCTCCCTCTGAACACCATGTCTCTAATACGACTAATGGATCAGGGAGTCATTGCAATCTTCAAGTGTTACTATATGAAGTGTACATTGCAGCAAGCAATAGCTGCAACTGATCTTGGTGAGCCATGCACACTTTGTGACTTTTGGATTTATGACATATATAAGGCTGTACAGAACATAGCAGTGGCATGGAATGATGTTCAGAACACAGCTATGAATGGTGTGGAAAAAACTATGCCTGAAATTTGTGAATGATTTCAAAGGGTTGGATAATGTTGAAATCAACAAAATGGTGACCATGAGCAAAGAGCTGGAAATGGATTTGGAGGAGGAGGATTTCATAAAAGTAGAAGTCATTATCATTGTTGAACCCAAGCCATGCCACTTTTCCCTAAAGAAAATGCAGGAAGCATCTGCTTTTATTGAAAAAGGACTTCAAATCTTCAAGATATGGACCCAAATGGTCAAACTTTTTCAAAAGTTATGCTATTAAAAATGCATTTATAAATAAAATACATAACTGGGAATGGTTATTTGTGGTTTAGCCTAGTGACAAGTAAATTTGACTTAAGTTGTTTTTCAACTTAAGTTGCCTCTCCTGGAACAAATTATTGACATAAGGTGAGGTATACCTGTGTGTGTGTGTGTGTATATGTGTGTATATATATATATATATATATATATATAATGCGTGTGTGTGTAATATATATTTATATATATATGTTATCAGTTTGTCTGATAATCGCAAGGGCGTCGAACCCAGGGTCACAAACTTGCATCAATACAACTAAGTATATATATATATATATATATATATATATATATATATATATATATATATATATATGATTGTTAATGGGACCTACAAAAATTAAAACTAATGTTAATGGAAGAATTCCCTGGCTGTGTCTCTGAAGACATGAAAATCTACCTAAGCGAAAGTAAGGTAAAGTCCAGCTAGGACATGGTTTCTTAGCATATGGATATACCATAACCCACAGGATGGGTAAAATTATAAAAGCTATAGGATGTGCCCAACCCAACCACAAACTTTTCACCCTAATAATGAAAACTGTGATGGCATATACAGGCCCAAGGGAACACCCCCACTCCCACATTAACCGACTGTTATTTGGGCAGGAAAACCATCCAATTGTATGTTACAGTTGTAAGGAACCAAGGCATAGTTCTATGAAATGTAGCGTGATGCAGACATGAATCAAACAGTGATAGACAAAACCACAAAGGGTGATAATCGCATAAAAGGTTGATAAGAATTATGAACAAAAGCATATATCTTTTAGAAAGAAGGAAATCAATTGAAACTAATTACAATTTTGAGAGATATTGGTGCATCTCCGTCTCTGGCGAGACGGATTGACCTGACATTGGATATGAGAACTATGACCGGTGAGTCAGTAACAGTTAAAGGAATAGGCAGGTGACCTATAAAAGCTGAATTGTGACAGATTAAATCCAAGTCCAAGTGGAAGAATAGTGAGGTGATAGTAGGACTAATAGACTCATTACCAATGAAAGGGGTATGGATACTGTTGGGAAATAATATAAGGGGGGGGCAGCAAAATGAATCCTAAACCTGCAAATAGACTAAAACCTCGGCATGTCATGCACAAGGGCAATCTCAAAAAGTCTCATGATATGGCAGTGGTCATGAGACAAAACACAAGGAAAAAATAATGTTGAGAGCACGGTGAATAAAACTGACATAAATAGGGAAAAGTGATAAGAATTTGAAGCTTCAATGATATCCTACACTTAGCTAAATGTACCATGGCACAAGCTGATTGAAAGTCAGTGGGCTGATGAAGAACTAAAACCATTATGTGACCTGATCAATCCCAGTAGGGCAGAAAAACCATCGAGACAGTATTATACCAAAGCAAGAGTGTTAATTAGGCGGTGGAAATCATCACAACTCCCAGAGGTTGAAGAATGGGATTCATACGAAGAGGTGGTCGTACCAAAAACATACCGTAGCGAGATATTATCAGTGGCTCATGAACTACTAATTGCTGGTCACTTAGGGGTCACTAAAACTCATAAGATAACTAAACACTTGGCCTGGCATAAGAGAATACGTCAAAGAATTCTGTCAAACAGGCCCAATATGCCAAGTTACTGGCAAACCTAACTAGAAAATTCCTATAGTGCCTCTACAACCGATCCCAGCCGTAGAAGAACCCTTCAGTAGAATAATGATTGATTGTGTGGGACCTTTACCCCGAACCAAGGCTGGTCATAAGTACATATTAACAATGACGTTTGCCGTTACCAGATTCTCAGAGGCCATCCTCTTAAGGAACATATCATTGAAAAAGATTGTAAATGCCTTAATAAATTTCTTTAGTAGAGTAGGGCTACATAATGTCATTCAGACAGACCAAGGCTCCAACTTTGTTGAAAATATTCTGACAAGTGGCATGTCAGTTGGGAATTTAACATCTCTGATTGAGTAACTATCACCCACAGTCTCAGGATGTGTTGGAGCAATTCCATGCTACCCTCAAAACAATGCTAAGAGCCTATTGTATTGAGCACTAGAATGAATGGGATCAAGGAATAACCTTTGTGTTATTTGCAGCTCGTAAGTCAGTTCAAGAATCACTGAGATTCAGTCCCTTCAAAATGGTGTTCAGACATCCCATACAAGGATTGCTCAAAATTACCAAATACCATGACTGATTACATGTCAAAAATAAGAAAAACATTAACCAAGATGCACAAACTAGCCCAGACATATCGCCAGAATAGCCAGATGCAGATGAAGGAGGTATATGATAAGAAGGCAGTATACAGGGAATTTAAAGAGGGATACAATGTTCTTGTTTTATTACCTTTAAATGGACAACTGTTTAGTGCCAGATATCAAGGCCCGTATACAATAGCAAAGAAAGTCAGTTATCTCAATTACTTAGTGAACATGCCAAAGCATAGAAAGAAAATGCATAGGTGTCATAAATATGCTAAAAAAGTATCTTAGATGGACTAAAGAATAGTCAGTCATGGCAGTCCAATGCCACAATGAACCAATCTAGATCAAAAGATTCAGAGAGAGACACGGTCATGGAGAAAGATCCTCCAATCAGCCTGAAAAATTCAATTATACTAAAAGACCATGACAATAAGCTTATGCACCTTCCTCCAAAAGAAAGGAATGATTATAAAATCCTTGCTGATAAAATATAAGGATTTGTTCTCAGATGCACCTTGGTGCACAAATGCAGTGATGCATGATGTGGTATTAAATGAAGAAAGATCAAACAATATCCCGACTGCTTAAACCCAAGGAAACTTGAGGTCCTAAGAAAGGAAATAGGCTATATGTTTAGTCATGGAATTATAGAGCCCAGCCAGAGTAAGTGGGCCTCTACATGCGTTCTGGTAGAGAAACCAAATGGGTCAGTCAGGTCCTGTACTGATAATCGCAGGGTGAATGCTATTACCAAAGCTGATGCCCACCTCATTCCATGGATAGACGGTTGTGTTGATAGAATAGGCCAAACAAAGTACATCACTAAGTGTGACTTGCTTAAGGGTTATTGGGCAGTACCCTTAACTGAATGAGGTAAAGAAATATCTGCTTTTGTTACCCCAGAGGGAGCATTGTTACCCCAGAGGGAGCATACCAGTATTGTGTTATGTCTTTTGGAATGCAGAATTCCCAAACTACATTTGTGAGGTTAATGAATAAATGCTTAGCAGGTATCCCAGGCATGGATACATACACCGATGATGATGATGTCATATACCAAGATACATGGGAAGAACCATTTTAAGGTAACACAGAAAGTATTTCAAAGGCTCCAAAAAGACCAATTAACAATACACTTAGCAAAAAGTGATTTCTGTCTTGCAGAGGTGAAATATTTGGGACATGTAGTGGGACATGGTAAAGTCACATCAATAAGGGCTAAAACATTAGTTATATTGAAATATTCAGTTCCTGGAAATGTTAGAAGTCTAAGGAGGTTTTTAGGAATGGCTAATTACTATAGGAGATACTGTGCAAATCTTGCAGAGATAACCACCCCACTAACTAACCTGCTAAGAAAGTTTAATAAATTTATATGGTCACAAGATTGTGACAAAGCATTGTGTGAAAAAAAGAGAATACTATGATCCAACTCCATTCTAAAAGTGCCAAACTTTGCCCATGTGTTCAGGTTAGTAGTAGATGCTAGTTACCAGGGGATTGGAGCAGTTTTACTCCAAGAAGATTCTGATCACCAATTACATGCCATAAGTTATTTCAGAAAGCTAAATAAGTTCCAGAGATCTTGTTTAATGATAGAAAAGGAGGTGTTAGCACTAATATTAAGCCTACAGCATTTTTGAAATCTATATTACAGCATCTCTTTCCCACCCACTATTATTCATACAGACCACAACCCACTAGCATTTATAAATAGAATGAAAAATAAAAATAGACATTTACAAAGCTGTGTGTGTGTGTATATATATATATATATATATATATATATATATATATATATAATCGACTCTCCCGTCGCGTTCGACGTATGAGGGTCAGGCCGATAAGTCCCTAGGAAACTGACATCGACACACGGCACATGAGATTTGATTATAGTGGTGAAGGCCTCGTGCAGGACCAGCCACACTTTTTTGAGGGACGAATACAGAAACCTGGTGCACGAATACATGCCACAAGGTTCCCAAACGACCCTCCGCAGGTTTTGAATTCAGAGTTGTCCTTCTCCTAGACCAGTTGCCATCCAAGGCTATAGAACCCAGTCTGTCCTGCTATTTTACCCATAGCTGGAGGGAGATGAAGAGGATACATACCTTTCCCAAGGGTATTAGCACGTAAGTGAATGTAATGGATTCGACTGGAATTCGAACTCGGCTCTGCGATTCCTCAATCCAAGCCGCTATCCACTACTCCACCGTGCCTATATATATATATATATATATATATATATATATATATATATATATACACACACACACACACACACACACACACACACACACACAGAGGTTTGTAAATGTCTATTTTTATATTTTATTACACATATGACAATGGTGAACAACCGTTTTTTTTTTTTTTTTTTTTTTTTTTTTGTGTTGGGTGCCTACAAAAACATCGTCTCCATGTGATCATACTCTTTCTTTTTACCATACACCTTCCCTCCATTACAACCTTTCCTTCTCATAGAAGTGAACAAACACATTAATTACAGCCTGTCACTGTGACAATCAGCAGCAGCTGGGGCAAACGGACAGATCATGACACAAAGGTTTGAAAATTTTGAGTAGCACTGATTGAATGACAGTAGCCAATCAAAAGGCAGAATTATGGCGGCAAATAAGAGCGACCGTGATTGGAGAAAAAATATAGTCAGTTGCAGAGATGGATTGAATCCATGCTGACATTATCATGGTCTACAGACGAAAATATCTGTCAGAATGAGAAATCAGAAATATATATCCCAGCCATAAAAAGGCCAAAGCATGACAAGATAGGAGAAAACATATACCCTCCACCCATGATAATTGAAAAAAAGTTTATCTTTGATTCTGTCTGCCAAATGCAACTCCAGAGATGACAAATCTGAGAAGAGAAAATCTTCCATACATAGATTCCTGAATATGAAACAAGTGAAAAGGAATGGGGCTCTCTCAGACAAGATCATAAGAGATAATTTATAAGGGAAGGAAGATATACTGGAAGAAAAGAGAAAGAAGAAAAATATACTTTTGAAATAATTAAAGGAAAGGAAAAGAACTTGTTAACATATAAGTTCAATCATCCCCACCCTATAGTTTTCCAGATTAATAAAGTATTCAATGCATTCACCATTACATGAAGATATTAAAGCTCCTCGAACTGATTCACCATATTTATTCATTCAACATTAGTAAATGATGTAAATGGACTTTATTCTCATTCTCTCCAAGTCTTGGTTATTTATTTCCTTTTTTTTTCTGTTATTATTAAAATTTTAGTTAATCTAATCATGTTGTCTCATTTCTGATGGTAGATCTGTTAAATTCCACCTTCACTGCATGTGCTTGAAGAGGAATCTGGGAGTAGATGGCTTCTACTATATGTTTATGTAATCATTTTTTTTTTCTTTGTGTTGCAATGCTGATGAAAAAAAATTTAAATATGGATATTTACAGTCAAAGGGAGGTAACCCTGACTTCTCTTCATCTTTAAATCCATAACAATATATATATATATATAATATGATTTTATTTTTGATAAGTCTATCAATATATATTATGGAAATTTGAATTTGTTTTTATGTTGACATTTTAACACTAATTCATTCCTCTTATTTAATAGTTGGCTTTGATCATTGTATTTTATTATTCTAATTTTTTCTTCTAAACATAAGTTGCACCTATCTCTAAGATTAGAACCTATAATCTTATAAATTATCTGTGGGCTCAAACCTTTCTCCTTCAATTTCCAAAATTTCCATAATATAGGTTTAACTTAATTAGCTACTATATTTCCATAATATTCAGTTCCTTTTAACTTTTCAAATGTCAAATGTATAACTAATTGTAATTCCTATATTTCCCCCTCTATAACCTCTTTACCTATATTAATTATAATTTATAATTTTCCCCTCCTCAAAGATCTCCCCAATTCTCTTTCCATTAATCCCTTACATCCTTTTATCTATATATTTTATAATTATTTTTAAACCCCTTTTTAATCTGTCTATATTTCTGAGATGAGGCATTATGTACACTATTTACATTATTTGGACTATTGTCCTCATCTTTGTCGCCATGTTTATTACAACGTTTTGGCTGAAACGTATGCTACAGCCTTCTTCAGGTGATTGGAATGTCAAACTGAACCCTTTATTTCGCTCACTGGGGTAGACTGTTCTAGTTCCACGTGCCATATCTAATGGATGTCAGTTATCAGTTATCTCCTGTTAATTCCCCTCTCCAAGTTCTCCACTACCTTAACCAGGTATTGAACTCACACTTTTTGGGTCCTGTCACTGGATCTAACTAATGCCTTTATCCACTGTGCCATGTGTCCTTGAGGCAATCCTCTTTTAATTTTAAATTAATATTTCATACTTCATATAACCCCCGAATTATTGTTATAAGGTTAATATTCGAGTTTAAAAATCTTCTTCCCTTTTAAGACAAATACCTTCCACCCTCCCCTGACTCCTGCCTCGTGCCTTTCATCTGACTGAAACATTGAAATAGATAAATTCTGCATTATTTTTTTTATTTTTTATTTTTTCTCCACCAGGGTTGATAAGACAGACAACCGATATCTTTGTCGGCCAAAATAGGCTATTCCCCATATGAGGTGATTTGGGATTTTATTGTTTATTAATTATTTGCTCTGTAATAATAAATACATTGAGGTCTTTTTGTGGATCAGTTTAATATTTTATATTACTAGGATCAATATATTTCAATATATATATATATATATATATATATATATATATATATATATATATATATATATTTGAATACAAAGGTTGGTAAAGATGGAATAAAATTCCAGTAACCAAAAACAATATTTTTAAAAAAGTGCTCGATGCAAAGTAGAGTGAATAATATTTGTTTAAAAATTATAAATAACATAAGTATGTTATAACATTTTTACAATCAACACCATCACTTGACAAGACATTGGAAGTGTTGAAACAAAATGGCTATTTTTGTAGTGATCTTATACTTATTTTATAATATTTAAATATTATATATATCTTAAAGTATACAAGTTGATACCCAATCAGTATTGGCTGGGTCACCATGGAGAGGGGACATGATGTTGAAAGGCCCCAAACCCCTAATGAACCTCAGGTATAAACATCACTGATGATGTTTACTAAAGCATCCAACAGATGTATTTTATGATAAGAAAGAACAATGAGATTTATAATTCAGAGTTCTTAGCATTTATTTTTATTTAAAAAAAAAAAAAAAACAGTGCTCGTACAACCGTAGACCATAATATTATAATTTTTTTTTTTTTAAATTATATAGTCATTGCAACACCAGAATTCCCATGTTTCAAAAGTGAAACTTCAAATTCAATGATAAAAATTAAACTTAAAATACAAAGTTCTGTTCCATTATCAAGCGATGCTAAGAATAACTTTTTAGAGATTGATTTACTTAATTTATAAGTCCAGACAAATTTGATATTTTGAGAAGTTGGGGTTAAGGAAAATTCCCTCTTTTTTATTCCCTCTTTTTTATTTTAGGGGGTGTTAAGATTTAACTTATTTAGAAAATTCAAGTATCTAATGTTTTGTAGCTATTTTATGTCATTTATTATTATTTGTCCTCTGAATAATGAATGTTGTATAAAATTATCAATGCAATATACTGAGAATCCTAATGATGTCAGAATAATTTCTACTAATATTAAGGAGAAATGTTGGTGATTAAGGAGATTGTGAAAAAAATCAGTACTCATTCATAATGGTGATCAGTGGATTAAAACCTCTGATGACCACTTTGACATCAAAATGCAATCATTGGACTCTGCAGAGTCTTCTGACCTTATTGGTCTATATTATACAATCTAACTGCACATCATGAATTTAGTACTAACAACATTGGACTGTATAGAGATGATGGCCTTATGGTTATAAGCAAGTCTACTAACTTTAAAATAGATAAAACTGAAAGCTATTACACTGAGAATTTAAATGCCTAAACTTGAAAGTTACTGTAAATACTAAATTAAAAAGGGTAGACTTCCTTGATATAACATTAGATTTAATGAATAATATATACCTACCTTACAAAAAAATACTAATCCTTTGTATATACACCCCAAGTCTAATCATCCTTCATCTATCAATAAAAGAATAAGTACAAATGTAGCTAATGAGAAAATACTCTATGGACATAGTAATTTCTGTAATAAAGCTCTAAAGAATAGTGGCTATAAATGACCTAAGATCAATTATATAAAAAATGACAATAGAAACCAAAGAAAAAAAATAGAAATGGAAAAATCATTTGGTATACACCCCCATACAACCAAATCGTTATAAGTAAGTTAGGACAAAAATTCCTTGCATTAATTGAAAAATATTTTCCTAGAAATAGTAAATTCAGCAAAATTTTTAATAAAAATACCATAGAATTAAGTTACAGTTGTACTGAGAAGTTAAAAATTATTATTAAGAAGCATAATGATAAAACCTTGAATAAATACTTTTACCAAAATAAAAAATATATAGATCCTGAAATAAAAAATAAAGAAAAATTATGTAACTGTAGAAATCCTCAAAATTATCCTCTGAATAATAAATGTTGTATAGAATCTGTAGTTTATCAATGCAATATCTCATCTGTTGAGAATCCAAATATTGTTAAATTCTATATAGGATGTACAAAGGATGAATTCAAAAAATAGATGGAACCAACATCAGACTTCCTTCAATAATAATAAATATCACAACCAAACATCCCTATCTAAATATTTTTGGCACTTAAAAGAAACCAATAAAGCACCAACAATAAAATGGAAATTAATAAAAAAGACAAGAACTTGTAGATCTCTTAAATAACCCATGTCCTTTGTGCATACATGAAAAATTTTACATTAAGTTTCTGGAAAATAAAAATTTATTAAATCAAAGAAATGAAATAGCAGTTTTATGTAGACACTGACAAATATTTTCCTTTAATAATTAATTTTAAAAAAAATGAGGAAATATAGTTATTTGATCATAAATAAAATAATTTAGAAATGTGTAATTATTAAATTCTAATATATTAATTTTATGATATTATATATACTCTATTAGTAAATAAAATGAATATAGTACTTTAAATCTGTAGGAATAAAAATTTAAATATTAAAAATATGACTTGATCATATTTAAATGACCCTTTTGTTTATATTTATAAAAATAAAAATTAAATAAAGAAATAAAAATGCCAAATATATTGTCATTGAAACCCAGATGATGTGTTGAAAATGTAGAGAGTATCAAGAAGACTGCTTGAAAAAGGAAGTCTCTGTCAATGAACAAACACACTAACTCCCACCTAAACTTAATTGACTTTGGAATCACCATACATTGGATACATGAGTTATCTTAAAACCCAACCACCCCTAATTAAAATAAATTGAATTTGCCTTAACCCTAACAACTCAAAATATTGAGATTGTCTATTCTTGTAAATAATGTAAATCAATTTGTTAGAAAGTTATTCTTAGCATTGCTTGACAGTGGAATGAAACTCTGGATTTTAAGTTTAATTTTTTCATAATTAAATTTAGGATTGAAGTTTCAGTTTTGAAACCTAGAAATTTCTGTGTCGCGATGGAAACATATTTAAAAAAAAATAATTATAATATTATTGCTCTACTATTGTATCAAGCACAGTTTTAAAAAAAAATAAAAGTAAATGCTAAGAACTCTGGATTATAAATCTCACTGTTCTTTCCTATTATTTTAATATATATATATATATATATATATATATATATATATATATATATATATATATATAAAGAAGGGAATTTCTGAAATTGGCAATTGAGCCTTAGAAAAAGAATAACCAAAAAAAAAAACTTCACATACCAAAATGAACTGTTTTGTGTTAACTTTTTACTTATTCTGCTGATTTTGTTTTGATAAATCAATCCTATACGATCTTTATTTTTCTCACTAACAACCATCTTGTAAAAAAAGAAACCAAGGACAAGCTTTAAGAAGTCAGTTTTTTTTTTTTTTTTTTTTTTGATTTTGATTGTTTTAGCACTACAACATAAACTGGTGTCATGACCAGGATATAAATCTTGAAGACTAACTGAACAGACCAAATGAAGTGGAATTAAAGCAAAAGAATTAGTAGCCCAGAGCAACTCAATGGGAAAGACACACCGAGAAGATTGCCAGCTCTATGAAATAATATCCAGCTGGATCCAGACTGGAGTTCGTGTAAGAAATGAGAGAGCGAGAAAAGAAAAATACTTTATTTTCAAAGGACCCTTCAATTTTTTTTCTCAGAGCTTCAAAGGAAAACTTTAACAAAAAGATAAAAGAAAAAAGTATTTATTTAATCTTATTAAAAGTACAACATTTTATTAAAGCAATAAAAATGGACAAAAAATAGAAAAAATACAACTATGCTTGTTGGTACTATGAAAATGGGAACAATGAAAAAGTTGTGGTGTTGACAGGCACTGGCAAACATTTTGTTCATAATTCCCCATGAATATGTTAGCCATTGCAGATCTTAAAGAGCTACTTATTCATATCCCATCAATCTGTCTGTAAATCACATTGTTGAAACTGAATTTGACAGATATGGTGGCAAATTAATAAGCTCAATAAAGACAGTTTCTGAAAAACAAGGCCTCAAAGATGACCACACCAACAACACAATTTTGAAAATTAATCTTTTCACCTTTTTTTTTCTGGTAAAGATAAAACCTTGTAATTTAGGTGATCTCATTATCTATACAAGTATAATTTATTTGCTGGTTAATATAATTGATTTTAACAAAGCATTTTTTAAAATGTTTTATGTCTATTAAAGAAATCTTCAGTAAGCTCAGCAGTATCAGCCATTAAATTAATAATAGTTGCAGTTATTCCAGATTTATAACCTACATGATATTTTGATAACTCGTTTGTCAGACTAGCAGAACATGTCATTTTTTTGTTCTATGTTGGGCTTTGCAAAGTTTATAATTGACACTAAAACAATATTCACCCAAATGCAGATGTAAGAATTATATTTACATTAGACACAAGTAAATTTTCATTATAAAGGTCCAAAATAATGCAGTGTTTAAGAAATGTTGCAGATATTAGAATTAAGGAAAGACTAATTATTATTATTATTATTATTAAACCCCCATAATATTTCTTAGGTCAATTTTACACAAGGCTTAGTTATTGCCCAAATTGAAATGAACTGTTTACAACAAAAAAACATCCATCAGATCTACCTTTGTCCTTAATGCTTCTGTTTTTTTTTTTTTTAAGTTTGTAGGAAACCAAATTTAGGGATTTCTTGGTTGGCTTAATGTTTAAGTCTTTTTGGGGCATGTCTTGTCAAACATAATCACCAATTCACTAATTGAGTTTTATCTTCAAAGGCCTGTGTCGTGACAATCAAAAGAAAGTGGGAATTACAGTTATCTGTGTTTAATGTTTTCATTCTCTTATTTTTGTCTTTATTATTATTATTTCAAGATTGCCAACTTTCAGAAGATGTCAGAAGATTCCTGCTTCTCATGTAAGAATATAAAGTCTTATTGACTGCCATTTGCATGATATATAGAAGAGCCTATTTTTTGTCCATTTTATACTTAAGAGTATTTAATTTGATTGAAGGTACAACAAATATCATCTGATAATGAAATTATTTAGTCATTAAACATACAAGTCAGGACATGAAAAGAAGATAATGTTTTACATGCAACAACCAAATAATGAAGGCTTCATTGCCATTTTAATTATAGCAGAAAGCACTTTACCATACTTTTTCATTTTGTTATTTCAGTTTTTAGTTAATTAGAAATTAAAAGCTGTTGCTATAAAGTTGTGAATATTTAAATTTACTGAATAATTTCATTCAAATTTTAACAAGCTGAATTTGAAATTTACTTCTCTGTAGTGATATTTAATTGTAAAAAGAACCCAAAAAACACTGAAATTTGACATTAGGTTCATCCCAATTTTCATCTTTATCTGTTCTCTGCTGATAATCAAAAAAGACATGGGGTGGTGAAGATGTCTTGGACAAGAAGTCATTTCCACCCTCCCCACTCTACTCATTCACCAAAAATCTAATGTTTGGTCATTTGATCAGATTTTTGGGAAATGAGTCAGACTAAAACCTTTCAGCACCTAAAGAAAGAGCTAATTAAAATAGATCTATTTATTCAAGAAAAAGAATATTATACAATTAAATTTAGACTTTCCCCATAATCCATTTTAAAGTTTTTACTCATTGAATTTATAAAATCAGCTGGATTCACCTGTGGAAAATTTGACAAAGCTTTATTGAAAACATTAAGCAACTCTTTTGTAACTTTTCTAAATATTTTCTTTGTCACAATCCAAAATAGTCTGGATATATTCAGTAGAGATAATATCATGGTTAATATTTTTTTGACACAGCAGTTTTTAATCTTTTATTTATTTTCTCTATAACATGGAGCTTGATTCTCACTGTTTTTGATTAAGTAGGTAACTATCAATAATTATTAAAAGACGCCAACCATGCAGAATGCATTTGTATCTTTCTGAATTGATATTCTTCACACATTCCAGAAACTGAACAATCGGTAAACAAAATTGTTCTTCAGGTCATAACCAAAAATTTGCAGACAGCTGTTCAAAAATTGAGCAAATGAAGATTTGCCTGAAAACATAAGTGTGTTAACGCTGTCCACCATCTTGAATTCTCTATAGACTTGTTGAAATGGATTTCTTTTGATTGCTATGCTGTAATAATCCATATATTGAAGATACAGTACTAATTTGGATATACTCTACCAAATTGGTCTTTTTGCATCAGCCTGTTATGATACTTCTCTTATAAGTGATAACAATATATTATATTTTCTGTATTTCATTTTGTAACTATTTTCTAAAATGTAAATGTTATGAAATTTTATAAAAGAATAATATCTAATAAATGCGAATGTCAGTGTGTCACACTTTTTCAACTTTACTCCTAGATGCTGTAGCTCAACATATCATACCATTTTGGAATCAGCCTGACTCAATGAGCAAATTAAAAACACTCTGGGTCAGATATGGACCCACAATCCTGAAATTTTTCATTACTGCAATGTTTTTGGCATCCTCCCCTCCCCCCAATGAAATAAAAATAATTGTTTGTATAGAAAGTAAGGACTTATGTATATCAAATTGTCTTTTGATTGCAGAAGAATTATTGTTGAACTTTTAAAAGATAAGCTTAGATATTAATGCAATACTTAAATGCAGCAATAAATTTTGAGTTCTGTAGTTTATTGTTGCTTATAGCATCTACTCCTCCCCTACCTATTGTGATGAAGGCCCAATCAAGAACCTGCCACATTAATTGCTGCCCAATAGGGTGGCTTTTAAATTAGTTATAATATTTGCATTATGGTAGTGTTTGAATGTGTCATATTAATGTTTACAGAGAGATTTATTGAAATAAAACTGATTTAATAAAAAAGAGCTTAAATACAGTTGAATGGTACTGTGATATAAATATTTTAATTTATAAACAGAGAAAATAACTTTTGTGCTATTTTATTCTGAGTTATGAAATTTGTGTGTGTGTGTGTGCACACATAGTTCACAAAAGATGTATTAATTTCAACTGAATAAAATTGATTTGTTTTAGCATATATATATATATATATATATATATATATATATATATATATATATATATGTGTATTAATGACATGATGAATGTGTCATTTTGTTATTGACAATATAGGTCAGAAAGGATTTCTGGCATTATGGTGTTGAGATAAACTTTGTATCTACATTGTTGTTTACAGTTGCAGAGATAAAATTTTGATATGACTCAATTGACACTTAACTGCATTGTATCCAAGCATTTACCTCCACATTACAAATATCATTCAAGAGGATTATACATATGAAGTTAACCTCGATATTCCTACTTTTTTTTTTTTTTTTTTATATATGAATGTATATAAAATGTTATATGAAATAATATGGGGTAACAAAATGTTTGATATTTTAAGAGAATTAAATTCTATAAAACTTAATGATCACTTTAAATTTACTTTTTATTTCCTTTTAAGACATATCACCAAATCTTTTTTAGAAGTTTCTAGAAATTTGTTTTATTTGTAGTGATTCTATAAGTTATACACTACTCATTCTGTACATTCTTCATATTTTGAAAATACTGAGAGAAACAAAGCTCAGACCAAAAAATTGAATATTTTGGTATCATATGAAAAGAACTGTATTATTGTTATTGCATTGTTTTTATTTATTTATTTGAAGAATTAGAAAACAAAGTGACATTTGCTCTAGAGGTCATCAAAATATATTTTATTTTAATATTACTATAAGTTTAGTCTGTCAAATTTACTGAGAACTTGCCAATTTTGTATTTCAGCCTAAAAAAGAAGGCTTTTGCTTTGCTTACAAGAGAAGAAACATGTTTAATGGACTAAGAAAAAATAACTTATTGGAATGTGATGCTGTTAGCACAATTTTTGAAAGGAGGAGTAAGACCCCCATTCCCAATCCTCATTTGGTGATCTGCAATGGTCTGCATGGGTTCCTTTTTTTTTTCTTTTTTTTTTCCTCCACTCAAAATTAAAACTGAATTGGTGTTGATGGAGAGCAAGCAGAATGCTCACCATTATGTAGAAGTGTGAGAGAATAATCTTGTCCCATTTGTCAAACAATTTTATGAAGACAGTTTTATATTACAGAAATATTATGCAGACCTTTCTCAATGGTAAGATCACAATGGAGTGTTTTGAATGTGAGTTCTATTGAGAAATTGTAAGTCATCCTTTCAAGGTGTATTGGCAAGAAAGCAGCTTAAAAAGAACATTTGAATTTCTCGTTTAACACATCGCTGGAATGAAATTTCACTTGAAGCCTTGAAAAATCCTGTGTCCCCAATGCAAAATGGGTGTATTTATTCAGGTTCTATAATCAAAAGGAAATCCTTGTAATATCCCTTTTATGCTTAGATATAAACATACAAGTCCAACTAACTGATAAATAAACCCAATTTGCATTTTTATTATTATTTTATTCCTGTTTGATTAAGTGTGTAATTGCCTTGAAGATCCCATTTCATAGACTTTACTGTTGATCATAAAGATACAACAGCCTTCAGATGCAGATAAAATCGTTTTGAGCCCCACTTTACTGTGTTTTAATCCACTCATGGCAGTCGCAGGGGGTGGGGACCTATTGTGACACATAATTATTAAAAAATATTGATGCCTTGTACTTATTTATTGTGTATGGAGCACCTAGTGAAGATCAAACTCACTACTCAGTCATAATTGATCAAGTAAGGCAAATCTACCTAACAATTACACCATATCGAAGTGCCCAGATGATCTATATTTTATAAAGTGTCTTTATAATTATTTTCCCCACTTGAATAAGATCCAAACCAAAATAAAACTTAAATTTTTCTCTTTCAACTTCCACTTAGTAAATTGCATCACCAAACAGAGTACATCAAATCTTCTTTGTAACTTGTACAGTGTAAATAAACTTACCTTTCGATGTCATTAGTTATTCAAATACTAGTTGCCATATAAGTGAACTTCTTTCAATCAAATTGCGGTTCGGATTGAGGAATCTGAGAGCCAAGATCAAATTCCAGTTGAATCCGTTACATACACTTGTGTGCTAATACCCTTGGGAAAGGTATGAATCCTCTTCTTCTACCCACAGCTATGGGTAAATAGCAGGACAGACCAGATTCTTTAGTCTTGGATGACAACAGGTCTACCGCAGAAAGAAATGGCAACCTACTGCGGGGGAAAAATCTGCCTCCTCAGTCATGTATCTTTCAATACATGATCGCCTAAGCGTGTATCACACATGGCACATAACTAAAATATCTTCTAAATCCAATTAGTAATATTTGATTATTCCCTTGTATTGATTGCAATGATCCAAATTTGGATAAGGGTGAATCAAAAAGAAAAAATATAGGTAAATAATATTTAATTAGCAAGCAGGAGTTGTATATGATTTTTATTTTAATTTTTTGTATTTCAATGTTTATTAAAACCATTTTCAGAACATGAATGAAAGTTGTCTGCTTATTTAAGAGAACATCAATGTAAAACAAATAGAATCAAATGGATCAGATTCTACAGCATATGTGCTAGAATTACAAAGCATCCTTGTGTAAAATATAAAGAAATAAACTGAAGACATGCCAAAGATAATGGCACTGAGGCTATTATACCTTGATGTCATGGAAAATACCTAAACCTATATCAATTGTACTCTGAAATCTAATGAATTAGTATAAAAACTGGCTGAGCAACTTATGGCAAAATGAGATGCATTATTGGAATTCAAACAGCACATGATAATGCATACCAGGCAGATGGTATAGGATATTCTATTTCTAAAATGATGGGGTCATTTGACATATCTTAATCTACAAGGGAATACCAAATAGAAGGCATTACTGTCTACTATGGGCAGTGGCAGTGGTCAACCATGGCTCCCTAATGATCATGTCTGGTTAGAACTGTTGACATCCACATTCCATGCAGGACATACCAATCATATCCAGCAGGTTAGATTAGCAATCTTTAGCTTCCATGTGATAAAGGAGTAGAAGACCCACCAGGATGTCTCCAAATACCATGACACCAGACATGACATCTTACCTGGGCTTGTGATATTACTAATTGGACCATGGACGACTGGTAATGTCCAATGATCACATTTTCAGCAGTTTGGGATTGATAAGAGTGTTCAGGTGAAATGAAGACCCCATGAGGCAATGAACTCTGTTTGTCAACAAGGTACCATGCAGGTTGGTGGTGGTTCCATAATGGTGTGGGGTACATGTTCACATATGATGGGTTGGTACACTTGTCTGCCAAAACATGTCATTGACTAGTGACTGTTATATTACACTGATTCATGACCATTTAAATCCATCTCCGAACAACAATGATAATGCTCCATGTTATCAGTTGCCCAAGTTGCCCATTCTAGAGACTTCTGACAAATGGTCTGGCTACCATGTTTGCCTGATATGAGCTCAATCGAGCATTTATGGGACATGATGGAGAGGTCTGTTCACATACTAGATGGCTGCACCTACAAATATCAGGAAGCTATGGACAGCTATTAAGGTAGTATGACTCAACATCTCTCTAGAGGTCTTTTAAATACTTGTGATATTGATGTCAAGTTGTAATTTGTTGGGCTAAAAGGATTCTAACATGACACTAGGCACCTATCCCATGACTTTTATCATGTCAGTGTAAATAATTAGATGAAGTTAGGCAGGTAGGATAACAACAGCCAAGCAACAAAAAAAAAGGTGACAGTAAGATTCAGAACCTAGTTGGTCATCTTGTCAAAATTCAGCTTCAGAAGGATTATACAGGTTGTTGTTGAAGAGATAAAGGCAAAAAGATTGTTTTGTTTTGTTTTTAATAGGGAAAGTTACATTTAGTGAGGAGCTAAAATTCATGGAGGTAAACTATGAAAGGAAATGTGAAATTAAATCTATTTGCATATTTTCTACTTGTTTAACATTTGTAATTTTTTTCCTTTGTAATAATTGACTAGCTTTAGGGGAATTTACTCTGCTATTTATAAAGCTGAATCTGCCATATCAAGTTATTTGATAGTGATGATTAGAATAATTATAAAAATGAAATAATAATAAAAAAAAAATTGAATGTTCTTCTTTGAAATTATATATATATATATATATATATATATATATATATGTTCACTTTCTGACCATGAGACCCAGGTTCGAATCTCACCATAGTTGATTTGTCAGGAAGGAAACTTCCTGATGTTATTGGTCTGGAGTGGGGACGATCCCAGCCTGCTGCACCTTTTGGAAAGTGTCTATAAACCATACTACGAGTTGACCCAAGCCTTGTAAGTAAAATTGGGTAGACGGAACACTTGGGGTCATCGATAACTGTGCTAGCACAAAGTCACAAGTCATTGTGACTGAGGGTTTGAACGTGCTGGTGTTGTTCAGATGGTTGATTATTCTAGATAGCACATTCTCTCCCAGAAACTGTAACTAAGGGCTACTCAGCATAGTTGCAGTATAAACAACAGGTTGGCTCTGTAGGTGTTGAACAATAACAGATGTGCCTGAGCAAGTGTCTGCAATAGGGATTGAATAGCCGCTCTAGTAGACAGGTATCTTTGAATAGAGTGGCCAGCTTTATTATATATATATATATATATATATATATATATATATATATATATATATATATATATATATATATATATAAAGAGTGAATTTGTTTCTTTAATATAGATATTTTTCAGATTAGTAATTATGAATTTTTCCTTTTTAAAACAAATAAATTTCATATTTTCAGGATTTTGAAAAATTCCTTTTGGTGTGTGAAGTATATTCTTGGAATAGAAATGGAAGTGAGAGGGAAAAAGAACTTGGATATTATCGATGGTCCTTACATCATTACTTGTAATCATCAGAGCTCCTTGGATTTTATGGGTAAGTTTCAATCAAGATTGCTTTGAGTTAGCTAGTTAATAGAATAAAAAAAAATCCTTTTTCACATAATGAAAAAAAAAACTTTTGCTTTATAAATTGATCAATCACTTGAGATTTGATTTGTCTTGTGAAATTTGATATTTTATAGAAATGGAGATATTGTCTATATTTAAAGTTACTCTTCTGATTTACATAAAGAATGTTCTCATCTTTTAACATGGATAAAATAAAACCTAATAATGACTGAAGCCAGTCAAAAGCTTGGAATCTTAACAAGAACTAACATGGACTATGGACATTTCCTTTACACCTTCAATATCAAAATATGGAAACTAATCTGCCAACAATAAAAAAAAAAAAAAACTTTATTAAAAATATATGTAACCTGTCTGTCATCTTTAACATATTATTTTTGAAGTAACATTTACTGTCTGTACACCCAGTGTGTGTTATATAAAATAAAGAGAAAACACACACACACAAACAAGAATTTAATTTCTAGAGTAAATTTCTGTTTGTATTTGTTTCTTTTTACACAATCCTGTAAATTATTTTTCATTATTTTTGTATAATAACCCCTCAACGAGTCTTTAAATAAATTGAAGTGCTTTAATGTTATAAGTTGTGTTGTGCAAACATCATTTGTCTAACTACTTTGGTTTTGTGCTAAGAATAATAGGAAGAAATGTCACCTATTTCCCAGTCCTATTTTTACTTTCTGTAGATCTGCATACACTCCTGCTTGTTGCTACTTAGTATGTTAAGTAATGTTTGGATCAACTGTCTCTTAGCTACACCTGCTGTTTTTCTCATATGAATTTCATCATGTCATTCATTGTTGAGTCTTATTTGGTTGCTTGTAAAATTCTTGTTGGGAGGATTTTTGTTGTGATTGTTGAAGAAATAGCACTCATACATTCCATTGTTGTTAAGGCTAATTTCATTACTAATAAAAAAAAAAATGCTCCAACATAATAACTACCTCTGTCCCATAATAGCTGTTATATTTAGCGTATGAAAATATATGAAATTTTTATGCAAATGTAAAAAATATTTTGAGACAGTTTTAAACATTATTGTTAGATTTTTTTTATATATGTAATATATAAATACATAAATACATACACACTGGTGAAAGTTGTGGCAGATATACTTGCATTAATCATATATAAATACCAATAGAATTTTGAAATTTAGTCAACTTCTTTTGGGTGAGTGTCTGATTTGATAAGTGCAACATGATTTCATAAATATGTCTAAATGATATAGGCCAAAGAAAAAAATGGTTAATACAATATTCCATATACTTGAATAAATTATTCTATTATTTTACATATCAATATGGACCCTTGAAATTCTTGTCTTTCAACCATTGATTTTCCAACTTTCTATTGCTTCAAATTTAACATTATTTTTAGCAGTTTTGTTTGCTTCTTTGCTTGAATAATGTTTTCCATTCTTAGAGCTTTTAATGATGGAACACAGGTTTTCTATTTGATTACTTTTTGAAGAAGCTAGTGGACTATTTCATTAATTTGGTATCTTTCAAATCTTTTTCTTTTTGAGTTAGTGAATTTTGAAAAATATGAAAGAACTAGGGATGCAATAATTAATGGCTTATGATAAATTGTACTAAAATTCCTGATGGTGAGTAATATTCTTTTAAAAATATAATCATTACATTACCTGTAACGAAATCTGAAAAACTCATTAAAATTGATTCCTTTTTCCTTTTGCACTTGGATCACATTAAAAAAAAAATCTGCCTTTTCCCCACTAATTATTTTTTATTCTGTTCTTTTTTAAATATATACTAGACTTCTGTTTAAAAAAATGTTTTAATTCCTTAATTATTATTTTGTTGCTTTTCATTATCTGAGGACAAAAATGAACATATTTGTGTGTGTGTATATATATGAAGGTTCCATGCTGACTTTGTGCCACTATGGCTACCTCTGGAAAGAGCCTTAAATATTGGATTTCTTGAATTTTTACATAGTTACAGATTATTTTTGGTAGATGAATGTTTGCTGTTGTATATCTTAGCAATAATATTTTCATTTTACTCTCATTAAACAAAAAATATTTCCTGTTACTTAAAGATTCAACCCAGAAAAGATAACTATTATTGCTGTATAGTGAAGCACTTTAAATTGCTTGGTTTAATTTAGACTGACCAAGGATGATCAAAATGACTATTTCATGAGAGCTTACTGTTCTATGAAATAATTTCTTAACCATTGTAACACTAAACTCTGAACTTGCATTAGTCTTGCAGAAGGCCACTGTAGTGAGATACCCATTAAGGATTGAAGTTGATACTGATAAATAAGGGTACGGTTGGTGTCTAAAGTAAATTAAGATGTCACCAAATTCATTTTCATTCTTGTGGAGATTGTTAAATACTGATTTGTGTATGTGATTACTGTCCATCATATACAGAAGTTCTGCCAACTTCCATCTTGTCAGATTTAAGAAACATCAAAGAATGGGTGTTATATCTGATGACCACAGACAAAAGGACAAGTTGTCAGAAGTCTACATATTTTCACTTGTCTTTGTATAGTCTTCTGTTTAAAAGCATTTTTGATAAACAAGAATAATACTAGTTTTGTAAGTATGATAGTAGATCAATGTCTATAACCTAGTACAGTTATTAGATTAAATTCAACTATAGAGAAGTATTAGATTAAGTGCACTGACAAGGAAGAAGATTGCTGAAAAAGAAATATTTAAATGTGTAAAATAAACTTTTTCCCCACTCTCCATTTTAAGGTTTATCAATAATATCTAAAAACCCTAGATACAAAAATTAATCTCTGTATTGTTTGTTGCATTGTTACTACTTCAATCTTGTTATATTTTTTGTGTAAAGGAAATGGTACTTGGTGCTTCATATGACAGACCAAAACAATTCATAAACGGATATAAACAAGTGAACAGGTACAAATATAACCAGAAACATCAGTGAATACTTAATTTCTTACAAAGTTAGCTGTAAATGATTTACCAAATTGTAAACCTGCAATATTTAGCTTCAGTTCTCTGATACACTGTGTAAGAATAGAAAATAAATGTTAATTTATCATGTCTTTATAAACCTGCAGTTTTACTGTGATTGTTGGGGTTATAGCCTTAATTAAGGAACGAATGACCTTATTGTTTTTGGAAGTGTTCTACTCTGTGTCTTTCAGGCTTGCAGTTCACTGTAAATGTCAATATGCCAGACAAGTCTGCTTATATTCTCTTTTTTTTTTTTTTTTTTTTTAAACTGAACATTTTGGATTATCTAAATGGTTGTTAACAGGTCAGTGGTTTCTGGGAGATACATATGAGCATGCAGGACACACTGCCCCCAAAATGGTATCAGTGTGCATTCAAATAGCAAATAATTGTAAGGACATTTAATTATCAAATTCTTTTTTTTTTTTTCCATTTTTCATTTGAAATTAATGATCACTGAATTTTTGGCCAAGCAAAGAAATATGATTGTTCTTTGTAGGTTATGCAAACTGTTATTTTTAGATAATGCTTTATAAGCAATGTGATGGTCATATCTGACCTGTTAGCACCAGACACTTCCTAAACAAATTAAATGCTGTATAGTATTCTCTACATTATTAAATTTTCATTGCTAATCAAGTACTTTTCATTTCTATTATGCCAAAGTATTGTGAAAATAAAGTATATCTTTCAGAAGCACTTCTAAATAGTTTTATTATCTTGCATTCTTCAAATCTTATACCAGCAATTATTAAACTTTTAAAATTTGGTGTGGAAAATATATTTTCTTGTAAAACTTTTTCATTTATTACAAAGAAACTGAGACAAGCTTTTACTTTATAGACTAATGTAAATTATTTATTTTGACAGTAACTTCCTCATCAAATATTTCTTGGTTTTATCCTGTACATTCATCCACTTTATATAACTGGAGATATGACAATTTAAGAATAAGATCAGGGACTTTTCAATCACTCTAATTATTACAAAAAGAAGTCACACTAAACTGTTTTCTCTATATTTTTTTAAATTTTTTTCTATGAAATATGATCAGAGATTTAAATCTAAATTTCTTTGAAGAGTAGCGAGTAGTAAACTTGGATTGTTGCTTGTTTGAAGTGTTTCATAATTCTGATATCAATCAAAATGTTCTTGAAGAACCGTTCTAATCCAAACTCTCTAAGCTCTTGTTTTAAAAGAAAAATCATTCTCTTGTTTCACCTTCTTGATTGATTTTCTCTACATAACCTTTGCATGTTTTTAATTTCTAAGTTAATCTAATTTCTCCTTAGGCCATTGGAATATATTTGTTCATAATTAAACTGGTTGAACAAATGCCATATTTTTTTTCTGTTTGGCAATGATGCTTATCATTACATAGCACATATAATTATCAATATAAAATACATATTCTTATGTTTTTATAAGCTTTCACTTTTTAAACAATTCTAAGCACTATCCTTTTTATTTTAACTTGTGTGATCATTTTTTTTCTAATAGCATGTCTAATAGTTGAATAGCTATAAGATCTGAATGAGGCGACTTGATGTTGAATAAAAACCAGAGAACCAATTTATATAATGACTTTTTAAATCTAAGTTTCAGACACTATAACACAGATGGCACGATTATTTGAATAAAATAGTTTGCTGATTAAATCACAAGCTTTTCTTAGCCTTTTATTAATTTTGATTAGAATTAGAAAGAAAATTGTACCATATTCTTTTTGAGATACATTGCTGACTTAAACTGTAATTGATCATTAAATATAAATTTTCTTCATTTCCAATGACATAACTCAACTACTGTGCAGCCAAGTTATTAATGTCTTCATTATAAAAAAACTTTAGGTTTTTAGCACTTCCCCCCACACATATACACATGTCATTAACTTCTTTTTGATTTGTGTACCACTTTGTGTCCAGGAAATGCTGTAAATATTAAAAAAGGTGATTATTTGATGAAACAATGTCAGTAGAGTGGATGATATAAAAACGTCTATATTCAGAGCCTGTGTACATTTCGCAGTGTGTATCATCATACTGTTATGAAACAGTAACACACCTTTCTGAATAAGTGAATTTCCCATTTTCGGCAAAATACTATTTCTGGTTGACAACAATTCAACACATTATGATAAAAAGTACCCACCAAACACAGAGCTCTAATTCTCTAGTTTTTTCCTTGACTTGTAGTCATTTTGTCTTACTGAATATGATTATAAAGGACCCTATTTTCCTCACTGGTTACAATTCTTACCAGACTTTTCTTTTCATTGCAAACATCTGTTGGCTGATTAAGTTGAGAACTATTCAGATCATGGGTTACACATTGAGCAACTTTTGACACTTAACGATTTCATGGAAATGTGTTGCATTAAACTGTTATACCTTTTCTCACTGTGTCAGTTTAGAATTTTTTTCACTTAAGATTAGAAGAGTTTCATTGACAATTGAACTTAAACATCTAGAACAAGGAGGATCTTTGAGAATAAAATCCTCTGACTGAGTTTGCCATCACTGGCATTTCCGTTCACTTAGATTAAATTTTCTTCCCTCTTAATAAAAAGAGATTGTCATTTACAGAAACTGATTTCAAACAATGCCTCAAATGGATCTTATCTAAACAATTTTGTTATAAATTACATAAATTCAAAAATTATTTAACATGATAGTAAATATACCTCAAAGGAAAGAAGGGAGGATATTTATGATTTGAATCAGAAAGACGGTTGAAATTTGTAGGGCATACAATGAGGAAAAGAGAGCTGACAAGGATATATTGAAGTCAAGAGAGATAGAGGAAAGTAGCACATAACCTAACCTATGTAACAATCTTGTGTAAATGGTTGATAGAATAGGAATTAAGAGAGATAACAAAAAGTCAAACTTTACTAAGGCCTACAAAGTACAGGGGATTTATGGAGAACAATGATCACCCATATTCTGAAGGGGCATAAAGACACTCAAACATCAACAACTTTAAAGTTACAGTAAAACAAGAAACAGGACTTTCCAATCTAATATTTTTTTCATTTTAATTTCAATTCTGCAGCCACTAATAAGCATTGTGGATTGGAAATAAAAGAAAAATAATGCCAAAATTCAATAATTGACAATATAATTATTTAATAATTTTATTATCAGATAATTTTAATAAAAGATTTATTTTCACTATAGAAATTTTCTTTATCTTTTATAGTTAACTCTGTCCTTTTTTCAGTTTAATAGAGCCTAACAAAAAGCCATAATTTTAACTTGATGCCTGTCCATGTTTAAATTTTTTTTATTTTATTTTTGCAAATGTCATCCTGAATTGTTAAAGGTTGAAGATTTGGTATTTGGCCTTTCCTCTAAAATAATAGCTACATTGGATACAATGTAATATTTGGATATTTTAAAGTGTATCTTATTAACTGACAAATTTAATAATTGCATTTGTATTAGTATAAAAACACTAATACAAATGCAATTATTAAAGTTATGAAAGATCACATTAAAATTCAAATTTGAAATTTTGTATCTTTTAATTTGCGATTTAAATTATTGTTTTTTCTATATTTTACTTTTATAAATTATAATGAAAATTTTTCAGATCACTTGATATTATGTATTTTAAAGCTTCAGTATTCTGTGTATTGTTTGAATGCTGACAATATTTAAACTCTAATCTTACATATAATTGGTAAAGAACTAATTGCAGAGAATTATTAGCTATTAACATGCTGTGAATATAGCTGATTATTGGCAAAGAAAAAAAATCTTTTTGAAACTATTTTTTTGGCAGAGAAGTCTCAACAAATAAAATCTATTAGATAATTCAGAGCATGGAATCAGAAGCTGGTATTCATAATTATCCAATTTAGATTTCTGTCTATAAAATTAAAACAATATCTGAATGTTTTAAAAGCATATGAAAGCTTGTATAGTAAAAAAAAATCTTGTAACACAATCCCAGGCCATGCTGTAAAATAAAATGAGGCAAAGTTACTAGTTTCTTTATTTAATCACTTCTGTCTTTTTACTAAATGAAAATCTGTCAAAGTGATTAATGATTGCATAAGGTAATTTAATCTTGATATTCTTTCATTGTTAAACTAACAATACGATATACAATGAAATGAATATTTGCCCATGATTTAAAGATTACAGACTTGGTTTATATTGAATTTACAATTTAAACCTTGCAGTCTACAATTTTCTTTTGTCCCTTGATGTGATGAATACCATAGCTAGGATTTGTTTGTAATAAAATTTTTGTCAAAAATATTTCAATAGTTATTTCTGTTTGTATTGTTAATGTTCAAATATTGGATTATATTTTTCAGAAACATAAATAGTTCACTACTAATGTTAACCTCCATATTTAGTATTCAATCTAATTGTATAATTATCAAGTGTTTATAAGAGAAAAAAATTCAGATCAAACAGAACTTTACAAACATTATTTTTTTCAGGGATGTCTTATTTTTAGATAATTAAGACGGTTATATATAAATGTCAACTGTTCTTGTTGGGGAAAATGGTAATATTTTTTTCTATTTTGACCTGTCGTTTCTTTCTGAGTATTTATGAATATAAATTATTTTAAATTCATTTTTTATTCTGGACATTTTTCATTTCAAATGTCTTTTAATATATGCTCATTTGAATGAAACCTGCTAGATTTAATGTTTTGAAAAAAAAAAAAAACTTTGATCTAAACAATGCCACACTTATTAAAAGAGAAAATAACTTACATAAAGTTCTTGAGAGTGCCACTATTGAATCTTGTCAAAGTGTAAATCTATGCACTGGATTTATTTCAGATATCTCCTTTCCTAAAAGATATGCTCCTTTCCCAAGGCATCATACATGATCATGAAAATTTAAGAAAATGGGTAAATCAAAACATTCTATTATTTAAAATAAATAAATACATGAATAATTCATTGAATTAAAATAAAATAATAAATAATAATTACAGAAATAATAAAAAAATGACATAACTATATATAGAAAAATAAGAGAAAATTCAACAATTACAATATTTACTCACTTTCATTTATTAGGCATTAAATTACATCACTTAGCATCCTCTATAGTTTACCTTGACTTTCACAGCCTGAAGAATATAAGTGTTCTTAAATTGAAAAAAATTAAAAAATCCAACAATGTTTTTACTTCTGTTTATAAATAAATAATAAAATAAAGTACAATAAAAAGATTTTTTTAAATAAAAAGTAATAAGATAAAAAAAAAAGTATTTTCAATACATAGATAAATATAGAGAACAAATTTAGAATATAAATATAGAAAGATAAATATAAAAAAGATACACCTACTAATTAAGAACTTTTAGTCTGAAGAGATGAATATAAAAATATAAAATAATTTTTATTTATGCTGGATATTATTATTATAATTTATTAGACTAAATAATTTGAATTTGTGATGACTATTGCTGCCTAAAATAACAGGTTCTATTGCTTAAATTGCGGTAACTCTTTCAAGTCTGTTTACACATCATATCACCCGATGTACAAACTTGTTCAACCCTTTAAGAAAAAAATTCTTGGCCAATTCATTCTATTTTAAGTTTACTACTATCCCTTCATTTATTTCTTTCTTCTTTCCTTTCCCTTCTTCCCTTCACTCTCTCTTTCCCTCCCTCTTTCCCTCTCCCCTCTCTCTCTGTTTTATATTTGAAAATCTGTTATTTTTCTTACTTCCTCTCCCCCTTTCTTCTCTTCTCTCTCGCTTTCCTTTTCTATTAAGCTAGTATATCTGTCTGGATGAATTATCTCCATTTATTAAGAACCTTCAATCTGAAAAGATGAATATAAAAATATTCACAAAATAAATTATAACCAAAATGGATCTTTTAAGGTTTCTTCTTGAAATATTATTATAATGCTCTGTAGTTTACATTGACCTCTCTTTGGATTAAAATCCTCCTTGGAATTATCCCTACCAGTCACAAACTTTTACATTGCCAAGATTGTAAAATATTGTATGCAAATATAAATAGTTTTGATTAATATAACATTAATTCAGTAGAGACTCTAGGTCATCAATATTTTGTTTGGGTGATTAGAATCTTTAACAAAATATACAGTTGCTATAACTTAGATGCTAAAATGATTCCTTTAACTAAAATATATCATTTTTAAAAATCTCTGTGCATGAAATTAAAAAAGACATTTTGGTATTTTAATATTAATTATAATAATTCTATAAAAAAATAAACATTTATTTTAAAAATTTTAACCAAACATGTAATAAAAAAAGTGAGGACAAAGTCTTTGATATGTTTGTCTGTTTATTGCCCCCTTTCCATTTTTTTATTGTTTTATAGCCTGGTTATCAAGTCACTAATAGTAGAGACAGGAATAATTAGCTGATATCATATTTTCTCAACTCTACCCCAGTCACACTTCTCGCTCCAATCCTCCAGTCAATGAGTTAAGGCTGCCACTTTCTTTGATTTTCACTGACTTTAAATCTGGCTAAATTTAATTTGGCCTTTTTCAATTGATACCTTCCACTAAAAAACCTTATACTGTAAAGAATAAATTATTTAAAATGGACATTTGAAAGCAATGTTGAAATAATGTTCTTTGAAAATCAGGGCATACAAGTCATTAGAGATTTTTAAAATATTATTTATAAAATTAAAGCAAGAAATACATTGCTTATTAAGTATGATAGGGCTGAGATCTATGTGACCCAACTAGTCATGTTAATTTTATTTCATTCTTTTTTTTTTTTTTTTTTTTTCACTTTCTTTGTTTTTTCTTTCTTTATTCTGAACAATATCCACAAAATGTATTTTGGTCAATATTTTGCGGCATGGAGTTAAAACCATTAATTTTTAGATCCGGCTGAAGTCAAGAATGAAAATGACGCACTATGAAAGATTTTTGTTGCTTTCAAATAGATATACTTGATTGTTGACTCACTCGGGCTAAGCCCAACAGGCCTGACCTCTATTGTCACCACTGCATTAATTTATAGATATTATTATACAAGATAGATTAGAAAGTTGATTTGACTGTACATTTATTTTAAAAAAAAAAAAAAATGAAGGAAAATATAATAAGAAATGAAAGTCACTTTAATATGTCTACAAAAAGACTTATGGAAAATCTATTCAGACTGATAAAAATTAAAAATGTAGAGTAAGAAATAAAAGAAATGGATTTCATCAGTATTAAATCCAAAGTGGCCAATGATAAATATCTTCTGTAGAATAGTCTGCTGGCTTATATGACTGTCAAAATTCTACTATTAGTTGCATGTATAATTTATATATAATAATATGTATTTATTTTTAAAAGTCCAAGCACCTTTTTAGTAATTATATTCTTGGGAATTAATTGAAGTTTTTAAGATAGACTATGGTTAAACTCTTAGAATTTCTATTAATCTTGTACATTCCAAGATTAGCAGTATTTGTGGGAAACTGTCAGCTATAACAAATATAGAATTTGATAAATACCTATAAGGTTTATTTCTCTTTTTAACAATTACAAGTTTGACTTACAATTAAAGATCTTTCCTTATTAGAAACACTGAAGCCATTATACTTAGTTGGCAAGTATCATTGGCAACTAAACTGTTTACTATTATGATTGATAAACCTTAATATTACTGAGACTAGCTGGAGTTTTTTTTTTTAATTTTCTTCTATTACCATTTTGATTCACTTAAATTGATTTTGCAGTTTTACTTCCATTTGCTATGCATAAAAATGAATTCTTCTTGGTTTTCTTTTATATACTAGGTATGATGGAGATCTGGCCTGACCGTTGTACAAGCTTAGCCAAAAAAGAGCTCCGCTATGCTGGAGTGTTTGGAGTTGCAGCCTGGCTCTGTGGCACAATCTTTATTGATAGACTCAATCATGAGAAAGCACTGAAGACAATGGTGGATACTGCCAATACTATTAAAGAAAGAAATGTAAGAATTATCTACTTATATTTCATTTACACTTCACTATATTGACATTTTTAATTAGAACTTTTAGTTTTGTACTATCTGGACAAGAATTACAATGAATGGAGGTTTATGATAAAAAGATTTTTCTTAATTTTGTTTAATAATTCTGAAATTAATTGATAACTTCTGATAATATTTTATCTGACTTCAAATTTTATATATACTATTAAAATATAATTTTCATTAAAAAAATTGTTAATTGGTTTAAGACTGCTTCAGGCTTGTGATCATTTTTATTATTTAGCCATACAGTCCTGGAAGATTTTTCAATATTTCTTATTTTTAGTAAAAGATAAATTCAACATAATTCATTGACTAAAATTGAATACTAAATATTGAGAAATACTCTTGAAACAGTAGGTCTACAAATATCAGCTGCATTATCAATGATGTACTTGTATGGCATTTTACCTGCATTCAATGTTTGGTTTGTGTAAATTGGTTACATGCCTTTCTTTCTATTATATTTTCAGAATTATTTTCCTAGAATTTTGTTCTGTTTAAGTTGCTTATATCATTCCTGAATTATATATATATATAATTTTGCAAATGATTTTTTTTATATACCAGTGTTCACTGTTTCCCCTTTTATAGATTCGCTTGTACACATTCCCTGAGGGTACAAGAAACCGTGATGGACACATGTTGCCATTCAAGAAGGGAGTATTTCATTTAGCAGTCCAATCACAGGTGAACTTAATTACTTTTACTTATCTGAATATTTCTATGTTTATATTTTTTTTTCCTCCAGAATATTTTATCCCAGTATCAACTGTTATAAAAACCTATATAACAGAATTCTGCTCTCACATAGTAGCATATATTAGGTTATTAGAGATAATCTTGGAAATTTTTTTTTTTTTTTTTTTTTAGACTACTTTTAAAATCTAGTATCTAATTATTTTAAAATCTAGTATCTAATTACAGCTTCTGAACATCATATTTTATAAAAACAAACATTAATAAGAGACATTTGTTGTGAAAATTCCAAATGATCAGTTCAAAGATACAAAATTATTAGATTATAAGTGTAGGGTTTTACTTTTCCCTACTCCCCTCTTTTGACCTTTGGAGAAATGTCTTTTTAATATTTTATATCTATAAATTTGGTAATTTTGAAAAGTATAATCTTTACAGTAATATCTTATATTACACTCAGTATTTGGGAAGTGAAATTAAATGGATTTTAACAGAACTAATGTAATATACACAAGTTGTTTACACTGACCAATGGTGTTCTGTCTTGTAGTCATAAAAAAACAAATTGCCGTTTTGTTTTTGAGAATTCTTGCTTTATTTAAAATATTTAATGGGGAGAGAGAGAGAGAAAACAAGTAACAATAGTTCTTCATCTTAAATTATCTGATCATAATCAACAATGTGTGTTGTAGTACCTAGAGCACCAGGCACTTGGTAGGCAGAGATAAACAAATGAATGGTCCTCAAAGGTAAATACTGCAGCAACTTATTGCTCATTTTATAGATAATTTCCATAGTGAAAGTCACATCAGCATATATGCTACTGAGTTGCCCATGTATCTTCCTTTTTAATGACATTAGTTTTATTTTGTTGATGAAGTAGAAATTGGTAGGAAGAAAAATCAGATAAAATTTTTGTTTGTGAACAAGGAGAAAGGTGTTTTAAAATATTTATTGTAATAGGATTTCTTTCATACTTGTAGTGATTTGCATTACTAATATTTATAAGTTTTATTATTTAAAGATACTTTTTTTCTTGAGTATCTTAATGAGTTTTAATATTATTTGCTAGGTTTATTTACACCCAAGTAACTGTTAGATTTATAAATATTTACTTATATTATTATTACTTATCTATTGTAAAAATAAATCTTCTTCACTATATCTGTTGTGCTATTATATTTTTAGCATCAGAATTGTCCTCAAAACCAATTTTCTTTATAAAAAGATTAAGTTGAACTGCATATGTGCTCTAATGTAAACTATGAAGAAGATTATTATTTATGTTACAGTTTTAAGTTAGTGCCTTTGACCAATATGGTATATGTTGCTATATGAGTGGAGGAATTGCTTGTATTACAGAATACAAGTTTGAGTTTTGTTCAAATTTCTGCAATTTAAGTATGAAGCTGGAAACATCAACTGAAAATGTGATAAATGTATATAAATAAAACATCAATTTATAATTGCTGATTAGTTTTTCTCTCTTAATTTTGATGTTTTGTAACTCTCTTATACATATTCTATAACCATTAAACAAGATTAAGCCTCAGGTAAAATTTGAACGTCCATCCATTATTATTTGGGAACCTATATTTCTAAGATAGTGTTGTTACTGGTTGGCTTATGAAAACTTTCTAGCGCTAAAATACTTAATTATTATTTATTAATCAACACTATCAAATTTATGAACAAAAAAGTTTTTTTTTAAAAGTTGAAATTAAGCATAATGTGGGAATATTTTGTTAGGTTGTTTGGTATCTGGGTTTCAAGTTTGGGAATTCTGCCTTGTCCCTTAAGGGTGATAGACCATATCCTTAGTGGTGACATGCTTCCTCTTAATATACTCAGTGTTGGTGATATCAACACTGATAATATTCTTAAAGAACTTTCAGAATGCTATCGGCTTCTTTGTCGATGAGGGCAGAGATACGCTTCATCCCACCCATGTGGGTGTGACAACAAATAGATGGACACTATCATAGAACACTTCATGATTATGCTTAGCATCACGTTTTTCCCAATCCTTTGCCATGATCAGTTTATGTTGATCAACTAAAAAATCCAACAAAGATTATATTTTCATGTCTAGACCTACTCCCTAAACTGTGGCCAGTGGTGTGGGAGAGAATTAATTTGAGAGCTGAACTGCTCACTGCTTGAAAACCTCAATTGTACACAATTATTTTCTTTCCTGATTGGCTTATCAATATCCATCTAATCTTTTTGAACTTTCTGTTGTACTTTGCTACCTACCTAAGATCGACAATAAACATAATATTTCTTCAGTTTTCAAAACCTTATTGTACCAGTGATTCTTGTGAAATAGGCTCTCCAGATAAAATAAGTTCTCTCTGCTAATGTACTCATCCTGTACTTATAAAGTCCTGGTTAATAGTTTTTATCACTATAATTTCAAGTAAAATAACCCTAAATTAAAACCGTCACTGTTACCTTTGTCTTTCAAAGAAACAAAAATCTTCCTCCTGGAAATGACTTTGACATGGTAAAGAAATGTTACTTTAACTTGTAATAAGTAATCAACCCAATTTGAATTGATTCTAAACATTTAACCAAATTCATATTGCTGTAATTTGTCACAAAAAATAATGCATTTATAAGTATTGATTCTATTTGCCAACTGTACTGTTTATGGATACACATTTAAGGCTCCTTTGAAAAGGTTGAAGTAGAATATATTGTTTATATAAGGTATTTTTATATTTCATTTTTCATTATTTTTATTATAATTTCTCTAGAGATTTTAATTATGAATTAGAATATAAATTATCCTAATTCATTCTCATATTCTAATTTTACCCTTATAATTCAATCATATAATTGTCCTTTTCAGATTGCTTGATAGCAGAATCAACTTTGCTATTTAAATTCTGTATGCATGAATAGGGAAAGTGTAAAAACTCATAGTAGTGTTTATGAAAGAAATCAAGCTTTTACCAATCTTCAGCAATTGAAAATTAATTATGCTTAGCTATGGGATTACAAACTACCATTTTATTAATTTTCATTCACCAATGAAATGTGTGGGTGGAAAACAATAGTCATTACAGTTTTTTCATAGAAGCCATTCTTATAAAATTTTCAAAAAGCAGAGTATAAATATTTGGTCACCCAGGTTTAAATTCTATTGTTTTAGAAACCAATCAAATGTCTGCTTAGAGAAAGATTTTTAGAATTAATACGACATCACACATCACCACAGTCACTGGGCAAATCCATGGTTGATCCCTACAGTCAGCTTTGGAGATGGTTGTCCTGATCCTCAATCCCACGCTGCCCATGTTGTGTTTGTTTTAGATCACAAGGTGAGTGAATGTTGAGTTGTATACCCAACGTCACTGATCCAGCAGCTCTGGTGAGATGACGCCACAAGAAACAAAGTAAGAGACAGCTGTGTAACACAACAACTTTATATCAAAGGTTCATACAATGAACATTCTGCTCACTAAATGAACAACATGCACCTTTCCTCTTAATACCCCGTGATACTATGTTTAGCCATACTTGGTAAACTGATACAAGGCTGAAGTCTGATTTCTTCCACTCCATGATTTATTTGGGCTGATTATTCAGTTGTAATTGGTAGCCTGGAACAAAGCTGGAGTCTAAGTTCTTTCTGCAGAAGTTGTGTGGGGTTTGGCAAAGTGGGTCTTGAATCAACTGGCAACATGTCTCTCTTGCAAACAGCACCCTGAACTGTCTTGTTCCTTTTTCTTTGTCTCTCGCTTTCCTTGTCTGTATTTATGAACCCTTGCACAAACCCAGCACAGAGCATGAGGTGGTTGGGGGTTCCCGGGGAAACCCCAATATCTATACAGAGCCTTGCATTGTCTGATCCTGGGAAATTGATTGCCTGACCAAATTTGGGGAGATCTTTCTCTTTGTGGTGGTGGCAGACTATCAATCTGCCCAACTCCTTCCATCTTGTGTGAGTGCCTCTCACCATCACTGCCGGAAGGGTGCAGGGAATTCCTCTGCCTTCCTTGAAACTCTACCTTTAGCTCTCTCTTTGTCTCCTGATCAAACCTGTTCGTGGTCTAGCCCAAATTGCTAAATTCAATTATCATCCAAAATTTCCATCAGCGGGGAATTCTTATCGCGTCATTGTGGGCTGGTTACATCTGAGATTTGTTGTTTGTCGCTTTCCCTCGCCAGCTTTTTGGTCAACAAGTGACAAAAAGAGCCAATTTCTTTATTTTAATAAATTTTATCACATCGCAGATGAGAAAAAAATAATTACAATTCTATTTGTTTCCCATTAAAAACATGCCAGTCTTAAAATCCAAGTCTTTATCCACTGACTGAATTTTGGTTAGATTCATTTTTAACCATCATGGGTAGCCTTCCTATTACCCACTTTGTTCAACAAGTGACCCATTGACGTTCTATCCTGTTCTCTTGTCAGCACTTGAGGTTGTTAAAATATAATCTATTCTTTCACACGGGGTCGATTGGACACTTAAGAAAATACCATCGCTTAATATTAATTTGATCAAAAAACAGATGGCTTCTACGCTAGCTGTCAGTGGCATCACAACACTGGGGTGGGGAGAGAAAAGAAGACAAGTATCCTTTTCTTTCATTTTCCTTGTCTTTTTATTAGTATATTTTCAGTCTATTAAAAAATAGGGTTTTTCTTGTTTTTGCTATCAGTATAGTTTCAGTTTAATGAGAACATTGGTTTTCTTTCTTGTTTTCCAGTTTATTTTGAAAGCAATTTCTTAATAGTGTCACATTAAAAAAATGTAAATCTAGTAATAAAAGTATTCAGTGATTGTATTCTTTATCATCTTATTGTGCAGCTGTCATAGATGGTTATTCACTGGTCTCTCTCATGTTTCATGATTGCCTGAACTTGAGCTAGCAGACCAGATCTTAAGCCATTTTTAGCCAAAGTAACTTCTGGCGTATAATAGTAGCTTCCAATGCTTTTTTCATGTTGCTGACTGATATAACTGCTGAAAAACCTACTGGCTAGCTAACTTGATGATTGTGTTTTTATTTGGTGATGTGATTTACATATATGCAAATCAGCCATGCCACTCTTGTTAGAATTCTTATTTCTACCAATATGGTGTCAGGCAAAAGATGTAATCAGCATGATGCCATGTCTTTGTTTGCTGACAAAAGTAGGTCTCTACTCCAATTCTTTGTTAAAGCATTGTAATTATTTCAATTGTTTTTATTACTGTAAAAGTATTAAAATATAATTTATTTAGATTTATTATTGATTTTCAATTAAAAAAAGGTGTAAATAAAATGAACAAAAAAGTAACAGATAAAATGTTTAGGAGCTGAAACTTCTCTTACCACAGTTCACAAGTGGTATGTTGTCTTATCTCACTTTTGTAACTTATAGAGTAGAGTTCAGTGATATAAGCAATATAGTTATATACTAGACTCATAAATGTCACTTTATATATTGAAATTAGCATTAACTGCAAACTTCACATGGTTATGTTAAACTCTGTAGCAATAACTGTATGCATTGTCTGTTTCTATACAAAGATCATAAAAGTTTCAATTAGGTGCCTGTAATGAGGATTCTCTTTTTGCAGACTATTTCTAGTGAGCATTACTCACACTGAGCATTCCTTTACTGTAGCTTGATGCCAAACTAAAAACTTATTTTCCATTCTGCTTCTTTCATTTGTTCATTATTATGTGTACAATCATTTACTGTAAGTAAAATTTAATCTTTCTTATTTATAGATTTTTTTCTCATGTGAAAATTGGACATGAAAGCAATAATCATTATTAAGAAATTAAATTACTGACATTAAATACAAAAAAAACTTTTTAATAATTGCACTATTACAATCTTTTGTGAATTATTTTTAGTAGTATGAGGTTCATATTCAAAAAAACAAAGAATGTACAAATGTTTTCTACTGCCTCTGCTCATCTTTTGTCCTGTCTCATCATCAAGAATTTTTCAGGTATTTTTCTACTTTTCCATCTCTACTTACCTTTTACTCAGTCCCTCATGATATTAATCCAGAAAAACTATTTCTTTTTTGTCTCTCTCTCTCTCTCTCTCTCTCTCTCTCTCTCTCACACACACACACACACACACACACACATACATATGGTTTAAAATGCATCTTCTTTCTTGAAGCTTTTATTTTGCTTTTAATTTCAAGCTAATAGATTAAATTTAATATTTCCAACAAGCAAAATACTTTGATGTATTTCAAACCGAATTTAAATTGACTGGAATTAATTTTTTTCTTCTGATTATCAGTAAAATTGATAAAATTGTCCATATTGATAAATCTGTCAACACAACATAATTCTCTTTATTAAAAAAATCTTTCAAAAATAAAATATACTTTTCTGAAATGTTATTTGAGAAAAACTGGCTGATTTAAAGTTTGATTAATCCAAATTGACTCAAATATTATTTACTTTTATTTTAAATATCATTGGAAAGCATTTTTTAACATGGAGGTGGGTATTTTTATGACAACTTGACATATTTATCAACAACTTTGGTTTACTAATTTATGCAAGGGGAGATAATTTTACTAAAATTATGATGACTACAACATAAACACTTTTTTTATATAATTTTTTTTAAATATCTAGTAATACTAAAAAATTTTAAGCATTCTAATGTTTTATTGAATTTTAGTTAATTTGGTTTTATAGCCTTACTTAAAAAGATTCTTGTTGAGGAAATGTTAGAAAAATTACCAATAAATTTTAAATTCACTATAGTTACCACTCTTATTTTCTGATGTCATGTATGGATGTCCATATTTACAAAAATTGGCTCCTTTATATGCGCGCACACACACAAACAATTTAAAATTCTTTTTAAAATACTGGGGAGTCTTAGAATCATATTAAGCTTGTCCATTAACACTTAACCATTTTCTTTTAAGTTTTAAAGATTTTTATAGTCATGTATGTTGACTTGGGAAGGGAGTATTTCTTTTAGGAAGGGAGATATTTGAAAATATCCAATGTGAATGTTAACATTTTTATAAGATTCTCAAATTATGTCATTTCCATTTTTTTCCCATATCTGTATATGTGAGTAACAACTACCACTATCCCACCTCATATGAAGAGTAGACTGAAGCAGCTACCACCACCCACAAAACAAACGTGGTTGAATATTCATCAAATAAAATAAGATTCTTACATATACATTTTATATTTTTAATCTTGTTTTCACTCTGTCAGGGGCTATCTGGCTCAACAAAAATTTATTCATATGTTGACATTTACTAACTAGTTCTGATTTTTATTGAGGTGTTACTGCTTGGGAAATATTATAATTTGGAATTTTTCTTGCAGTCATAAACCACATCATCCAACGTCTTTGTTTAGATAGGTGTCCAAATCAATATGTAAAAGATTATCAGTAAATTCTAGCAATAACGCAATTTTCAATAATAATTCAAAAACGGATTACGAAAGGACACTGAAGTGTAGCAAATATCACTTCAAAATATCATTTATAAAAGAAGGAAAATATAATTTCAAAATGCAAGGAGGCAAAGAAATATCTGATTCAAGCCACCATTTAATAATACCATGAAAACTAGAGTAGGGCAACTATTTATTAATTTAATTGAAAAGTACTTCTCAAAAAGACACATACTAAATAAAATATTCAACAAGAACTCGGTCCAATTGAGTTACAGCTGCACTGAAAATGTGATGCAGTTAATAAAGAAACATAATTGCAAAATGAAAAAGAAGATGAGTATTAATGGCCACCCCGCCTCTTGTAACTGTAGGTGCAAATACGATTGTTCCATTGGGTGGGTACCTACAGAAAAGTGCAATATACAAAGTTACAGTAAAGTCAAGTAGTGAATATATGACCTATATAGTAGTGGGAAAATGTCTTTAGAAAGAAAGGTTTTATGGTTGTAAAACCTATTTCAATAACAGAATATGAAAACGGTACAGTGCTGTCCAAATACATATTGGATTAGAAGCATAAATCTGGCTAACCCTCTGTCACCAAGAGGAAGATTATAAGGATAGCACATGCTCAAAAAGCAACATCTTGTGAATTATGCTTGCAAAAAAAAAAAAAAAAAATCCAAATTATAACATTCCCTTAGCAAGAATATCTTCTCAATAAAAGATCAGAATTATTTAGTAAATGTAGGCATGTGAGCAAGTTTTTATCGAGTTAGATGACTGATTGACATCAGAGAGAGTAAAAAAACAAAATGTGAAAATTTTATTTAATTTGATGAATATTTAACCCTTTTTTTTTTTTTTTAGGTGGAGATAGTTGCTCTTCAGTTTATCATTCATGTGAGGAGGTATAGTAATAGTCACTGCTTACGTGTACAGCAGATATAGGCAAAAAGTGGAACTTAAATAATTTTAAGTGTCTGATGATTGGTTCTGTCACTGAAATTTAGATACACATGTGCTTGTCACATTTATAATAAGGTCCCAAAAAGATAAATGTTAAAAAGTCATGTCTATAAATAACCATAGAGCATGCCATAAGCATAAAGTCATATATTATAAGCATAAACACACACACACACACACACATGTATGTGTGTGTGTGTATATATATATATATATAATAAGCATAAGAAATATATATATATGTATGTGTGTGTATATATTATAAACATAAGAATATATATATGTGTGTGTATATATATTATAAGCATAAGAATATATGTGTGTGTGTATATTATAATATATATATATATATATATATATATATATATATATATATAATAAGCATAAACACACACACACATATATTATAAGCACACACACATATATATATATATATTACACACACACACACATATATATATATATATTATAAGCACACACACACACACATATATATATATATATTATAACACACACACACATATATATATATATATATATATATATATATATATATATATTATAAATATATTTTAAAATGATTTAAAATATTTTTCCACTACACAGTTCTAACCATGTTTCAAAAAATGGAAGCTAAAAGCCACGAATTTAATTTTGCAATTAAATTAAAGACATTAGTTCCATTTCATCCTCAAGCGAATTTTGGAGTAACTTTTAAAATTATAGTACTAAATTAAAAAAAGTTGACTTCCTGGATATAACATTAGATTTAAATAAAAATACATACACACCTTATAAAAAAAACCAACACCAATCCTTTGTATATACACCCTAAATCAAATCACCCCCCATCTATAATTAAACATATACCGTTATCTATCAGTAAACAAATTAGTATAAATTCAGCAAATGACAAGATTTTCGATGAGCATATCAATTCCTATAATAAGACTCTAAAAGAGAGTGGCTACAAAAACCCAAAACTTATATAAAAAATGAAAATGGAAAGCATAGAAAAAACAGATGTAGAAAAATTATTTGGTATACTCCCCCATACAACCAAATGGTAAAGAATACTTTCTTGAAAAATCTACATTACATCAATTCTATGAACTCTCAATCCAGTTAAAATATAAGTTAAGAATTCTGTCAAGTATATACACCAAACTAACTTAAGATATGCAGATGACACAGTGTTGATAGCCAACACAGAAAGGAAACTCTAAGAATGCCTACAGAAGGTAATGAAAGAAAGTATGAAGAAACAACTAAACTTCAATTTCAAAAAGACATAATGCATAGGAACAGCCCACCATGTAAATTACAAATTTCAGATATCAAAATCAAAGAAGTATAATAATTTAAATATCTGGGAAATGATTTAACAGAGGACGGAAAGTGCAACACTGAAATCTGAAGGCACATTAGGATAGCAAAAGATGCCTTCCAAAAGTTAAGCAAAGTATTAAGAAACAGAAAATGTTTGTTAGAATCAAAGAAAACAATACTGAACTGTTACGTAATACCAGTCCTCCTATATAGAAGTGAATGCTGGACAATCCCCTCAGAGATGAAGAAATGATTTGAAGCAACAGAAATGTGGTTCTACAGAAGGATCCTGAGAATACCATGGACCGAACATGACACAGTTCTAGAAAAAAATGGAAACAAAAAGTACACTTATACTTAACATCAGAAAGAGATAATTGAAATTTCTAGGCTCAGATAACGAGGAAAGTGGGCTTGGAAAATTACCCCTAACCTCAACACACCCTAGCTGTATATTTCACATTTGTAATCAATATAATTAAAGTTAAATGCAAGGTTTAACAAGTTTTAAGCACTCTTGAAAATGTTTTTTAATTTAATCATAATGTAAATTTGTCTGCACTGTCAACATACATAATTCATCTAGAAGAATAAACTTGATAAATGAAAGTTTTGTGTTGTAAATTATGGCAAGGGTGTATTGAGGTTGGAGAAAACACTTAAACAATAACTTTCCCAGCAACTATGGGAATAATAGGCAGAGAAAGGAAATGAAATGAGAGCTAACAAAATGACACTGCCTCAGAAGACACAGCAACTTTAGGAACAAAATGCTCATGGGACAAACTTCACAAGACACCAAGTCTTGACTACTGCTGGTTTTCTTGTTGCTTTTATTAACAGTCTTTGACAGAAACTCAGATAGAGATAACTTGCAGAGATGTTTGTATTTGAACATACCAAATTGTCCTAATGGGGGAAAACCTGGATGTAACTGGTTCTGACATGCGTGATCCAGAGCTTCTTTTGCATCTGTAGTAACATTCTTACATTTCATTCCCCACTAATTTCCTGATTATAGATACAACAGATTGGAGTGTGTCTCTTCTGTCAAGTGCTTCTCTGAAAGGGGGCTGGTTCGTGTTCCTCCACCTTAGCCCAAAGAATCAGTTTTTATGTGCAAATTTTTGCTTGCCACTGTAATAAGATTCAATTAGAGCTGAACACCATTCCTTGTCGATCAATATGTTAACTACAGGTGGCACTGCATTTACATCTGAGCAAGTAATGAGACTGGCACTGATGTCTGTTTCCCAGGCATTACCATGATATATGTCTCGCTTTGTCACAGCAATAAAATGTATGGCTTTATTTCCTTGCTGGATCCCACTTAGACCAGTTTGCCAACTCAAAGATCACAGACCAGTTCAGCAGTTTCAAACCATTCAATGATAGTGATATCTCAGTCTGACAGGAGATGCTGGCAGAAACCCAGATCAAGACAAGTTACAGAGATTCTTGTATCTAACCCCTGCCAATCTGTCCCACTGCTAAAGGGGAAAACCTGGATGTAACTGGTTTTGGTAGACCTGTCTGCATGCAATCCAGGGCCTCTTTTGTGTTTGTACTGATGTGTGTTTATCATATTTTGTTAAATTTTTGTAATTTGAAAATGGTTTAAATTAGTTTGACTGCTCAATACAAGACAAAACTTTAAAAAAAAATCATTTTTGGTATATTTCTTTCCCATTGAAAATTATTTTCATTCTTGGTATATTCCTTAAATGTCTATTGAAATGAAACTTTCTCATGCTTACAAATTTGTTTTCCTTTTATGAATGAATGGCAGACTAAGATTTATTATATTGTTAGTTGTAGCTTTTTCAAATTCAGCAAAATGTTTAGAATAAGAAATATGACAAATAAAAAAAAAAATCTCTGTTTTGTATCTATTCAATATAGATGATGTATAATTGTGATACTTTTGTTTTTCAAACCAAATTATGTATCCACAAATGTTGCTGTGAGTTAACTTTTTAATGAACATTTTACAAGTTGATTGCAATTATTGGTAAGACAAGACTGACTGGTGATAGTTTAATGAAATATATATGCCATCTTTATAAATTAGAAAGATTTTCAAATTTATATGTACATTTTAGAAATGTTACTTTCCACCAGAGACAATACTCCAAGTTTTAAATTTTATTTAGAATTAGCAAATAAATAATTTATAATTCTGTCAGCCAAATTTATAGTTTCTTCACTTTAATCCATTCTAAATGTCTACCCTCTCTTTTGTTTATCATCACACAATTTGACATTTTAGTAGCTTCACTTAGAAAAATCATGGGCAATATATTTCTCTGAGCTTGATAGGTGATCATTCAAATTAATTTTATTTAATTATTTATTTAATGAAATGTATAGAATATAACTGAACTAATGCAATATACTCTGATTAATGGTACAGAATCTTCAGGTTAATTTATCTATATTTTATAGTAGATGTTTTCAGAATAACTTTTCACCAATATTGCATTAACAGAAAATTATTTTCAAAATAGTGGAATGGTTAATTGCATAAACAATGTTTTTTTTTTTATTAGCTTTGAAGATTCTGATTTGTTTTCATTTTTATATTTTCCTATTTAAATGTTTAAAATTTGTTTTTCTTATCTTCTAGGTCCCAATTATTCCTGTAATATTCTCTTCATTTCAACAGTTTTACAACAAAAGTGATAAAAGATTAGAAACAGGTATTTATTAAATTTTCTCTGATTATTTATTTTTTAAAATCTATTTATTAATTTAAAATCATTGTATTAATGTGTTATATATAAAAGAATATTTAGAATTATATTATTATTTGAGGAAACTTAAGTTAGTGATTTGAACTATTTTCTTGATATCCCTAGCTGACTTACTAAGAAAGTTTTGTTGTGGGCCTTTGTAGTGCATTGACTTTATCTGAATGTTATTTTTTATATTTTTTTAGGGTTGAAAAGGGCATCACTTGATCACAACAGGTTTGTAGTATTATGAGCAAAATTATATGTGGTACAATGAAATTCAGAAACAGTTTGTGTTTATTTTAATCATTTTGCCCCAAGCAAAGCAGGAATGCCACTAGTACACAGGAAGTGGAAGAGAAGACTGAGTATAGGGAGGATTGAAGGAAGGACAAAAGTTGAAGGGGATTCAAGAAGACAGAAGATGGCAATTGACATTACATTTAAATTTTTGAAGATTGTAGTTATGGGACTTCCACAGGTGGGAAGTGTGAGAAAATAAACTTAAATTCATGTAGTAGGGACACCAAGTTAAAAAAAAAAAAAAGCTTATCAAAGCAGTAGCCATGAAAATATTTGTAGAAAAGACAGAGGAAAGCCATGTCATGTCAGTGAGAAAGTGACTGAAGTTGAGATGCCTGGTCAGGATCAATTACATTGCAGATCCTTCTTTGGATTTTATCAAGTATCTTGAGATGTGCAGCAGGAGTACCAGACCAGATATGGCAACAGTATTCAATGCATGGACGAATGGTAGATTTGTAAATGTGCAAGATGGATTCTGACACAACATAGTGACCAACTTTCGTTGTGGTAGATGCAGCTATTGATTTAATGTAGTCGCTCCACTTTGAGTCAGTGGAAAACACAAAGCCAAGAAAGCACAGTGTGTTGCTCTCCTGGAGTCTAGTCCCAACCATGCTGATGGCAGGCAGAAAAGGTTCTCTATTATGGTTAAATAAAAGCAGTTTTGTTTTGGAGGTATTAAAATTTACAAGCCATTTCCTATCCCAGTTAACCACTGATTGAAGTTCCTTTTCAAGAGGAGCTGCCAGGTTTACCAGATCTGACAGATTTGGTATTGAGACAGGAGTAAATAGTAGTGTCCATTGGGGAGATCATAAACAGCATAGGATAGAGCCTTGGGGGATGTCAACTTTCATGTGAAAAGAGCTGGAAGTGAGCCCATGCAAAATGACTTTCATTTCACAATTTGATAGGAATGATTGGATTAAATGATGCATTCATCTTGTGATACTGTAACCTTGGAGTTTATACAGAAGGCCAGTATGCCAAACTCTGTCAAATGCCTTCAAGATATCTATAACCTGAGCTCAAGCTTTGCCATTCTTATCTAGAGATTCAGATCCAAATTTAGTTAACACATCAGCTGTAGACCTGGTGAAATGGAAACCATATTGTTTATCCAAGAGGAGGTCATGAGAAGTAAGATTCTTAAACACTTCAGCATTGATTTGAGCCTCAAATACTTTGTGCCAAAAGCAGTAAGAGACTAATAGGGGTCAGAGGGTTTTCCAGAATTCTTAAAAACAGGAACTACAGAGGAGGACTTCCAATAAACTGAAAAGCAGGAAGCAGTGAGGCAATTTTTGTAGCATTTGGAGAAAACTGAAGCTAGCTCGGGAGAACATTTCTTTAGGATGATGGCTTTGGATCCTATCACATCCACTTACCTTGTGGGAGTCTAGTTTGAAAATGATGTCCGAAATCAGTGACAGGGTTATGTGCATATCACTCAGTAGATACTCTCTTCTCTTTGGGAATCAGGTATGCATACTCCAGATGAGTTGAGTGTGGACTTAAAAGAGAACTTCCAAGCAAAGCTTATTTGCTGTAAATGTCAGGACTTTAAATTGATTGAAGAGAGGTGAGATCGAGAATTTGCTGTTGTTCAGCACATCCTTGCAGAGCTGCCAATAATCTCTAGAACCGAACTTGTGAGTGGCTATAACATTGTTTCATTCTATCAGCAAACAGTAACTTCCTTTTTTTGAGGACACGCTTGCTCTCATTACAAGCAGAGATAGGTCTGTTGCTCTGGTACAGCTGGAAAAAGTGATTCCTGTGGGCTATAGCAGCTGACCATGCAGGTGAAAACCAAGGAGATGATCATGGCTTCACTTTGATGCTGGTTTTCATCAGGAGGAAACCTCAGAGGCACATTTTTGAACAGGAAGATTATAAACTTTATTCCAAAGGATGTTGCAAAAGAAGTCACAGAATGAAAAATGTTAAATTGATTTATTATATATTTCACCATGTCAACTAATACACAATAAGTAACATTGAAAGCAGAGATAATTTGTTATAATTCAGAAACATTTTTAAGTATTTAACTTTTCTTTACAATGATGAATTAAAGAAATAAATGTTTTGTTAGTAATTTCTTCTTTTTTTGTTTTAGTCTACATTCATTAAGAGTCTTTCTTTTATATCTTACTAATATATTTCAAAGAAATTGTATTATTCAAAGATCTTATATGTATATAATTTTTCTAAGCACAGAAATAAAGAATTGCTTGCTTATCTGTAACTGGCAACATATTTTATCAGATTGTTTTGAATGTCTGCTTAAGCAGTCAAAATCAAAGAAATTGAGTTTTGATATTTTTATTTCTTTTGGCAGTAAAATGCTTGTTCTAATGCATCATGGGAATATTTAATTTTATTTAACTTTTTTTATAATCTAACTTTTTTCTTCCTTTATTGTTTAACTACAAATCTTATATTTCAAACTATTTTTATTGCTTAACTTTATTTTTTCTTTTATTATTAATTATTTTAATTCCAGCCTACTATATAGTCTACTAATCAGAGTTGGGGATTATTTAGTAGTTTATTTGTTGCTATCGCTACAATTTCTATTTCTTTTTACTATTACCTTTACTACTTAAGGAACAAAATGATAAAATTTTCTTATTATTTACATCTCCTCAAAAAAATTACAGTAATTATAAGACTTTATTTTAAATAAATATTATTATACATACAGTTCTGCACAAAAACAAGTGAATCGCTAAGATAATGTTTTAAAAAACTTCTTTTTTTTAAAAAAAAATCTTAATTAAACTATATATTCATTAAGAAAAACTTAATTAAACAAATTACAATCACTTTCAAAATGTATTTGACTATATGTAAAATTACTAATTAAAATATAATCAGTGCTATATTTACTTTGTGTGCATTCATTTTAGAAGTTTCAAGACTGTCCTTTCAAATGTGGAAAGAAATTCATTATATGATAGTTCAAATAATTTATTTGCCACAATGACATTTTATTTTATAAATTTATAGATAAAATATTTATTGTATTTAATAAATGTTTTAATTTTTCTGCAGGCAAAGTGATCATTTCTATCTTGCCACCGATTTCTACAGAAAACCTCAAGTCAACTGATGTGACAGATTTGTGCAACAAAGTAAGAAATCAAATGGAAGAAGTTTATTATAAAACTTCATTGGAAATTTCACCATCTATGAACACCAATGGTCACTATACCCACTCTGAAAGGCGTTCTCCTTTATCATCCTCAGTGTCATCTATTGAAGGAAGTGGAGGGCTAACAATTCTTGAAAGGATTGAGGAAGAATCTCCTGAGGCCAGTGTAGAAACACTCAGTCCAGACATTAGTCCTACTGAAAGACAGAAAATTCTTGCAGATAAGATTGTTGAACAAACTGTAGCTGATGCCCAGGAAACTATTAGAGACATGATTAACAAAAATAAAACAAATAGTGCTGAAGAGTTGGCCCAAGAAATTGTAGACAAGACAGTGCGTGAGGCTCAAGAATTCATTATAGAAAGCTCACATGCAGAATGTCTTTCAGGAAAAGATGACAGTGGTTGACAAATCAGCAGGTCAGTATATGATTAAACATATTCCACATATAGCTGTTACATTCACTAAGCCTTATTATATTTCTGCTTTGAGCTACTTATCTATGAAATTGTTTTTTTTGTTTCCTTTTAATACAATATGAAATAGTCTTTATTACTTTGTAGTTAGTGTGTACATCAAGGGTGGCTAAATGATATCTATTTGATTTGGTTTTCATTTTGCTGATAAACAAATAGCATTTTAGTTTTTAAGTTTTCTCATAATTTTATTTAATTTTTTAGATTTGTAAATGTAAAATGAAAATTATGTGTGGTAAAAAAAATTGTATGTAAATTTTTTTAAAATCAGAAACTAATTTAAAATATTATTTACTTTTCAGCTTGATAAATTGTGATCAGGACAATTGATTCCTGATCTCGAAGCATTTCAACTTTTAGGGCTGCATTTCTTCAATTTGGTTGCTGTTAACAACCAAAATACAGAATTTAGGCTGTCCTTCTAGACAAGTTCTTTTTTCTCTCCCATTGTCAATCCACAAATGACATCCCACAGCTCTCCTTATTTTCACTTCTCACATGTTTTTGTGCACTTCCCAGGAGACAAGGTGCTATCATTGAACATATAACACAATATTTTACCAGAAAGGACCAACCAAAGATTCTATACTGGCGGATTTCGAAAAATTTCCAAATGACATTAACATTATTGCTTGCTTGTGATTTCATTGCAAGTTTACAACTCTCTCCTGTTTTGTTTTTTTTGTGTTTTTTTTTGTTTTTTTTTTATATATAATTTTTGTTCTTCCATGCTTGTTTTGTGTATGCCACAAGGACCAATAAATATCAGATGGCCTACTTGTGTGTATTTTGTGTGTGCACATATATATATATATATATATATATATATATATATATATATATACACATACACACACACACACACACACACACACACACACACACATAGTTCAAGTTTAACATTAGAATAATATTATCTTAATTTTGGAAAAAAATGCTATCAAAACATCATGAGCATGAAATAAATCATCATCTAATTGGTTTCTTGTATCTGAGTGTTTTCTCATGGCTGACAGGCTCCATTTTGTATTCTCATCTCAATAAAAATTATCTTCACTGTAAAATATACTGTAAAACAATTATTTATAAACTTTTGTGATGTTTGTTTTCAGATCTCCCAAATGTTGTTAGACAAGAACAAATAACAAAATAGGCAACCAAGAAGAAATATAAGGATTTATATTTTCTTAAGAGTTGCATCAGAGTACTTCACAAACAAGAATCAAATGACTAAAAGTAAGGAAGTCTCAAAGTGTAATAATATTTTCTCAATATATTGCAAGCAAATTATTTTGCTTGTTTAATGACTGGATAATTTAAAATAAATGCAATTTTCAAAATTAAACATCTTTTAACATTTTTATACAATACTTGAATAGATTTATTTTAAACTATGTGGTTCATTATGTATTTGCCAGTCTTTTATAGAATGGAATTGATTTTCATTTAAAAATATTCTCCCATTATTTTTTTTAAATAGCAGAATGCATTATGTTGATATTTTTTTTTTTTTAAGCAAATTTTATTTTATATAACTTACAGAAAGTTTTATTCTAATTTTATAATGAATTTTCTTACATAAGACTTTACTTCTTATGCACAAGGATCATCAACCTAAAACAAGTTTTATTTTTGTGAAGTATAAATATTTCAAATCTATCCTTTTTTCAATGTATGCTATTTTACTGACAAAATATCAATTATGTAACAAATGTTTTTGTTTCTTTCAAATCTGAATTTTAATCTTTCAGCAATATTTACATTGTCTAAGTTTGTTAAAGCTTTTTTCATTTTTGAATGTTCAGTTTTTACAAAAATCTGGCACCAGCAAAATTTTAACAATTAACCACAAAAGACAAAATTTTTATCTTTTGTGAGCTTACAATTCAATTGTTGCTAAAAATATTCTGTTTTTCATCTCTGAAATAATTGAGTCCTTAAAGTTCCTTGTGGAGCAAAAAACATTGCAATTTGCTTTATATGTTCATTGATTATATTGTAGATTTATTTATTAAGTGTGAATGGATATAGATTTTTCTTTTTTTTAAACTGTTAGTTGCCATACTTTATAAAATTGTATAATAAAAAGAATTGGTGATTGATTTTAAAATGTAAACAGATCTGATACACATTAGCTAAAGTTTATTTTGGTTGTTTTATTTTTAACATTTCCTTTATTAGATTAGAATTAAGTTTTTTTTTTCCCTTTTAATTGAGAATTTTTCCTTGATCATTGTTTTAAATTTTCTTTCTTGTGGAAAGGAGAGGGGAAACAAAATGATGTTACACAAAGAGATTCACCTTAATATGGAGTTAATTTCAATTTGTAAATGCAGATAGTGCCTTTTAATGCAACAAAGACTTCCTTTTTAGAACCAGACTCCATTTTCCTTGATCAAACTTGAAAAGAGACATTGCTAACTATTGATGTGCTTTTCTAAATATCATATTAAGTTAGAATAGATTTTATTGTTTTGCTGTATAAAGTTTAAAGTAAATAATTTACATACTTAATCCCATCTCCTTATTTAATCCATGTAGAGGAGCTTAAAAGGTGTATTTTTATCAATGATAATTTCTTTGAATGTGTGTGATTGAATTTAATAATTATTTACTTATTAAAATATTTTCACTTTCTAAATTATATTCCTTAACAAAATATTTCTCCTGTGAAGCAGAAATTGAGTCATATTTTATTTTTCAGAAATAAGAATATAAATTTATACTTTGGTGTGTTGGCTTATCTGGTAAAGGCAATTCTTTGACTGTCAATGTTGATCTGACATGAATTAATCCAGAAGTAGGAATTTGGAATCTGATTTCATTTGTCACATTCAGCTATTGAATGGACATTTCTAAAATCTACAATGCTCAAGCAGCTGATTTTAAAAACGTGTAAAAAACGGTTTTTATCTTAAAAAAAAAAATCTAATACAGATGTTTTCTAAATATCATTCCATTTCAGTTAATAAGATAAATACTATATATCACGAAAATGGAGGTTTAAAAGTTTACCTGTTCTTCACTATTGTGTCATACTGTGTGCAAAATCAGTTTTTATGCACAATGTCAAATCATAATTTTTGAAACAATTATATTTCTCAATGTAGGTAGGGACAACTTAGGAAAACATCTTGCACTAAATTTTAAATATTCTCACTTTACACTTTCCTTAAACAAGAAACAAAGACTAAGATTAATTATATTAAGAAGCATTATGCAAATATAAAGTTGTTTTCATTATTGTTTAGCTTTTAAACAACTGGTCAAGATGAAAATTTGTACAGACTTAAAATAATTTGACATTTTATTATATTCAGTGACTTTTTAAAAGATTTTTTTTGTGTGCAAAGAGACTTAACATTAGATAAGCAATGTAGATAGTTTTCCTATTCATAAATGCTTTGAATTTATTTCCTTCTCTGCACTCAAGTGTATTATTTGATGGATATGGAGGCCACTTGTTGCAATAAACACCAGTTTTCTTTTTAGCATCAATTTTATCTTTGTTCTATCATACAATTAAAGATGAATCTTAATGAGGCTGTTTATCTGCAATCTGTTTATCAAAACACACTGTTCTTTTATGTAAATTGATTAGTTGTGGACTTTTAAAATATTTACAATTTTTTTTTTCCTGGGTTAGAATTTCTTGAAAGATAGAAATCTGAATAAAAACACTTTTAAGCCATTTTGACAATTTGTAACAAAAAAGTGGCATCTAATTTTGTAAATATAACATCAGTCAGGCTTAAGATGAGCATTCAAAGATGATTAAAAATATTACAAATTTCTTTCAGAATATATATATATATATATATATATGATTCAGTATTGAAAATAATAAAAAAAAGTCTTGTGAATTTTTAAATTAATTTTTAACAGTGGTATCTAGATGTGACCTGACTTTGCATTGAACAATGTTTTGAAACTTAACTACAGCAAAATCATTTAAATTTATCTTTTTAAAATCTTTTCATGTTTTTCAAATAATTTGTAAAAGGACACAAGATTTTTGTAGAGAAGAAATTGTTTTGCCAATTTAGTTTATACACATTAATAATTATATTTTGGTAAAAATATTTATAAAAATGTGAAGTACTCCATCATTTCGTTTGACTAGAGAAAGTTTTTTTAAAAAATAAAAACATATTTTGCCTTATTTCACTTTCGTTCAAATTAGGGGGGGAAAAAGTCTTCTCTCCCCCCCTAATCTATATGAAGAAGTTAAAATTTAACTTGCCTTTGAGTATTCATATTAATATAATTTTAGCAGAGTTGAAATCCATATATCAGTTGTTACAATTTAGTCATTTGGAAGATTTTGTAATTTCTGCTTTTTTAGCATGGAATTTTGTCATTATTTAATGTATGGAAAACACTCAAAATTCATATGTTGAACAATTGCATCTCAAACCTTTGTTTTACTTTCATGCAAATATTATGAGTATAAACTTGTCTTTATTAACACTGGCTTGAGTTTAACCAGCATAACACTTTTCTTTCTTGAATGTTTCTTTGAATAAATTATATTGAAATGTTAACAGTTTGTGATTTAAGAAAATTCAAAATTTACTTCTACAACTTATCTAATAATTTTCATTTTTTTTCTATTATTACAAAAAAATTATTTTTACAAGAAAAAATAAAAATAGAAATCTAAACTGCTTGTGACTTAATTTTGAAAAACAATATTGAAATTTGTTGATCTTGATTGACAGGTATTTTGTAAAGATTTGTTCCAGATCAGCCCGCACTAATTTTTAGTGTGATTGTGTATACACAAATCAAGCTTTCCAGAAGGAAATGCCATTTTTTTTTTTTTTCCCCCCCCAAATGTATTTTATTTTTTTCACACTTAACATTTTGTTAACCTTATGATGTCAGGACAGATAACTGAAAAAAAAGTCAATGCATCAAATAAAATTGTCTGTCTACTCTGTTCTACTTGTCTTGCAGTGTCATTTTTTTCTTGTTTATATTCAGCTTATTAGAACCACAAAATTTCAGGAAATCTGTGTGATTTGCATGGACTTGAGAAATTCAGAAGACTTTTTAGTCTATTTTTACTTCTTTCTGATAATATATGTGAATAACCTTTCTTCCAATATGCTGCATTTAAAGTTGGTTCCCACAAGTTAAGAAAAGTAATCAGTGGGGTAAAATGATGTATGGTATTATGTTGATTATTATTAGATATAATTTATCTCAAGAACTAGGCAAGATAAAATATATAGTAATTTTCTTTATTTTACTTATGAATTTAACAAACAAAATTTAATAACCACATCTTTACTATTTCCTGATAAAGAAACGAAACTTCAATTCTTTTCTCTCTCATTTCAACAATTAATGCCCCCCAAAAAAAAAAAAACATTGTAATAAAAATATTCTGCATAAGTATTTTACACATTATTTCTAAAAGAATACTTAGTGGCTTCCCCAACTATATTGACAACAAATGAAAACAATTAAAAAAAATGCATTTAAATTTTAAAGTAACTACTGTATGCCTTAATGACAATAATCATATAGTTTCATTTTTCATTGACAAATATACCCAATTATTTACTAATATATATATATATATATATAACTAAATAAACTCCTTACTAAACACTGGAATGTCTCTTACTAAGTAGTTTGCACTGCATATCTGATTCTTTCAGTTGAATTTGTTTGGTAATGCTGAAAAATACTTTGGTTCAATGAAAAAATGGTTTTGTAATCTAGATAAGATCTAAATTTCTGGGGTAAGTTGATATTGAATCTTGATTGCAAATAAACTATTGCATTTATAAATGTTAAAAAAAAGTATCCTTATTAAAATGTTTATATTTACCAGAATTTGATAAGCTTTTCTATCAGGTAACAATTCAATAAGGAAAGCACAAGCCTGTTATATATAAATTTGCATTGAAATATAAGGTTATATTATTTATGACTTGTAATTCCTTTAAACGTTTCACAACTCACTGTAATGTCTGCATCTCCCAGAGAAAATAAATTATTATTAGATTTGGTGAAAATAGGGAAGCAAAAGAAATGTAACAGATCATCATGGTTTAACTTTCATTAAAATTCTAAACATTAGGAAATCTTGTGGCTTAATTTGTTCAAATCTAAATACCAATACAAATTTCTAATTTGTAAAGAGCAGATTATTTAAACTGGTTAGTCAAAGTCAGGATTTTAAATCAATTTTTATATCTGAAAATTATTCTATTGTCACAACAGTAAATGTTTTCTTTTATGGGTAAATATAAAATGCAGACAAAAATACATTTGTCAAATCTAAGTGATTTTTCAAATTTTTACTTTCTGCTATAAAATTAGTAAATCTGTTTTTATAAAAATAGGAGGATTGATGTTTTGAATAAAGTTGTTAAAATTTATTTTAAATTCAACCAATTAGATCAATTTAAACCACAATCCTTGACCCTAATTACCAAAATTTAAGTCATATAGCTATAGATTCTTTTCAACAAAAACAAGTTTGTGGATAAACACAGGATTTCCAGGTTAAAATTAATGTATAAGAAATTAATTTTTTTAGCACATGATAATGTCTACTTTTTTTTTTTTTTTTTTTGCCAGAATTTGTTAACTGCTAGATTATTTTAATGTTTTTCTAAATTATATAGAGTTTGTATAACTTTGGTTCCACTTTATGGCAATTTATTTTTACATACATTTATTTGGAGCCTTCTTTGTAAAACTCAACCCTTATTTGAAAGCTGAAAATACCAAAACTCTATAAAAAGAAAATCACAATAATATTGATTACTTAAGACTATAAACCTGAGAATCAAGCTTCCACATTTAGAAAAGGCATCTTAAGTTATTTTCAACTGAAAATTATAAAAAGTTCTTCATATATAATTTGTCTAGCAAGAAAGATTCGAGTTGTTTCTTTCTAGGGGTCATGCTAAAACTATGAAGAGGGTTGAAAAATAATCAGACTATATTTTAGTCTACACATAAAATAATATACAATATTGCAGTCTAACAATCTCCCAGTTTCATTATAAAAGTAAGTCAAGACAAGAAGATCAAAAAAAAAACAACCAAAGAATAATTGTATAACATTTTAATTTGTAGTAATCAACAAGTTCTAGCTTTTGTTCTACAAGAACATTCAATGTTAGTTGCCACCAAAATTACTTTTTAGCCCAAAAAGGTGAAAAAAGAATTTAGATTCTTGCATTTGGGTGGCAAATAAAACAATGATTTTTTTTTTTCCTTTTACATTCTAAATCTGATTTTGAAACGCTACCCAAACAGGACAAACAAGATTCCATTTGTTCTTAGGAAATTTTCACTCTTTATGTTTAGAACATTTTACTCTTACAATTACTTTCACATTTAAAGATTAATAAATTGAAAAGTTCTGACTATATTGGAATGTTTTGAATGCATGATTTTTGACGAGAAAAAAAATATAAATGTTGACAGTTCTTAAATGCATGATAAAGATTAAAAAAAAAAAAAAAAAAAAAAAATGAAGTTACTAGAAAGAAAAGATTTTTAAAATGGTTAAAAACTTTATCCATGTCAGAGTTACTTTATTCCTTACCAAATGTCATCTTAAGTATCACCATGTAAAACAGCAGTAATATATCTCCTTAACTAATACAAACATTAAACCAATTCACAGACTTCCAGAATAAACCAGAGAATTGCTGCTGCCAAGGAAAAAAAAAAAAAAAAAAAAAAATTATTTCTTTCTTCACATAATCTTGTAATTTTCATGAAGTTCAGGTTTGATATCGTAGACAATATCCAGAAGCTTATTTAATGCATGTTCTCTGTTCTTCTTTACTTGAAGATTCAGATCTGCAATCTTCTTCTGGGTGCTGTCTTGAATGCTTTGTTCCATATCTCCACGAGATCCAAGAACCTAAAAAAAAAAAAAAAAAATCATTCATGCTTTTATAAATAAAACCTCTTAGTAAATATAAAATCTATAGTCATTAATATGAAGTTTATAGTAATTGAATTTTGGAAGCAATTATTTGCTGATATATAAGTATAAAATATTTCAGAATGAGTGCTGGTGGTAATAGAATTACTTGATGTCAAAACAGAGCTTAAATTTACAACTGTCTGGTACAAGTAAGTGTCATGCACACAATAATCTTCAAGTAGTGATTGAAAACTGACTTGTAAAAATCTAAATATTAATGACCTACTGTTAAGACTATATTTTATATATATTTGAATAAAACAGTTTCTGTAATGTAAATTGGTTCTTGTATTAACTAAATGTAAAAATTATTTTTATTTTAAGAAAAATACAACACAATAAAATTCTGATCAGACTAGCAAAAATTTATTGATGCATCTGTCATAATTGTTTTAGCATTAAGGAAATATATAACAGTGATACCTGTTGAAAATAACTTCTTGTACAATAAGACTTATTTAATAGATTTCTTTTGATACAACAGAAATGGAAAAAGATTTAAATTATTTATACATGAAAACAGCAACTTATTGAAAAAGAATATTCTGATACTCAAAATAAATGTAGTCATTTATTTTGACAGACACACAACTTTTGCGCTTCTCAGTCTGTGAATAAAAAAATAAAGGTTTTTTTGGGTGATCCAATCCAAGAACTGACCATAGGAAAAATAAAGTAAAAAGCCAAAGATCTTGAGAGATGTGCTTTGTTGATGGTCTCACTTCAATGGCAACTGAAACCATTTGAATGTAAAAAGGAAAATTTGTCAAAATATAAAAAGAGGATTCTGAAAATGAAGACATACCAAAGTTAGGATAGGCAAGTCTTATTGTAGAACTTTGAAGGGGTCAATATTTATGAAAAGCCTTATGGCCATGCTAACTTTCAATTGAAGCCTGTGGTGAGGAACAATAGGCTGCTCAAAAGAGTTGAACTCAGAATCTGAACATTTAAGTATCCAAAAGTGTATCAACTAACTTGTGGAGCTGAACCTCTCTTAGATTCGAGTTTATTCTGTTCCATTATATCAGTCTTTGGAGCAAGAATTTTTAGATCATAATGCTGTTAGCTGTTTTGGCCTTTAAAGACATATTGGGAAATACTGATTTCATACAGTTCCTGGCATCTGGATGTACCTTACCATCACTTGAATTAAGTAGGATTTTGAAGAAGCAGCCTCTACTCCGTTCCCCTTGCCAGATATTAATGTTTGATGACAGTTGTAGTTTCAGTTCATAAAAGCAAAGAAAAAGAATTGATACATGCCTTAACCTCATTAGTTAGGTATAATCGGTAGGTATTGTCTAAAATCCCTTGATATGACAATAATCACAACAATAACAAATTTGCTGCTTCTTCTATCTGGTAGCATTATGTCAATAATCTCAATCACAGCATTATAAAAATGGTACATTCATCTCATACAGTAATTCAACCAATGCAGTTTCTTTTGAAATGTATGTTGGAGTTTCACTGTTTGATGCTTCTGAGTAAAGTTAGTTATCAACACCATAAGATATCATCTAAAAGTATTTCTTGTAATTATGGATGTTTAGAAATTTCTCACTCATCTGTTTCTCTAGCAAACAGGATTTCTAGGGACTGCTTTTTTAAAAAGCTGGCATTGTACTAATTTTCAAAGTACACTTACAAAGTACAGATAGTCAATTAATGTTTATCAGTATTACTAGTTAATTTGCTTCTCATCAATAATGATTGTGCTACAGAACACTATTGCTTTTTTTTTTTTTTCATTGGCTCTCAAAAATATTTTTCATGATTTCCTAAAGAAGTGGTCAAAAAAAAAAAAAGTTCTTTTGTGTAGTTGAAAAAATAAATTTTAATTAAAAACTAACCTCTAGTGACCTTCTATGACCTTGGATGTCATCACCAGTTATCTTAATTGTCCAATTTATGCTCTTGAAATACAGATAATAAAAAAGGCTACAAATTCTACCAGCAATTGTCTCTAGTGGCCTTGGAAGTAAAATCTGACCTTATCTACCCATTTGTGAGATGAAAAAATACTTTTGTACTTCATCATGGAGTCACAATTCATGTTTTCAAATTACTTTATTTGGCTAGAAATAGCAATCAGTGTTATTTGATGATCATTGAGGTAAACCTCATAACTGGATATCTTCTAAATCTTCAAGTCAAAAACTAAATGAGTTTTGCCATGGACAAACAAAAAAAACTCATTAGTATAGATAGGGTATATATAAAAGGTTCTCAGCCCAACCAAGATCCCTACTAAATTCTGATATTTGATCAGATTGACAAGCAGGTTTGGCTGAGAACTTTTTCAGCACCTCTTTGTATAGGTACTTTAAACATTAAAGAAAAAAAAAAAAGCAAAGAAACAACTCAAATTTTATCTACAGGTACTGAATTTATTATAAAGAAAAAGAAAAAACCTTACTTTATTTTCATAGTCTTTATATTTGGCCTCATACTCAGCCCTGAAATTTTCAATTTCAACTTGGGCCTCTTCTTTTGCTTGCCTTAAACGTCTGGCTTTGCCTAAAAAAAAAAAAAAAAAAAAAAAAAAAAAACATTTTTGAATTTCAAACAAATTTCATAAATTTCCGAAATAAAATTAGAAGACAACAGTGAGGAGGTGGAATAATATTTTGGATTCACATTGTAGGCAATAAAAAATTAGATCCTTTCTAAGGGATAATGGCATCAAAATAAATTATGATTTCTTAATGGTAAGTTTGATGATAGGGTTGATAAAGTCAAATTGACAACTGATATCAAAAATCCAATCTATTAACTGTAGTAAGAAATGGCTTGTTAATTTTAATGCCTCCAAGACCAATTGCTCTCTTAATTGTCTCGGAGAACCTTTTTTTTGTCTTCTATTAGCATGGCTGATGCTAACATCCAGGAGAGTAACTCAGTGCACTTTCTCAGTTTGTTTTCCACTGATATGAATTGGAACAATTATATTGAGACAATTAAGTCTGTTACTAAGAAAGTTGGTTTACTCTCTCACCAGAATCTATCTTGCATCTTTATAAATCTACTATTTATCTGTGCAGTGAATATTGTTACCACATCTGGTCTAATGTTTCTGCTTTAAATCAAGACAAAATCCAAAGAAGAATCTACAATGTTGCCCTGATCTGGAATCTCAGCTTCAATCAATTTCCTACTGCCATAAAGTAGTTTTCCAGTGCCTTTTCTATAAATATTTTCATGCCAATAGTTCTGTACCTCAACTTCATGAATTTAAGCATAAATACTAGATTGGAAGCTAGGTTTCATTATTTTACTGTTGAAATTATCAGATGTAACCACAGGTGCTATTTTAATAGTTTTTTTTCTTGCACTTCTCACCTATGGAATTCTTTCAGCGTCTTGCTTTCCTGTCAACTATGATCTTCAAAAATTTAAATGCAACTTCAATCTTTTTGAATACTGTTCTTTTATTATCCTTTATATTTAATAATGTTTTCTCCATTTCTTTCACTCTCAGTAATCCATTATGTCTTAGTGGCTTTATCATATTGCTTGGGGTAAGATGATTAATTTTTTTTTTTTTTTTTTTTAAAAACAAAGTTCTTGACAGTTTGAGTGATTATAGATCACAATAAAGCTTTAAGCTAAAGAGTATATTTATGCAAAATAATACTACTCCTTCATATTTTGATTATAAAAAAAAAAAAAAAAAATGACTACTGCCCATCTTACTGAAAAAGATTTCAAAGACACTGAAACACGGGCCCCCAGGCTTTCCAATAGAAAATTTGTGGTCTGCCATTACAAAGATGTACATGAGACAATATTCAAGCAAAAGAAAAACAAAAGAAGCAATAAAGACTTACAAATATTGAAATAATAGCAAAGTTAGCAAAATCAATAAGAGAAAAACTAATGAAGGTTATGGAATGTTAAGGTGGTCATATTGCCATGTAAATTAAGAAACTACTTCATTAAAGTGTATGAGATACTGTACTCATTAAATATATGAGTATATGGTATTTATCTTTGGGATTTATAAATAAAAATTTATATTGCATTGATTCTGTTTAAATAATAAAATCTGTTATCCCACAAAAAATATAGAGGTCATGTGACATACATTAATAATCCATCTAGGAACTCAAAGTGACATTGAGGAGCAGAAGTGTAAAAAAAAAAAAATATTTTCATATCTTGACCCAGACAGGAGTTTGACAAGTGAATATTTTCTAATAAGGATAAATATTATGAGCTGAAATTTTTGTGCGTTTTTATGTATGTGTATATATAGATGTATATATGTAGACATATACATAGGTGTAGATATGTGAATCTGTGTGTGTGTGTATATATATATATATATATATATATATATATATATATATATATATATATATATATGTGTGTGTGTGTGTGTGTACATATTTAAGATGTATATGTGATTATTTTATGTATTGGGCTTTATATAATTGTACGTTTTGCTTGATATCATTATGTGTATGTAAATATATGTATAAGAATAGGTATATGTATGAATATGCATGTATATAGTTAAGTTTTTCATTTACTTTTGCTGAATTTCCCATTTAAGATTACTAAACAAATTTACCAAGACATTATTATTTTTATTTTTTAGATTTTACTCTTTATTTTTTATTTAATCATTATCATTCTTATTAGTAGTAGTAGTAGTAGTAGTAGTAATAATCAGATTAATATTAAATATTTTTATTTACCATTTATAAATTTTCATTTTAATTTTTAAATTTCAAAGTTCAAATTTAAACTTATTTTTAACTTTCATTATAGTGGTTATTAATAATATTAATTTTTATACTTTTTTTTTGAATTTAAAATTTTTTTTTAATAATCTTTAATATATTGTCCTATATTAATCAGGATTAATAATATTATTAATATATCTTATTTTTATTTTATTCCTACTTTGCTGGTAATCTTTAATATTTTATGTATTAAATATAAATTATATTGATGTGTTTTTCAAGTGTTATCGTAATATGCCTACACTCACTCTTCCTCTCCTGTTTAAGGCTTTCTTCTTTTCTCTCCTCTTTTCCATCTCCCCTGCTTTACACTTCGTCTTCTTTTTTTCTAAAAATTATTTAAGAGGTCAAATTGTCTGGCCTCTTAATTGAGTACACCTGAACGTATTTAAATTATTAAAGATGGTTTAAAAACAGTTTTATCCCTACTTTCCGTTTCCAAGATGGACCATTCTGTAGTCCTCCTCCCACCATCTTTGTCACCTTATATCAATCTAAAACTATCCCTCAAAAACTTGTATTAAAAATAAAAGTAACCAAATTCCTTTGTAACTAGAGATGTGACCTGATGAACCAGGAAGAATATTTTCTGGGGAAATTAATTATAGTCATGGAACCTTAAGTTTGTCTCTTTAATTAATATTTGCTCTGGTGTTACATTGAGCTCTCTGGAGCACATCCTTTTTGGAATTATCCCCACACAGATTACCAAACTCTTCATTACTTTATATATATATATATATATATACTCTCTCACACACACACATTCTAAGTTTTTACCCACATCAGTTGGTCAATATTAATTTTATTGCAAAAACATCCAAGTTGCATAATAAAATTTGACATTTTGATTCATTAGATAATTCTAACACCCCTCCCCATACACATTGTGTTTATATCTGCATTATTGTTTTATATGAATTTCCTGTGGATAGAATTTAAATTACATACTTTGAAGATATGTTTCAATGTATGAAGTCCTAAGAAATAAATTTTGTGCAGGAAATTAGTAAATTCTCATTGTTATTTTAGATAGATGACTGGATAAAAAGGAGTTAGTAAGTAAATTAAAGAACAATTATTAAAAGGACTTACATGAATATTCACAACAGGTAGACAGACAACTTCTTTAGATAAACTGATAACCTTTCTCTTGTTTCAACAATATTCCCTTTTCTTAAACTATATTCATGATTTTTACATTCTAAGGTTATTTGTCAAGGTTAGATAAGCTTTGCAATAAATCTTATAAGAGAAATTAATATTTATCTAAACTATTTCTGACAAAGTTATTCATTCAAAAAGAGTGAAATTCAGATAGTAAATTTTTTCAGAGACAAAATGTTTTTTTAATTTTAATTCTGAGTTTATAGTCTCAAAAAAGAAAGGAATGCTTATAAAGATTTATATTTTTTCCTTCTTAGAATTATAGTTTTTAGTTTCTATACTTTGAGTTTTAACCTTTAGTAAATGGATTTAAAAAAAAAAAAAAATCTTTTAAAAAGGTCTCTTCATTTCCTGCCAAGTTAGTTAGCATTTTATCAATATGACAAATTGAGTAAATTCCCTTGTCTAGTTGCTGGTTATTATAGATAAAGTTTCTTTTCTTTTGAAAGTGAATGTATTGTAGATATACAATCAAACAGTCTGGTGGGTTATTTTGTAGAAATGACATTTCTTTATCATCATTTTTTTTTTTTTCACTGAAAAGTTTTCAGTACACTTTGAATTACAGTTTGAAGTGAAATTTATTTCAAATAAAAATATTTAATTAAAACAGATATAAAAATTCATTTGATAATTTTACCTCTTTTTTTTTTTTTAGTCAGGCAACTGCCCACACTGAATAATATTATAATATACATTTTTGATAAAACAATGAGCTTTTTATTTATTTATTTGAGTAACAGATGTGCAATGAAATAGGCATGGAAATGACATTGCTCTACTAATTTGTTCCAGGTGAGTGGAATCTATAGTGAAAAAGAATTTGCTTCATTGAAGCTATTGTTTAAACAAGAAAGATAAATTTAAAAACTTAGCTTTCATGCACATTTTTAGTGATAATAATAAAAAAAAAATTGTCAGTAATGGTTTCGTTAATAATAACAGAAACAAAATAATAGTCATTTAGAGATGCTGGTTTCTCTGTCTTTTAAAGAAATGTTAATGAAAAATATAGATAAAGAAACGTAAAAGACTAGGAAAATAAAACATCGTTATATTTCTCGAATTATTTTCCATTTTTCGGATTGTACGTTACTTTACGTAATCTCCTCCGGATTATTACCTGAGGTAAACTGGAGAAGGTTGAAGAAAAGAATAACAACAAAAAATAAACAAACAACAAATGATGATCCAACAGTAAATTAAGATAATGAAGAAAATACTTCTATTTAGGGAAAAAATATTGTCAAGATCCTGACTGAAGGATTGTAGAGAAGTCCAGGAAGAACGATAATTGTTGCTTACGACTACGACGAGCATTTAAATTTGAAATATTTTAGATAAGAAGATCATTAAATAAATTTTGAAAAAAAAGTTAATGAACATGTATTTCAGATAATAAAAATCTTCTCATAACAACAAACTTTGTAGTGTGTTAAAATACTTTATTTTGTTAGATTTTTTTTTAACCAAAAAAGTAAAAAAAAATCGTAAAAACAAAAGAAAAAACGTTTGGTTTCTTTATTTAAATCGTAAACTCAAGAAATCTTTAGATGAATTATTGAAAACCTGGCCTAGACACATGAAATTGAAATAGAACCTCTTTTCAAATTTAATTTAAAATCAATTTGAAAGTTTTTTTTAAGAAAGTAATATAAAAAGTTATTTGGAGTAAATTTATTTTTAAAATTTCCAAATCTAACGAGTAGTAAAAATTATAAATACACAGTTTACTTCACATTGTAACAGTGACTATTCAACTAATAATTATTATTATTTTTTTAATTGTATAAGTCATGCGACATTCTTGATACTTATTTGCACGTTGGTTAATTATTCAAATTTTATGTAGTAAAAAAGTAACTACAAAAACACATTTCATATGATCAGTCATCATGCGATTTCCTTAAATTTCAAATCACATGATGTACAACAAATTCTACGTATACTATAAAATTACTAAACAAGTACAAAATATTTTACAAAGACATACATTTGCAATAAAATGTGACAAAAAACTTACTGCAGTATTTTTAGGATAATTTTATGATTAATTTCTGAAAATGTGACAAAGAAAGTTACTGAATTTAATCATTTTTAAACTTTGCACTTTTTAGCATGTTTTTTTATGGCCTCATTGTGAAATTAAGTATTAAATGAAGTAACTTTGTATCGAATTATTTTATGATTTATCATTTAAAAGAAATTATAAAAATTTAACAATATTAGAAATTCTTTGGTCGCTTAAAAAGTAAAAAAAAACCCAAAAAACTGCTGCCTATTATGTTCAGAAAGTTACGTACACTCATTATTATTGTGCCCTCTCCAGAGAATGAATATTTTATGGTTAGTATTTATTTACGTCTGTCTACTCGACCAAAGAAGTTGTAATATTGTTAAATTAAAATTGTTTATAATATAATCTTTTAAAAGACAAACAAGAAGAATCGCTATAAAATTATTAATTAACGCACTCATCATTTCTATTCGTCCCACGCCCACACACGACAAAAAAATTATATATAGATGAAATGATACTGAAAATACTTAAATAATTGAAATATAATTACTATTTATTAATTTATACCTTTAAAAGAAACCAGAAAGTACAAATTTATAAAAGAAAAATATTTAAAAAAAATATTTACTCATTATTTTTTATAATTATCAAGTACAAACAAGAAGTACACGTAACAAGTCACTAAATAAAAACTATAACAAAATAATTTTCAGGTGTGGAATTTAAAATAACAAACTTACGTTTTCTTGCTTCGGCCACTTTTTCTGCAGCCTTTTTCTCAGCAGCCAATAATTGTTGTATTCCTGCGGACTGGCTGGCCATTTTTTAAGAACTAGTTTTCAGAACGTTCGTATTACTTTCAGGGACAAGACTACCTAATTCATGTGATGATACCGGAAGTTGGGCAGAGATTGTTTAATTTATACTATGGAGGCCTCAACGGATCAAAATTCTCTTCTGTGACACAGCACGTATTGCTTAATGCTATTATTCAGATTATGTTTTACTCATTATGAATGTGAAACTTTTCTCCATACATTATTTGAGAAATAAACTGATTTGTGATAAGTGCCAAAACTTAAGAAAATATTTATTTCAAGAATAAATTTTAAATGAATATTATTAAAATTTAACTCCTACACAGAGCTAAAAAGGAAGTGGACTTGATGACAGAAATATTCTATGTAGCAGTAATAATAGGATAGAGATTCTTGCCTTGAAAAATTAGCATCTAAGTAAAAAAATATTTGTTTTTATCAAGGTTCAAATACTGACGTTGGTAAAAAATAAATAATTATCATAGCCATGAAGTAGGCTCGTATTTAAAATTACTAATCTGATAAAATAAAAATATAATGTAAGACTTGCATTTATTATCACGGAAAAAATGACTGCAAATAAATATGATTCAGATAATTTTAGTTGTTTTTCTTTCAGTCACCTTGAAGTTGAACCCATCCTATAAAAAACACGTAACTGCCAAAGGTCGTGACTACTAATAATGCTCCATGGTAGGCGGCACCCAAATAGGCCATGATTCTGACGTTTGGTGAGTTAGTGTGAACTCCACTTAGGCTGATCATGGCAAGGTGATGTGCATTAATGGAGTTCAAACGGGGATAATGGGTTCTAGACTGATGGCGCATTTTCTTTCTAAAAAGTGAGTGTGTAGTGAGTACAAAATAATAACTCCCTCCATCTTCAAATTCGGAGGACTGAGGAAGAAAAAGGAAAGTAATTCCAGAGCATAGGTGAAAATGTTCTTTGGACCAATGAAAACCTTGTCTTAACAAAAATTAACCGGTGTGCTGAGAAGAAAAAGAAAAGGAATTAGCGAGCCTATGTGAAATTGTTTTTAGACCAATAAAACCTTGCCTTCAGAGAAATTAGCTGCTCAGGCAAGATGAAGAAGTAAATAAATTCGCAAGCCTACACGAAATTCCTTTTGATATAAAATGATAAGAGAAATGAAATTAATCAGAGAAGAATGTTTGAAGTAATGTGAAAGGTTTCGTTTCATTTTCTAGCAACCAGCGTTGAAGTTCTCGCCAGTGTAAAATTACTCACACATTATATAATCGGCCTCTAACCAGCAATTTCATCAATCTAAGAAAGCTAAATATTTCAAACCATCTCTCTTCGTCTACTTTTGAGCGTGTGTAAACTATATTGTGGAATCTTCCATATTAGCCTTTCACCCCTTTCGGAAAGATGTATTCTTCCCTAAAAAAAAGCCTTAACCAATCACCACTTCGTTTCATTAAATTCAGTCTTCTATTGGTTAAGAAACACTAAACTGTAGCAAAGTCGAAACATCTTTTTTTCCGCCGAAGCTCCCTGGAGCCTATTTTTAAACACTAAAGTCTATATAAACAGCCGTATGACTCAATTCAAGTCAGTCATCAAGTTTCGTGAAATGCTACCAAACTCCACGCGTGTCAATTCATTGACTCAACATCACTTCAAAATTCTCAACAAACTCAACACAGCACTCAATCGACAATTGTCCGCGTGGTAATCAAATTACAATTGACTTAAAAAATGGACGTTTTCACTACACAAACAGTAATTGTACAACTCATCAATTTAGCCAAACAGTTAAAGGCAAACAACTCTTCACAAATTAAATTCTAACTAACAAGTAACACACGCATACACACTATTATTTGAACGAACACATTTGAGATTTTTCCTTGCAGAAACCAAATTATTTTAATTTCACTAACAAATCAAAACCATTAACTTTTATTTCCAAATTTCTGCATGAACATTCTTCGTAACCTTGTCTCATTTGCCACAATCAACAAACATTCTGTTATCCTTGCATGTATATCTATTGTATATATAAAAATCTCTTTATTGTGGGATCTCTAACCACTGTGTTTTTAGTAAATTGTCCTTGTATTCTTTATTTGATCTACGTGTTGTGGGATAATGCATAATAAGCACGCATAATCTTTGTCTTACATAAATTACCTTCTGATACATTTTCACTCAGCTACAACCCACAACAATATATCCCTTCGGTGAACTACGAACTCTCTTAACTTTGTCTTAAACATTTTGTAATATTGTTTTGTGTCAAATCATCTAATCTGTTGTATGAACATTTCCTCTTTATGACAATACATTAAAACTATGGACTTCAAGAATTTTGATTTATTTTCCTGAAACGAGGTACTAACACTACTTCAAGCGTGTAAATTCGTGAATAAATTCCTTATCTTGTTTTGTTAAAAATACTCGAATGTTTGCTCGTCATTATCATCCTTTATTAATCTTCTTGGTGTAGATAAATCAACTGTTCATTTTCACCCCTAAGCTTCACGCCACATTTATACCCCATCGCAATTAAATCTCTTTCTTATTCATTCTGCATGATGGACAGGTGTGAATGCCATGAAGGCAGAGAATGAAATAACAAAAGTCGTTTTCTGTGCACTAAGCTCCACGATTCACTCTGAAAACAACACCAGCAGTTGAAGCCCGGCGTGCTGCTGGCCGTCACGCAGGGCGCTGCTGCCGCCGCTAATCTCCGCTGTGACCATCACCGCTGCCTCTCAGCATAACCGCACCTCTCAACGACCGCTACCCACCACCTCGGCAGACACCAGCCACGAGCGGCTGACTATTTAACTTCGACATCACCCAGCTCAGCTACAAGTCTTCATTATCGACAACGCTGTCACCTCGGTAAATTCCGACAGGATAACATCTCAACACGTCTACATTGCTTGACGTGTAAGAACCAACTCCCTGAAACCTTTCCCCTATCTCCTTTCACACGCTGACTCATTCAATCAAAATCGACTTCTTTATTTTGGCTTGCATCTGACCTCGAGGGTCAACTTCTGGAAGTCACAGCTGAGATACAATTCCCCTAAAATAATAGTCTGCTAAACTATTATTTAATATACCTTATCTAATCATTTAAAAAAATCATTTATGAATTTTATTTCAACTATATTACTCTAAAATACCCTCTACTCTTTCGTGTCTGCAAGGCGTGCTCCTTACATATTTTCTTCATTGTGCCTCGGCCATGTGACTCCTCCGGCATGCACATATACCATTCCTGAAAAAGAATGAACATAAACAACAAAACTTTTTTCACACTTTACAGACATTTTTTAACAAAAAAAGAATATTGGACAGTCCGTTGTTAATTCTTGGTCACTAGCTTCCATGATCCAAAATCAACGCCTCGGACGCCAATCGGGATAAAAATTACTCCAACAGTGACCTCTCCAATGTGCCCACCAACCAGTCAGCAGGTACCACCTCTGCAATCCAATATCCCTGGGGAGAACAAAATTTCTTGCCTCTTCACTTGAGACAGACTACACAAAATGTACATAAAATTCACAGAAAAAAAATACTGGTCCAAAAATCACACAATACATGTAAAAATCTCCACGCCAGAGCGCCAACCAATTTCATAACTCAGCCACTGTAAATATACCCTGATCCACACTTATTTCCTACTTAAAGTAACACAGCACACATGGTCCATTATCACCCTATTTATTCAAACACAATCAGTTAATTATTTTTGCGTTTGCATGTTACCAGATTTACTTGAACAAATCTTCACAATTTCACCACCATTAATTTTCTATAATTACTATTAAGTATCTGCCTCTGTGTTCAAAACTCAACTCGCAACATCTCAAATCCTTCTGTCCCTGGCTGCTCCCACGGGGAAAACAACCACACCCGTTCAGTGTCTCCTAACTAATCCATTATTGATCTTACCGTGTTTACAAGAGTTTCCTTCCCTTACTCGTCTATCGCGACTTGGCATCCCACAAGCCACCTGACCAATTCCTTTTGGTCGTCAGAGCCCTTTCTAGACCCCGAGGGTATCTTAGGGATATATTCATTCTGTATGAGTACTTCATAGTATACAGTTCCGATTCTACCCAAACATTGTCCGGTTTCCCTATTTACATAGCCAGGTGTAATAATTACCCACCCAGGATTCAGACCCAAACATATTCGGAAATCCGAAACTATGCAAGCCGAATCTACTTATTCCCACAACTAATTAACTTAATTTTTCCACAAAAATGAACTCCCAAAATTCACCAATTAACAATATTCAACCAATGAAGGCAAAAGGACACACACACGACTCTTAAATAAAAAAAACAAAGAATTCCACATACAACAATGAACAAAACAATCATTTTTCAGTTAATTACGAATAACAAAATAATTCTAAACTTAAAACATTTGAATGCATACAAATCCATAGTCACAAAAATTTCAACTAATTAAGAGTACACAGAAGTGGGAATACCCCATCACAAAATGCTGTCAGTCTTTCTTTTTCAAAACAATTTTCCATTGCGTTCATGTACGTAAATTCAGGCCTCCACGTGGCTAACAGATTGCCAGATATACAAATATAAAAGCGTGCTAATAAAAATTAACATAACCTTAAAACTTTAAGAGTTAGAAAAACTAGCGGGGAAAAATTCCCAATTAGATTTTCGCACATGGTTCGAAACTTTTGTAAAAGGATAAAACAAAGCAACAAAAATCAGTCTCTCACTAAAATGTTTCATCAAGATTGACATTGTTGCACCAGTGTGTGTGCGTGAGTGTGGGTGTTCACTCTTTTCTTTCTTTTTTACTATATTCGTTTTTCTTTTGACTGTTCATCAGAACCTGTTCGCTTACACTTTTTCCTTCTAGATTTTGTTCATCATTACTTCTACTTTTGGTTTGTTGTTCAGATGTGAGCGTGTGTGTGAGCAGTAGAACATAGTAATTAATATTATCGTACTTACAGTTTTTTTCTGTCCTTTTGTCTTGATTACTTTTTTGCATATTCTCTTTGTTGAGTCCTCGGTCCAAAAATCCTCTCCGAATCCCTCCACGTTGTGTTGTGATTCTCATTCTGGCCCCACGTCCCATACTGGGAGGTCCTGGTCATTGTGCTAAATAATTATAATGTTGTATAAGCCCTTCATGCTGGGAGGTTAACGGCGCCAATTTAAAACAATGTTGTATTTTCTCTCTCATCTTCTCCCGGCTGGGGTCGCAAAATGTTTTAGGTTCAGAGATAAGGGAATTCAAAATCTAATTTCATACAGAGGTGTGAAATTTAAATACGAGGTTTTCATTGGTTAGAAAATAATTTCACACTGGCTCGCAAAAATCATTTTCTCGGATTTGCGGGAGTGTTGAAGGGAGTTATTTTCTAAATGGTACCAAAATAACATGTGGTAGGTCTACAACTACATCCGCAAGTTTATAATGATTTTTATGAAACAAACATTCTGATGAGATTTTATTGGTTGCAAAATAAATGTAGGATTTAATTCCTATACACTCACTCAGAGAGTTCAACCATGCGTACTAACCACACCATTTATATGCGTACTAACCACAACATTATACCCCGTATATATTTGTATATATACGCGAAGAAAAAGTAAAGAGAAAAACATGAACGAGTAAATTAAGAATAACAATGTTCTAATGCTATTTAATATTCATATTGCAGCGAGCGGTGTTACAAATTGTAATGGATGGGGTTAACACTTGGTGTGAATATGGGTAATATAAAAAAATATATATGAATGATGAATATAAAATAATTATAAATAATATAATATATTTAGTTTTTTATTGTTCCTTCTATTTAGGGGAGAATATAAAAACTTATATAAAATTGTAAATTAAATTAATGATTAAAGGATTAATTTAAAAGTGTAGATAAAAAAAAATCAATAAATATTATAATAACCTAGAGTTGAATTTTACACTTGCTTTTAAGAAAAATGTTTAAAAGAAAGGCAGACAATTAATAAAAAATAAATTTGATGTAATATATTTGTTAAATTTTCTAAAAATAAAATGGTTCGATGAGAAACCGCTGAAAATAATTCGGTTAAAGATGTACGACTTATGTTTTAACTTTAAAATTCAAAATGATATACTCTTGTAGTGGACGCCTACATACACCACGCCCACAAATTACTCAACAGTAATTGGACGGAAAATAAACAATACCTTTTGTACAGACAATTTACGCATCGTACGAGCCACATAAAAATTTCTTTGCTTCACCAAACTAGCTATAGAAAAAAAAAATCAACGATTGGTCGATTTTTGGCCAATCACATTAAATGACACTTTCTTCAATATCCTTCCCGCGCTCGTTCTGGGAGCCACCTTACATCTATAAAAAGTAGAAATTAAAGAAATAACTTCAGTAGAGTATAAATTTTCACAGCCTAAACCACGTACGTGTATATTCAATTTTCTATTCACAAACACATACAGATATAAACTGCACTCACACAACACAGTGTACTGTCTGTTTACAAGCCAAGTCAATTATTCGAACTATATCATTCTTCTGCACAAATATTTCAACTTTCAAACTCAAACATCAAACATTCTTAAACTACCAACAAATTTAAACAAAAGACATTATTACAACATACATTGTTCTTCACACAATATAAGGGAAACCACATCGTATGACTTAATCTTTATTGTTATTAACAGAGTTATATGTATATGCTTGTTTTAAATACATGTTTACTTGTTGATTTTCATTGATCTCTCGTCATTCATTCTTGTGTTTTCTTTACAAATTTAAAATGGAGTGTTAATGTAAAAACGCAACCTTCATCAAAAACCCTTCTGATTCTTTTCTAACCAACACCATTAACTACCTCACACTCTTTTGGATTTATTGACCAATGAGGAAGGTGACTTCCATGCAAACAAATTCAAATGTTGAAATCCGTTTCGAGCAAATGTGTGGGCTAATATAAGAAGATGATTTAACAGAAAATTTTAGAAGGCTTAAAAATTTCGACAAGAACGTGACAAAATTTTGGAAGGTACAAAAGGTATGAAAATTTCAAATGGCACGAGAAGGTTATAACAAATTATAAGGATCCAGAAGTAAAAAGTTATTTTGACTGTCACCAGTGGAAAACTGTTTCATACAGAAGTAAGAAGCAAACGAAAACGGAAAAAAAAGCACAGCCAAAATGAAACCAGTGAAGTATTTCTATTAAGTGAATCTTTTTTGAAAGAATGTGTGTTTAGAACCTTTTTTTTTTTTTTTTTAAAAAAAAAAAGGAATTTGTATTGTACCTTTTCAGGGTTTTTCGTTTATTGAAAGTTTGTTGAGTAATGCATATCCTTTTTATGAGCCAATGTTTTGAACTGATTATCTTGCCTTTAATAATAAGACGCACAAAAGGAATTTTTGTGCAAGCTTTTCTTGTAAATTTTTTTTTTATGTCGATGTAATAAATATCTGTTCTTTTCAAATTTTACATCGGAGTTTCAAGTCTTTTTTTTTTTTTTTTTTTTTCATATGTGCCTTATTCAATACCGGGAATAAGAAAGATGACGTTCTCTCCCCCGCCCACTCCCCAAATCCTTTTTTGTAATATCTTTCAAAATAAATGAATTCTTGATGTGGAGAAGTTTATGCATTTTGAAAAAAATAAAGAACAACTTAGCTCACAAAAAAAAGAGAATGAGAAAATTTTATTTACATATATATACAGATAGCTAAAAATGTAAGAAAAAATTTGTGATTAGGTGTGGTTTGTGTTTGTGTGTATGTGATACACCAAGTGGCTGTTGAGTATTATAAAGTATTATATTTCTCCCGGTGGGGACTATTGGACACGTCTTCTACCTCCCGTATCCTGTAAGTGTGAGGGAGAGTTGGCGTTGAGCGAAGTCTATTGGGAAGCAAAGTGAGAAGTATCATTGCACTTACACTTATTTATTAAAGTAGATACTGACCCTATCATTGAGGCATTCAGAAAACAAAAGTTGTCTTAGCGTTCAAAAGCTTTCTAAAAGGAATTTAAAAGAGAGAGATATATAGAAAAAGAGAGAATGCGAAAGAAAGAAAATCGAAAAAAAAAGAAGCCAGCTATACACTTCTCTTGGTGGGAGAAAAATATGTACATACAATAGCTGGAACTTCAGCAAAGAAGATAGCAACAGATGTAACAAAATCTTCAAGAATTTCAGCCCACACTTCGAGAAACTGGGATAGTAAGAGAAACAATAATTCGCTTTAAATGGGGCCTTCTCGTAACGCTGTTGTATTTGGATGTAGGCTTTCTTGGGCCTTGATGTTTAGTAGCTGGATGCGGCTGTGAATTTGTTGCCTTTGGAATTACTGATAATAAGTTCGGTTTGACCTGGGATTGTTAATTCTCCCCGCAGGGCAAACATTTAAGTCAGGTGCGGCAATATGGCATTAAGGCAGTATTATTCAACCCAGCTCCTTAAATAGGCCCCGCAGGGTTCTTATGACGACATTTAAAGAGGGTTATTGGCTAGTGGTGATCTCATACTTAACCTGGATATTTTCCAGAAGAACTGGGTGTTGACTGTCAAAGAGAGTTGTTGCGGATGTGTGATGTGTGTTGGAGAGGAATAGAAGGTTTGAATTATCAGAAGGCTTAAAATTGTGTGTGTTCAATAATCTTCCATCCACAACAATTAATACAAGACAGAGAATAATTATTCAAAAACATAACGTATTGTTTCAAAACGTAAGAATTAGTGTTTGGTATACAAGCATAAGAGCTGACGGTGTGATAGAGTTATGTCGCTTAGATTTGGAAATATTTGTATTTGAGCTCATAAAGTGAAAGTAATTATTAAACTGTAGTTTAGAAGAATAAAGTTCCTTTAGCATGTTTGAAATTATGTATTGTACAAGTTGGTAAAAGTTCAGAAGAGATTTCAGAGTTCGTACTTGCGTGAATGTTGGTAATGGTCTTTAACGTCTGACTACATTAGTTAAGACGGGAGTTCTTGAAGATTACATCTTGGCAGCAAGGAATGAGACGCGAGAGAGAGAGAGAGAGAGAGAGAGAGAGTTTACACGTGTTTTGTTTTTATAATTTTGTTGTACCACGTGAGAGGCTCAGAGCATATTGAGCGGAAAAACAGATTTGTTGCGTGCAGGCGGTTTGATTGGTCAGAATTGACCAATCAGCGAGCTAGTTTTGAGTAGTTTAACCAATGAATGCTTGTCATATATTCACTTACAGGGAATAGTTTATTTACCCACGCAGGGGTGACTGGCTGACGTGGAAGATTCCACAGTCATAATGTCATTAATCTTCAGGCCACCAGTATGAGTCACGTAGGTATGCTGCCGAAAATGTCTGAGGGTCAAGGAAACTACAAGTTACTAGGCCTAGAAAATCGTGACGTCAGCAAAATTCTTTCAATAGAAGCTAGATATCGCCATCTGGAAATCGCACCATTGAATGTGTGTTTTTGTAGAGTATCATAATGGCTTTTTACTGATTCATTTGGTATACCATAAGCTTCCATTTTTATCTCTATGAATCTAATTGTAGGTTTTGGAGAAACGAATAACAGAACAGCATTTAGACTTTTAGCATCTACGCCATGAAGAATGCTTAGGCCGGATAAGAGTTGGCTTGTAATTGATCGTTCTTTTCGAATGCCATTTGGATTTTCCCCAATAACTTTTGGATTTCTGGAATCATGTCTTCTCACAATATTTATAAGAGCGTGGTTGATCGTTTAGGTTAAAACCACTCTAACGAAATCTTTTAAACCAATTTTCGACCGTCCAAAGAGATGGAGCACGATCCAAATAAACCTTTTGAATATTTTTGTCGCAGATTTTTTAGAGCAGAGTATGGGGCAAATGCAACTTTTCCTCTTCCATCTTTAAAGCATTCATTTGTAGACAAAACATCAACATTCAACAAAGTCTGACTCACAAATGAACAATATAAGGTTTCAATCTAGAACACACGAAAAATCGGCCCCCAAACAAACGCTAGTGGCAAGTTGTGGCTATTGTATATTAACAATGAAAATCGGACACGAACTTTCGACATGATTTTATACAATAAAATCTACAAAACGGAGAAACCACATCTTGCCACCTATTCTCTAACACAAAAGAAATCAAGAAACAATGTCGAAGAAGAATATTACATATTTACTACATTTTAATTTAAAACAGAAATAACAATAACCTAATCACTGTTATCACGAGCGAATGGGCGCAAAGGAAAGAAACAAACAAGAATTAAAATTTCAACGTGTATTGGTCAAAATTCAAAATATATACATAACTGTGTGAAAGGTGGCAAAAATTGTTTATATGTGGTTCCTTAGTTGCAAGGAAAGCGGTTGTGTAAGGATGTTGTCAGTAGAGCCGAAAGTTGACCGATTTCTTGGGTTGGTTGGTCGAGGTCAAAGTTGATGTCAGGGGATAAGTCTGGAGCAGATGAGTGAAGCCAAGTGTAGTGTCGTTGATGGGGTTTGACGTACGCTTTTCTTCAGGGTTGAAATCGACATTTGTGAGATGTTTGATGGACTGGCGATAGTGTGATGCTGAGGTGTTAAAGTCGAGCTGTCTCGAAAGGGGGTTGACGTAGGTCACGGTGGTGGTGACGAGGGAAGCCTGGAGTGGATAGTGAGGGTTGATCGAGCGGAATGTCTCTATTGGATTCTGGTCGTTCAACGAAAACCGGGTCACGGTAATAATAACGAGGGATGCCTGGAGCTGGCTGGTGAAGACGTCGAGGTGTTAGAAATCATAGTAGTGGCGTCGGGAGCACGGCGTTGTCAGAGTTGGTCCTACGGCCGCATTCTGCGTGTGAAAAGACGGGCGAGATTAGTGAAGCGATGATGGCGACAGCGCGCCGGTATCGACAGGTGGTCTTTTGGCCTGCTACTGTGTCGGTCGTTTAAGATTCCATTTTAACCGTTCAAGGATAACTGTTTGTATTAGTGCATGATTATTCCAAAAGGCATTAAAAATTGACAGAAATCTACCGTTTAACTTTAGGAGATATTGACAATTTTAGTTAGGTCCCGGATACCCTCGATTATTGCGCGAAAGTTTACTAAGCCTCGATAATTTGTCACTGGGGCATTATCTGCAATCAAGAGCAGTAAACTTACACGTGCACTAATCAAGGGTAACCCGTAACCGGGACCTAACTAAAATTGTCGATAAACGGTAGATTTCTGTCAATTTTTAGTGTTTTTTTTTTTTTTTTTTTGAATAATCAGGCGATTTTACACCAGGAATGATTTTCTTAAAAATTTGTCACTGGGACATTATCTGCAAATTTACCATGTACCGTAACAAAGAATACACCGTGCTTCCCAGAATTGGTTTGAGGAGCGTGTATTTATCATTTTTTTAATCATTTTATTATTTTTATGCGCCACGTGATGGATAGGTCTCTCTTTTTTCACGCAAGATTCTGCACATAGAAATATCGTGGAGCTGTGAACAGTTACCAAAGTGGCATTGCTCAAAGCCTCTTCAAAAAATATCCGTCTACTTGAATCAATACTATATCGAGTTGCTGTATTTTACAGGGCTAGAGAGGGTGCTACAATTTGGCACCTTTTAGCAAGTTAAAAGGCACGCGTGTATGATGTCATTTCAAGGGACGCAACCTTAGCCTATAAAAGTTGAATTCTCGAATAGAAATTCGATTCAGTCATTTGTTTATATTTCAGGTCAGCTTCATAAATTTATTGACTATAGTTACCGTCACAAAAATATTTTACTTTTTATTCTATTTTATCAAATTTATTTTTATTAAATCTACTAATATAAATCTACCAAACAATTTAATACCAAAGTTACACACAAATTCAATGTCTTATTTTTTTATAAAATATTATTTTGTTGTAACTACTGTATTACTTTTTTTTAACTGTGATGACCACCACTTGTATTTTTAATTGAATTTAAACAAAAATACAATAAAAGTAACATTGAATAACAAATTATATTGGTCCAATAAAAATATTGTATGCATCTAACAAAAAAATAATAGAGTTTTATTTTTAATACAAATATTTTCTGAAATGAAATTGCCAATTTTATTTTAAAACTTGGTATTTTTACCATTTCTTTAAAAAATAAACAATAGCATATTCATAAAAATTTATATAATAACAAAGAAATGTAAATTATATAAAAATAATTAAAGGTTAAATAAAAAAATAATATAATAGACTAAGTTTGTTTATGATGCTTTCTTTCAGGGGAGTGTTTAAGTTTACAAAACATTAAAAGAAGATAATTATTGACACATATTATTTAAATAAAAAAAACTGCTAAAAGGAAGCCAGATAGTTAGTAAAAAATGGCTTGAATAAAATTTGATGTGTACAAATTTCTATACTTCTGATGCAGCAAAAAAGTAAAACATCAAAATGAAGCTGACAGTCTTTAAAGAAAAGTGCATAAAATTTGGTTTAAAAAAAATTGTACAAAAAGAGGCTGAAGACCCACCAAAATGAAGTTTGCAAACAGGTGTGTTTTAAAGAAATACATTTTGTGATGTTTTAACAATTTTTAATAGGTTTTTACAATTCAATGAACAAAATAAAAAAGGAAATTCAAAAAAGCCTTACAGAATATCTATAAGGTGATCTGTAATACTAAAAACGTAATAACTATGATGTATTTTTCATAAAAAGGGCTTACTAATAAATTTTATATAGACACTGTTACAGACTATACATATTTTAATTCATGACCTCAATTTAAAAATTAAATTAAAATTATCTTATAATTAATCTACATTATTTTGGAAGATGAAGATACTATCCAAGTAATGTAACTATCTTTAAATAATGTTAATAAAAAATTAATTAAAATCAATGTTAAGCTGATTAAGAATAGCCTCTCGGATAATTTATGCAGTCAAAGATATCTTTTAGCAAGATAGAATCAAATAAATAAACAAAAATATCAAATAGCAAATTTAATCTCTTACTGATTTATTTTTTTCTGAGAAAAATAAATTACCTCCCTTCAATCAATTGTAACCTCTTATTATTTCACGATAATTTAATCCCAAATGTTTAGATGTAAATATACTAAATATCCTTTTTGTCATCATTATAATTCGCCAAAAGAATACGTTTCAATTTTTTAATATTAATTTTGTAATTAAATTCTTAAATTTGACTGATATCTAAATTACAATTATTTTTTCTTTATTATAATGATCACTGGTTTATTATTATTTTTTATCCTTTTTCTATTAAATTTTTAGTATTTCAAATTTATTTTCAATGTAACTATGCAGTTACAATAAATGACAGCATTTCTAATACCCAGGTCTAAAGATGTTAACCTTGATGTCATTGTAAATATTAGAATTAAATGTAAAAAAACTGCTTGTAAATTTATACTGTTTTCATTGACTAGTATTGGAAATGTCTAAAATAATGTCTAGACTAGAAAGATTATTGGGAAATATCTAGTTTAAAATGTTTTCTGAACGAACACTTCAAATAAACTTTTGTAGAGAAATTTTATTTCATTAGGTTTCATTTTAGACCAATAATTAAACAGTAAGATCTAGCAACTATAATATATATATAATCTCATGTTAATATTTACAAAGAAAATATATTTTATCTGCATGTAACACTTCTATAACACAATACATTAAGCAAAATTAGTAAATGGGAAGAATTCTTTTTTACCTCAAATTATTCTAGTTATAATAAATCATAAAGTTGATATAACAAAAGTGATTATCAGCTTTTTAGCATTCTGCTACCACTTTTCTATCAATGTCAATTTTTTGTAATTCTGTGCAAAAAGTGGATCACAGTACCTTGATATTTTTATCACTTCTAATTAAATCATGTTCTCAACTATGTCTGAATAACATTGACCTAGTTACTGACCTGACGAAAAAACATTTCTGCCAAATTTTGTCTATGCCTTCCCAGAGTCGATCATGTGATTACGTTGTTTATAAATACCAGACACAAATTTGTTGTTCTTCTCTTTTTGATTTCTCTTGCTTACTAAAATGTTTAAGAAATCAAGTTCCAACCCCAGTTCAGGTGGACGCTATGAAATCATATTCACACAAGCACACACACGTATGTAGGGAAACTTAATTACAAACATTATGAACATTACAGAACATTACAAGCATCAACATATTACTAATATTCAACTACAAGCAACGGAAACTAATTAAACATTACAGAACATTCACTCCTTCAACTCTTCTGAAGCTAAAAGTTTATCAACATATTTTCAGCTTTACAGAATTCTTTCAACTCTCTCACAGTGAACATTTTGAGCAACAAGTTCATTCAACTTTTTATGAGCTCAGATAAAAAAATATTTCATTAAAGATTTTAATTCCAGTCAAAGGGAAGTAACCCTTAGGCTTGTACATCATTACATACTTAAATATAAATATGAATATTGTTCTTGTTAAAAAAACAGTTTTAGTGTTGTTTCTCTTGTTTGCTAACACATTTGTAAAGTAAAAAAATGTACAGGCTGATTTAGGCAGTCAATACCGTTACAGCTTCCTGTCAAACTGTGAAAGGTTGAGAGGATAAAAATTGTAAAGATACTTAACTGGTATACAAAGAAAAAGGGGGAAAAAGAAAGAAAATGAAGTACAAATACAAAATTGTTGTATTCTACAGGATTTTTTATAAAAATGTTTATTTCTTTTTTTTGAGTCAAGTTTCTTATAGAGACATCAACAAAAAATAGACTAGATGCAGGAAAATTTCTTAATGACTCCTTTTACTACTTCAATTCATATTGGCCATTTGTTATGTGGCCTTTTATTTATATGTGGTATGAAATATAGTAATGAACACAAAAATATGTGCCAACATGTAACAGAAAAATGCTCAGCTTTATTTAAATGTGTGCCCCTTGAAAAGTATAAAACTTAATAACTATAAACTGCTACTAGGGGGCGCTCTTTGAACTATAAATACTCTGCAATATTTTTTCTCACATTCTTTTGTTACTTTATGCCTTTCTTGTTAATACATCATAATTTCTATGTACTTGTTTTTTTCATTTCTTGGTATTTTATCATGGTGGATACACATGCAAGTCCTCCATTTTTAGTTGTCAGTATTCCAGAAGACATGTGTTTTTCCCAACTGAAACACACAACATATGTAATGCCAGTGACAATATACAAATTAATAAATGTTATTTGAATGATTGCATATTTATCAGTATTTTTTTTTTTTTATTTATTTCTATATTATTAATAATTTTGTCATTGTTGAAGTTTTTTTTTTTTACACATGACTGGGTTGAATATTGTTTTGTCTTTGCAGTCTATAACTATTTGTAGTGACTCAAAAATCTGAGTAGTCTTTTGATAACATTGGCTATTACGAATGTCCTCCTAAGGGTGGGGATTCTAATTTCCATGTTGGCTTGACCATAACATTTTATTTTATTTCCATTTGTAGTCATAAGTGGTACTGGCATTGGGTCTATCATAATTCTGTTCACATTTGACTAAGGGAGTATAGCTAAACTCATAACTGTCTCCACTGTTAATTTTAATCTTGTTGACCTTATTTTTGCATTAATTTCTAGTAAAGGTGAACTTAGCGTGGTGGTTGAAGTTCACCCAGTTAGTTTTCCAATTTGGTCAGTTCCATAGGGCTTCAAACCCACAGATTATGCTTTTTGTTGTTGGAGTCTGTGGTTCATTTCCTATGTGTTACTTTAGGCTGTTCAGCTTGTAATAATTGTAAATGTTTCCTCAAAGATGCAATGTCTTTGTTTGCTGATAGAATGAGGCACCATACAGCTTTTGACAAGTTTAGTTCACATGACTACTGTCAGCTCTGTAATAATATGTTAAATAAGAGTAAGTCTTCTATTCCTCTTCTCTTCACTCAATTTGAGATGTTAACATCTGCTGATAAAGTAGAATGTTTTGCTTGTAAATTCTCTTCAAATTCTAATAATTTCTAAACTGGATCCCCACAAAACATGTGGCCTTGATTGTATCCCTACAATTGTCTTTAAGAAATATCCTCCTGAACAGGCTCCTGTTTACTCTAAACTCTACAGTAAATGCTTTGCTGCTTCTTGCTTTCCTGCTTGTTAGAAATCCTTTTCTGTAGTTCCAGTTTTAACAACACTGACATACCATCTGATTCTTTTATCATTCTATTAGCATTCCACCTGTATTTGGCAAATTACCAGAGGCTCTAATTAACTCTGGATTGGTTAAGCATCTCACCTCACAGGGTCTTCTTTAAGATAAGCAATATGGCTTTCACTTCTCTAGGTCAACTGCTGATGTGTCAACAATTATTGCTGAAAGAGTCTATCAAACTTTAAGATAAGAATGGTGAAGCTTGGGATATTGCTTCGAATATCTTGAAGGCATTTGACTGGGTTTGGCATATTGGTCTTCTTCACAGGTTGACAAGTTATGGTATTTCTGGACAAGTTTTTGAACTGATTCACACTTTTTTTTATCAAATCACAAAATGAAAGTGATCTTGAATGGCTATTCTTCTAGATTCTTTTACATTAATGCAAGTGTTCTCTAGGGCTCTATGCTTGGACCTGTGTGGTTCCTAATTTTCATAAATGACGTCATCAGTTGTCAGTTTGGTATCTATGCTGATAAGACAACTGTTTATTCCTGTCTTAATAGTAAATCTGATTGGTTCGATAAGGTCAAATTGGAAGCTTGTCTCAAAAATGACTTAAAATCTGTTGTTAAATGGGACAAGGAGTGGCTTGTTTATTTTAATGCCCGCAAAACAAAACTGTTCTCTTTTAATCATCTGAGATAACCCTTTTTATCTTACATCAACATGGCTGATGCTAACCTCCAGGGGAGTGACCCATTGCACCTTCTTGAACATTTTCTACTGATATGAGGTGGAAACAGTATCTTGAATCAATTGCTAAGTTAGCATTTAAGAAAGTTGGTTCAGTGTCAAGCTAGGCAATTTTTCTTGTCAATCTATCTTACATTTTCATAAGTATACCATTTGTCTTTGAATATTGCTGCTACATCTCATCAGTTGCTCCTTCTATATATTTAGAGATTCTTGATAAATTCCAAAAAAGAAGCTGAAAATTTATTGGTCAAGACCTGGCATCTTGACTTCAGTCACTAGGCACATAACTGCAATGACCTGAAATGAACCAGTTTTCATGACAATATCAGCAACGATCATCCCCCCTCATTCACGTTGACATATAAAAGGTCCACCCTAGCACCCTTTATCAGCAAGGAAACAACTTTGGCCAGCCTGTCCCCATATGCTGAATAAACAACAAAGTCCCTAGACAAAACATGAGTATTGACAGTGCAAACAAAGTGAGTCTCCTGGATCGCAGCAACATCCACACTGAAGGACAAAAGATACAAAGTAGACAGGCATCCTTACTCTGATCTTTCAAATCCCTCACATTCAAACATGCCAACTTGATGCCCATTTTCTAGCAACTAGGTACACACTGGATGAAAATCTCTGGAAGACAAGACAGATGAATCATCCAAGCTACCTGAGCCCATGTCAGACGTAAATGCATCCTTCCTTGACATTTCTTTTGATGTCTGTAGGGAATGTTAATTTTATTGCCCTATATGTGGAGAAGAACCAGGGCACTCCCAGAGTAATGTTTTTGACAGTTTTTTTCTTGAGCCATCCTGAACTCTGGAAAAGATCCTTTGGTGGCAGAGATGAAGTCCCTGAGTTTTTATTATAGTTATTATCCCAGAAGCTTTTGCATTGGTGTCCTGATCCCAGACATGTTCTTTCTGAAAGTACAATGCCAGTAAGCATTGATCCCATCTCCTGGGTGAATGGCCAGAGGTTGAGGTCTAAGCCAAAAAAGGTTTGTCTCTCTTGTGATCTCCAACACCTCAGTGTGAATATTTGTTGTATCCAGGAAAACCACTTTATTGCAATTGATTATGAGAGTGTGCTGTCAAGGAGGTTCTGTCTTTTTGCAGCATATTTTAATAATAATTTGAGGGCCGTTACTTGGCTAGTACACCGTTCTTCGGATGCCACTTGTTTACTTGCTTTTGCAAATCCAGCAGCCAGGTTGTACATGCTGGATATTACTATAAAGAGGAAAGCTTTCCAATTCATTGAGGTTTATAACTGGTTCTGTGTTCGGGAATAAGCAGTGGGGACACATTAAGGATAATATTAGATCTTTTTGATGTCAATTACAGCAAGTGACTCAATCTAGATAGACTAGTGGCACAACAGGCACAAGAGTTGAGAATAAATGGTGCTGTGAAATTGAGAGACAGCAATAAGGTAGCCATAGGTAAAGTGGAGCTAGCCCCATTGCTTAACAAGAAGGATCAAACTCATATAGTCAGGTTAAAAAGAATATTGAGGCAACAAATATAGCCACAGAATTGAGTGCAGAGGACCTTTGCAGTGCTTCTAATCAGTGCATTGCACATGTTACATTACTGGATGGGAGAAACCTGACGACGGATGAGGGAATATGCAGGGAGTTCCGTGACTACAATCAGAAGCTTTTCACTAGGAAGCCCAGTCTGAGTGCAGCTCAATTCGACAACTATTTGATTGACTTTCCTCATCTTGAAGTGACTGAAGCTGCTGATTGTGAGGGTCACACAGCAGAGGAGGAAATTTGAGAAACACTGAAGAAGGTCAGGACTGATAAGGCTCGGGACATCAATGGTTTGCCCTACAATGTGTACTTGAGGTTGTCATCCATGTTTGTCCCATGTTTGTCCCCTTACGGAGAAGCTGCGCTGGTCAATTTGGATTAGTCTAAGGCTTTATAATTCAAGGCTGTCTTGTCTGTGACCAGATTCGAGTCAAACATTCACTCCTGGATTTGCACTTCGGTGCTCTGGTGGAAGTGAATGGGGTAAAATTGAAGACCTTCATCTTGCCCAGATTAATTTGTCAGGGCTACCCACTTTCGCTCTTGCTCTATTTGCTTGCACTGAAGCCTTTCCTGTGCAGGTTGAGAGTGAACCTGGTCCTTGGCAGGATCACGTTAGCTGGAGCCACCCACCTCAGCTGGGTACACCACACTGATGTATATTTCTATGCTTGTAACGAGCAATGTCAAGATCAACTAAATTGAAAGCAAAATCCGGACATATAAGATGGTCACAGAGGCCAAGATTAACCACAATAAGTTTGTCAGAATACAGTTGTGTTCGTGGAAAGATTCGCCCCTTGTGGGACTCTTCAGTTGGATAGACAGGCAGTGTAAGATACTCAACATCTGGTTTGGTCCCAAACTCCAGCTGGAGAAGAATTGGTCAGAAGTTCTGGAGAAAGGTCTAGATGCAGTTAATCTGTAGCTGTGAAGGAATCTTAGTTTGAAGAGGAGAGCTGTGGTGTATGTTACATACATCCACCCCTTTATCCTTCATCAGAACAGATTTTCTGTAAGACCAGGTCCGATTTTGCAAAAAAAAAAAAAAAAAAGAAAAAAAAATTGGCCATTTAAATTCTTCAAAGAATTTTGCTTTTAAATAACATAGTCATTAAAATGTTTTTTTTTATTTCGATGAAGTTTTCATAAAATTAAATAAAGGGATGAGATACATGTTAAAAAAAAAAAAAAGAATATTTTCAACAAGATTTTATAATAAAAAAAATTCAAAATTAATTTCATTCATTTGTGAATAAATCCTGAAAATTTAATTTAATTATCCGACAATTATTTAATTTTTGCAAGAATTTTCAAATTAATGTCTGTCACCGCAAAAAAAAAAAAAAAAAAAAAAAGGGCGAAAATTTGCTATGCAAAAAGTCAGTACAACCTCTGACGCAAGAAAAACAAGTTTTTTAATCAAAATTTCGAATGTTCTAGAAAGGAGTAAAAAATTTAATTAAATAATCAAAAAATACTTTGATACTTCCTCTTAAGGATTTTGATGATAAAACTATGTTTTCATCACGTTTGAAGCAGGTTTTCATCAAGGTAATCTGATTTTTTAGCGTTTTCGTGGAGGTACTTAAGATGTCTCTCTTTCTCTAGTCTACACTGTTTGGACAGAACTGTGACTGTCTAAAGTTGCTACATCTATAAATACAAGAAAGTAACAATTTGAAAGGATAATTAGAATAATTAATCCTTAAGAAGAAAAAAAAAGTAGCCGAGATGCAAAATAAAAGTCACTCACAGAGAGAGAGAGAGAGAGAGAGAGAGAGCAAATTGTTGCTTGGAAAAGAAATGAGCTAAAAAGCGAGTTAAGACAAGCACAAGAAAAAGAAAAGTAGCCAAAGTCAAGTTCTTCACATAATGATGACGTTAACACAGAAAATCGTGTCGTAATAAGAATGAATTAATGACATATTTGGATAGAATTTGTCAAAATGCTTGGCTGATGATGATTGCAATTGTTATTGCTGGTGTGTTGCTGCAATAAATGGCATTGACAGGACAGCCAATAACAAACACAAGTGAATGTGATCAGAAGGAAACAAAAACTCCTTTCCTGTTGTGGTAAGAAGACCAACTACTGCTGTTGAGATGGTAGCAATATTATAAAAAAAATTAAAATAACACATTTATTCACCATAAAAACTTGCACTGACTACACTACACAGTGTCTATGTTCCCTCTTTTCTATTTCGAATAATAAAAAAGGACTGACAAAAAAAGTAAAAACTGTCTTTCTTTAAGAACTAAAAATTTACAAATTAAATTTTGAATGAAAAACAAAACAAAAACCAATCAAGAGTCAAGAAGACCGTTGAATCAATTTCGATTTAAAATTTATGATTGCACAAGTTAAGTAAGTTTAAGAAGACCTACACAAAAATATAAGGATAAAATTTGGAAGAAAAAAAAACCCAAAAACAAAAAGCAGCAGTGGATGTATGTTAGCAATTGTTTTTCCGTTTTTTTAGAATAGAAAGTCATTATAAAAATCATTTCATCACATTCACTATCATCATCATCATCATCATTATTAGTAGTAGTAGTATTAGTAATTAATGTGCCCCAGACAGGTTCTCCGAACCTAATCACTTTCATGATCCAATTTTTGGACTTTTTACAACTGACAGAACACCTTTTCAAATTCTAACTATATACTCCATAACACCTTCGCAATCTTCATAAACATTACAGTTTGTATTTATGAAGATACAAAAAATTATTTTTTTTTAGTTAAAGTCTTGTTTTAGTTGTGTGTTGGGGTGATTTCGTCTGGATAGAATTAAACTGCAGCAGCATTTGTGATGTTACACACTCTACTACACACTATAGTGTACTACACACAGTGATTTTGCTGTTTGAGAGAGAAAGAGAGAATTATTAACAACAGTACTAGCAAGTTGTCTTGTTATCACCTTAGGCTTCCTTCAAACTATTGTTATAACAGTTCAATTAATGCACTTGATTTATCACAATCTGAGCTTAAGTCACTTTAAAAACTAAAAAGGATATTCGTACCTCTTTAGAGAAAAAAAAAAGAAACTCATCATCCGTTACCGTACGGATTTCTGATTCACTCACTTTGTAAATTATTCAACCATAAACACTAAACACACACGCAAAAGTTGTATTTTTTTTTCCATTTAAGTTTGTGTTAATAATCTCTGTTGTTGTTGTTGTAAAGGCCAGACATTTCTCCCGACTACTTTCAACTCTTTCTCTCCCCTCTGCTGTGTGATGCTTTGTAGTTTTTTCTGCATGACTCATCTGCACACTTGCCGCTGCTTCTCTTGTGGTTTACGTCGACAAGGAACTATAAGAAGAAGAATATTAAAACAAAAAAAGAGAATCTACTTTTAATTTGATTTTAACCGAGTGCAACAGATTTCGCGAAAAACGAGCGGTCTTCAAAACAGTTTTAAAAAGAGAAGTTTACTGAGGAGAGAGGAAGGCAAGCCACGTGCCCTCATCATCATCTATCTCTTCATCTTTCGCCTTCTTCATAGGTTTTTTTTTATCCGATTACCTTTAATTCTCTAGCATTCCAGTCTTTTTCTTCATTAAGTGTGTGATAACAGATTTTTCTTAATTCTGGTTTTTATCTTTATTTCTTCATTTTGTATACTGACTGTCGTTGTTTTGTTTTTATTTATAATTATTGAATATCTAGCAAAACAAACTGGATCAGCTGAAAACTAGAAACGGAGACGAACTATTCTAGACTGTCAAGAAAGATTTGTTTTATTAACGAACTCATAGTTTGAGATAAAAAAAGGAAAAATGAGTCTAGAAGCGGAAGACCTGTGGAAGCTTCGCCGTTTCTTATCAATCGGGACAGAAGGTCCTCTATACGAATTCGGTGAGCAAATTCTAAAGAAGGAAAGTGCACCGACGGTTTCAAAACTTTTAGAAGATGGCAAAGGTACAAAAGTAGTTCAGGAGGTTCTTGCATATTGCAAAGAGAACAAATCAATTCGCCGAAATCCTTTATTGTTTTGTTTGGCTCTGTGCACCCGAAGTGCTGACAAAATGGCTAAAAGGGATGCTTATCTTGCTCTGGTTGAAGTCTGTGCTTTACCCACTGACCTCTTCACTTTTATTGCCTTTTCTCAGACCTTGAATAACCCTTCCAAAGGTTGGGGAAAACTACAAAGAAAAACCATAAGTTCCTGGTACAATTCTAAGGATCCGAAGCAATTGGCAGAGAATGCGACACGATACAAGTCAAAAGCTGGTTGGACACATAAAGATGTCCTACGATTAACACATACCAAGGCATCAAACGATGGTCAGTAAAAAAAAACAAAAAACAAATTTTTCTATTTTTATTACCCAAATTTTGTTTTTGCAGAATTTATCATCGTAAATTTCCTTGTTTCAATAGATTTAAGAGAACTAGTTGTAAGAAGCAAAATAGAGAAATCATTATTTAATTTATTTACACATCATGTAGTAAAAATAAACAAAACAATCCTTTCTATTTAAAAAAATGATTTAGTTGTAAACAAATAGAAAGTATATTTGGGGTAAAATTAGTTCTTGAATGTCTGATTTTAAAAAGATCAAAGGAAGAAGTAAGTGTGTGTCTACTTTTATTTTTATCTTATTTTTACCTTTTATTTTTACTTGTACCTTCTTAAAAACAAATCAATAGTTTTATTATTAGCCCAATGTTTTTTTGTTTTTTTTTATTTAAAAAAATCTTTACAAATACATTAAATTTAATGTAAAATTATTTATTTTAAAAATCTAATTTAAACAAAATTAATTAGAGACCCAGTTCAAGATCTTTTATTATTCTGTTGATTTATTTTTTTATAGATCTGGTCCTTTCCTTTGACATTTTGTGAATTATTACACCAACTTTTCTATTTCAGAATTGCAATCAGTTTAACAAAAACAAAGTAAAGAATAAAGAAAGACTTAATTTTAATGATAAAGCTTCTTCTTATTGGATTTCAATTTGCTAATAACAAATTTAATTTAATTAAAACAACTTGTTGTTGCTTTAGAAATTATACTCTATTTTTTGTGTGTTCTTGTTTTAATTTTACAATGTCATGATTTTTTTGTCAAGAAAACTACCGAATGAATTTGCATTTACAACAAATACCCACATAGAAATTTTTAAAATGCTTAGAAAGAATGAGAATAAAAAATAATTAAAAAAAACGTAAGTCATAATTAATTGTGAATAAAAAAAATATACTTTGGCATTTAAATGTTGAGACTATTTGGATTGTTGAAATGTCAATTGATTGTATCGTATATTGTCTGACAAATTTTATTTTATTTTTTAAATAATGCTCACTAGAAAGAAATTCCAAATTTCAGGAATGTTTCATTAGTGTTTTATTTCTAAGGTTTTTAAAACCCTTTTCTGTGGAATGGATTAAAAAATTAATAATTTTAATTTATTAATTTGTATTTTTGTCTTTAAATTTTAAAGACAAAATCAAATACCGAATCGATTGACTTGTTTTAAACAATATAAACAAAATTGTCATTAATCAACAATTAACCAATTTCTTTGGACTGACTGGCAAACATTCAAGACAAGATTTATTAGATGACATTGCCGGGGAAGATTTTTTTTGGCACGGTATGTACGCCTCTTTCCAAATTCTATTGATATTTGCTTTGGAATCAAGGGAAATGAAATGGCCTTATTTGATTATTATTGACTTATTGAACCATCTTTTGATTTGTAGTAGAACTCCACTGGTTAATATTATTGAGATATTTCATTTTTAAAAAAGCATATTTTCATTCTAGGATAAATATTTCTTTTCAGTTTCCATCTCCATCTACGCTTGTTTAATTTTAAAAATATAAGTTATATTTTTAAAATTAAATAAATTCAAAAAACGAACCTAATTTCATGTTGAACTTTTTGTTTCTAGTTCCCTGCATTTTTTAAAAACGGAATTCATACTCTGATATTATGAAAATCGAAAGCTAGTTAAGGCCACATAGAGGGCACCCAGTGAAGATCAAACTCACTACGACGAATAGTGGACCAGACAAGTTCGTTATCCCCACGTTGATGCGCTCCTCCTGTAATAATATAGTTGGTTTCATATTTCATATGTTGTGTGTATTCATCTTTTAAAAACTTGTTGGCATCACAAAATTACAATCTGAAAAATCTAAAATACATTCATTAATGCTTCACTAGTTTAACTGAAAATAATTTCCTCAAGAGATTCAGATTATTTTAAAAAAGAAAAGAGTGAATTTCAGTTTAAAAGTATCTTTTTTTAGTTTTAAAATTTAAAGTTTGTTCTTTTCTCAGCTGTTTTTATGAAAATTCACCCTTCTTTGTAAATCTTTGTAGAGTGCTCTCATTAACGAAACAAACTGATTTTAAAAATTAAAAGTAATAAAAGTTCAAGATAACTTTATGTACTTTATGATTAGCTCAACGAAATTCAACTTTCCAATTGTTTGTAAGTGTTTGTACGGGACATTTGCTTTTTAAAATGTATGTGAAAAAACCAACAAAAAAAAAAAAAAAAAAAACGTACGAACGATTATTTTAATTAATAATAAGCAAGGAAAATAGATTTACAATTCCTTAAAAAATATCCATCTGGACATTTCTTTGCTTTTAGTTTTGTTACAAAAGAAAAACGAAAAAGCAAACGAAGCAAGAAATAAAAAAAAGACCAATGATTGAATTTTCTCATTTTTTTAATCATAACTGAGAATTATCCAAACTTTTTTATTCGTTTTGTTTGTTTTTTTTTAATATAATCTAAGCAGAGGCTTTATCAGAAGAACCAGTTCATTTCCTACAGTTTATGATATTGGTGAATTAACTGGCAAATATTTTTTCTTATTAGTTATTGACTGGCATTCCTGGTAAAAGGAAGCGGACGCTTTGAACTTTAAAGTAAGACTAAAAATAAAATAGACAATCTTCTTGTGCGTCAGGAACTGTTTTCGGAACCACCAGATAAAATTAAACAGTAAGAACCTCTGGGTCCTTAAAAAGCAATAGAAGAAAATATTCATAGTTTGGTTTGGAAGGAAACATTTTCCAAATTTAGCTCTTTGTAAAAAAATTATAAATATTAAATTAAACAATTACAAGTCAATTTATGACATGACTCCAAGTCCAACCCTTGTAAAGTTAAGTAAGTCATATTTCCTGTAAGCAAACAAATACAAGTATCCAATATTAAAATACCTATTTGCACAAGCGACTTCTTGCATTTTATTTTTTTTTTAATTTTAGCTGGTTTCTTAAAAACAGTTCATGCACATAATTTTAATGTTTTTACTTACAGTAGATGTCATGTTTCTAAAAATAGCTCAAAGTTTTCACTTGACATATCCATACAAACAAGAGTGAAAAAACAGTTTTTGAAAATTTTATGATCTTACATACTCAGGATCAAAATGAGTATAGTAAGAAATAAATTATCAGGTAAATTTCTTATATTTAATTTACCTGATTATAAATAGTGTTCTGAGTTGTGGAATATATGAAAACAATCATATTGGCTCTCTCTCTATATAATTTCTCTCTGTGCTAACCACATATGTTATTCTTGCATACAACTTAGCAATATATATTATATAATATATTATTGCTTACTTTCTCGAAACATTATGGCTAAAAGTTCCATTTTATTAATTTTTAAGTCAAATATTTCCTTCTCTTTGGGAATAATTTGGTATATATCTATATATATATATATATATATATATATATATATATATATATATATATATATGTGTGTGTGTGTGTGTATATATTTATATATATGCTAGTATGAATTTATGTTCCCTCTCATTTCTTGTATTTATTCATCATGGTATTGACAGTCTAGCTCCAGAGATATAGAAAAACAGTGGCTCTGCTCTACATGAAAAAGTTCACAAACTCCTTGTCAGATATTGGGATCAGAACAAACAAACCCCTGGACTTCAAGAACAACTTTTTACAAGAACAAACAAGCAAAAATTCTCAAATTATCAGAGTATCACTTAGCTTTCAATTGTAAGCAAAATTGTCTTTAAAATATGACTGAAATGACTAGTAATTCAAATTGCTAAGAGTCATTTCCCCATGAGACAGTTTTGAGTAATGTGAGGCACAATTGACATGGGCTTTACTTTAAAGCAAATCCAATACAAAAGGCTTTGAATAAAGCATTACTTTTATCAATCTTACAAATGCATTTGATATGATATGCATTTTGATTGCCCATAGATTCTTCACTAAAGTTCCTCACCATGATCATTTAAATGTATGAGGTACTGCTTGGGCAAGTTGTATGTGGCAGCAAATTTTCCAAGCAAATGGAAGCAGTATCAAGCAAGGCTATGTACTGGTCTTGAAACTGTTTTCTTCAGCATAATGTTGAGACATAGAGAAGACGGATAAAAGGGACATGTACATTTACATACACAAAGACAGCAACCTGTTCAATCTCAAATATTTGCAGGCCCACACTAAGATCCGAGTACAACTGATCAGAGAGCATTTGTTGCAGATGAGCAACATGCATATAGTAGGCTATGTTTTTGTAAGGGCAAGAACTCTTCTGTGTGGAGGTCAGCCTTAACAATCATTCATCAGCTTTCCCCAAGTCAAAAGTATCACTTGCTTTCCATCTTCATTGTCTCAACAAAACTGGATGTGGTCTAGGACTTTATCTACCTAGGCAGTATCATATCCTCTAATACGAGACTGGGTAGAGAAATAGGCAACAGATTGATCAAAGCTAATCAAGCATTTGGTTGACTATATCAACATGTGTAATGCAATATAAACCTCACAAAAGACACAAAAACTTTCTACATGGTACCAAATTTTGGGTCCTTTACCAGTCTGCAAAAGAAGTCACAAAAAATGAGCAGAAGAAAAGTGTTAGCTCTACAAATCTGGAAACTCTGTTAACTGCTAAACTCTGCTGACAAACCGCCTGAGAGATTGAAACAGATGAATAATCTTCTCCTTTCCAAACCTCTGTTTGCAAAGCCAACTTATGATACATATATACACAAAATCTGATCAAACATCAGATTTTTATTTTTAGTTATTTATTTTTAATCCTTTGTTAGAAAGTGTTCTTGTTTGATTTTTGATTTGAATGTTTGTGAGATGACAATTCCTGGATTGACAAACAAACCTTGTTTAAAGTTAATCATTTAAACTGAGTTTTCTTTCACTTACTATGATTGGTTGTTATATTGTTATTTTACTTAATAACCATTGGCATCTGTTAACATATTAACATCTTAACTAGTTTAATCAAGATAACAAAATAGATCTGTTTTTGCCTTTATCAGTAGACATTCATATCTATAGAATTTGTAATGTATAACTATTAACAACTTTTTCTATTCTAAAAGCCACAGCTATGAGTCACTGCATGTTCATTATTTCTTGCCAAGAGGTTAGACATGATTTTCAGTGTTACATTGTTTTTTTTTTTTCTGAATAAATTTAAGAAAGTATTGCTTAGTATTTTGATGTAAACATAAGTTATATTCCAAACATTAACCTATAAATTCACAAAGTTCAGAATCAGATATAATAAAAAAGTTAATTTTTAATTTAATAAAATTAGTTTGAAAATTTTAATAGTTATATTTTCTTTCTGGTTAATTTTCGTATTATTTTGTATTCTAAATTTTATGTCCAAACTTCTTAAATTTAATTGATAATTTAAATTATTTTTCAATTATATTTGAAAAGGAACCAAAATTGTACCTAATCTTAATGGATTGTATGAATAAGAATTATGCTATAAGAAAAGACGAGATTCATTTTTATACACAGGATATTTTTTTATGTTGAGTTTAAATTTGATAAATCTTTATTTCTTTTAGATTTGTTTTGTTTCATTTAGATAATGTTTTTGTTTTAATTAACTTTGAACTTGATTTACACAGTTGAAAATTTCTGTTAATGTGTTTATAATGAATTGAATAAGATAGATCTCATAACCTACAGGCAAATCTATACGCACATGTATATATAAAATATACACATACACCTGCTTATATACATATGAACAACTGTTTACACACACACACACGTATATTTATAATGCAACAAAATGTACATGTAACATCAAGGCTATTCACACAAACACATCATATATATATATATATATATATATATGAATGTCCTTGACATGCAGACAAACTTATTTGTTTTTCTATAAATTTGCAGATATGCAAACCAACTGAAACAAATATATTTGTCTTTGTGGTTAGTTATGTTAATCACTTTGATATGTAAATATGTAACTTACACTGAAGCAAAATACACAATTAAACATCATGAAAATGTTATGTTTTTTAAAACATATTGTATTTGGCAATGAAAAGTAAATACTTTACAATAATTTGGATTGCAAGAGATTGTGGAGCAAGTAAAAGGAACTCCTAGAAGCAATGTCAAAAGCTAGACTCCGTCATGCAAAGAACAAATGCTATATCTGAATTGGAAATGAGTAATATCTTTCTTTAGTGACTAGGTAAAAATTACAACAATGTGGGTCTGGAAAGCTTTCACTATAATCAGCAGATATTTTACCTTCTAATGTTGAACATGGAAAATTCTATCTTTGATTTTTTACTTAATAATATGAACAAACATTTTGTCCACTAAATATCAAAAGAAAAAAAAGACTAATAAAATATTTAGAATCTTTTGACTGATTTTAATATTTAAAAGAAGGATTGCCCAATTATTGTATTTTAGTTTCAGCAACAAAGATGTTTAATTTTGTGTCTCAAAAATAATCATAAAAATTAATAAATCAAAATTATGAGAAAAATGTTCTTGCATGAAATTTAGACATAAATCAAATGCCAGGAAGTAACTATGCATAAAAATAGGAATATCTGGGTTTTTTTACATGTGGAATCTGTTATTTAGTGAAAATACTATCACTTTCTCAAATAGTAAAGTACAAAATTTGTGGTTTTACTTATGAAGATGTAAGTGTTATACAAACACTAAATCTATAAAACAGAACAGCATGTTTAATGAAAAGAATCTATGGTTTATGGATTTAGAGGAGAATTATACAATTTTACAGTAAATATATATTGAAAATATACTAATGGATTGGTAAGTTCATTGATTTTTCTAATTCTCTTCTACTAAAGTTTCCATTTATGAACTTAGATTTTAATATTTTTAGATAAGTACATACATTTATTGATATTGATTATGTTTCTATATTATATACCGTATATACTCGCGTATCATGCAACCTTTGAAGACCTAATTTTGAAGCTAATTTGACTACAGTAAATGGATATATAGTTTAGTCAACGTTGTAGACAGGGCCATCAGTACATATGCTAATTTTATATCTCGTGTATGATGTGACTTCCTTAAAATTAGCTTCAAAATTAGGTCTTCAAATGTCGCATGATATGTGAGTATATACACTATGCTACATGTAATTCTTATAAGTATAGTTTGAAATATTGTTTTTAATATGTACATTTTGTGTATATTATTATTTTTCATTATTCTTGTGTCGAATTTGTATAAATAATACTTTCATGTTGTAAAAGAAATTATTACAAAAATAATAAAATTAATAATTAAATAATATATATATATATATATATATATATATATATATATATATTGATTTTTTTACCTTGAGTCTATGAAAGCATTTATAAATGAATATATTTTAATAGAAAGTTATATATATCCTTGAGGTGGAAATAGTTTGTTTACAAAGCAGCAAAAATATAAACTTTAAAATAGTTTTTTTAAGATGAGGAATTATCATTATTATATGCCTTTCTTTTCAGACTAGTATACTCATCTTGGTTGTTATACTCACAATGTTTTAATTATTGTACTCACTTGCCTTTTGCAGTTAGTAACTGCCTCAGAATTTTGAGCCAAACCCTTTATTTAATCCACCAGTGTAGATTGTTTTCATTCCACTTTCTATGATTAGGGGAGGAAACACATATCAGTTAATTTCCTCTCATCTATTTCACCGTTGTGTCACTTGTTTGTTTCTTCCACTGAACTACAGTATGTATCTTTTCTGTACTATCCAACCCAGGCATTGAACTTACAACTGCCAGTAAACCAGGTATGTTTTTAGGTCATATGTCTCTTTGAGAATCCAGTAATGTAATTTTGGAGCCTTAAACCTAATATCCATAGTAGATTTTTTGAGTATCCTTTCTTAATCTGAGACTTCCAGATGGTATTTATCTCTATGCTTGGTCTATTGAAGAAGTTGTCATTGCCTATCATATGCACTGATTCTTTCAATTGCCTTATTTTCTTTGTTTGTTAGCTTGACTTTATTCTGCAGGAATTGATGACCACTTTTTTGCCTCCATACACGCTCATCCATGTCTTGACTAAAGGCTTTTGAAGTGTTGACTTATCTTTGAACATTGTCCTGATATTATATGAACTACAGTTCATTTGAATCTTTTCTTATATATAGTAGACAGACTGTGGCTATGTATTTTATTAATGTTATCCTCAACTCTGTTCTTCCTCTTTGTGTAAGCTGATGTTATACAAATTTGATATTGTTTGTTTATATTTGAAGATTGATTTTAGTTATTAAATGTTTACACTAGATCTATACAATTTGGGAACACTTTTTAAACTCAATATGAATATTTAAAAAAAAAATGTCAGTGATTGTGTTGTGAATAAAAAAAATGTATAGAATTTTTGCATATTTTACTAATAGAACATTCAGGAAAATATAGTGCTAAAAAGTTACTCAGTCTGCTATTCTTATTAACATAAAGAAAATATTTCTATTAATAGTTGATTGGAAATTAATATTTTCTTTTATTAGTAGCTTTACTAAGTGTGGATCAATTTGACTATCTATTGCCAATAGAAATGAAGATAAGTTGGTCTCTAATTATTGTCAGCAGCATAATTTTACCATTATAACCTATTGGATATTTATTTCTATAAGATTAGTAACTGATTATCAAAAAACTACTGGGTAATAATTGGGATACAGTTTCATTCTTAAAATGTTTGCAATTTAACTGAAATGCTTGTATTTTTCAAGCAAAATAGATTTTTTGTATGAAATAAAACTGATTTTTTTAAACAAATTTTGTAAAAGATAACTTTTTTTTTCCTGCAGACAGTGTTTGAATGTATTGTAATTAATCTGATAAAATAAACAATAGTTTAAATCAAAATAATTTCCTCCTATTTAAAGCCTGTCATTTGACAAGTAGTTAACTATTTTTAAGCTACAGTTCATATAGTAAAAAAAGAAATGTATATAATTCTTGTTATAGGCTTACATCATAATATCAAATATAACCTGATATAAGAGCAATTAATTTTTTTTTAATGGACAATAAAATGAACCATGTAAATAAAATAAAAAATAACTGCAAATTAAAAGTAGTTATAATACAGCTTCAGTTTAAAAAAAAAAAATTAAAATCTGACATTTGAATGTTGCAAATAATTATTTTGTGTGTTGGTTGATCCAAAGTCTTACAATATTATAAACAATAGTATCATAAAAATTGACTTGTTCACCAAAATCTTTAAACATAACTTCAACCCTAGCAAGATTTTTATTTTCATATTCTCTATTCTAGCCTTTTTATAATGATGTAACTTTTATATAAAAAAAAAAAAAAACAGTTTTTAAAAATTGTTTTTTTTCTTCTTTGTGTCTAGACTTAAATATTGTCTGTCCTAGCAACAAACCTTGGACATGTTACTGGGTACCTTAATCACTTGGTTGTAAACTTAATGCATACTATTTCCTTTTTTATATTCAAAGCTTCTTTTAAGTAAAATATTTTTACTCTAGGACGCATAACATTAATTTGTATTCCAAATAGTAAGTATTAAATGTTGGCATTTAGTTGATGTGTAGTCCACAAAATACCAATTAGTAAAGAAATGAAAAGAAATATAGGTTGTATAGTTTGAAAATAACTTATGTGTTGCTGCATGGTACAAGGTTTCTTGAAAAAGGTGTGAACCAATCTGACAAGGAAAAATGAAGATTGCCTGTCTTGTGAGGCTTGTGAGAAAGAGAGAAGAATGTGGTAAAGAAATATTTATTTTTAAATAGATTTTGCAAGTGGGAAGAAAATTACCATTTCAGACAGTTTTCCTTAGAACTAACAATATTCTTTCTTTTTTTTCTTCTTTTCTCTGAGCATTTTATCATACTTTGCATTACAAAGTGGTAATTTATTTCATATCTCCAAATTATATGAAAACGATCTTTTGGTAGCATATCTTTCAAATAAATATAGGGAAACATGGATCTGGTTGTAAGAAAAGTTGTCATAGTTTGTAGAATATTAAATTTATTTAAAAACCACAAGAATCTTACTTCTAACCAGATATAATAACTGAATACTTTTTGTAGATGAGAGCTTTTAAGCCAAATAACATGTGATCCAATAGATTCCAACTCCATGAAAATATTGCAAAATTAAAATAATATAAATACCTTTTTATTTGTATTAACAATTTTGATTTTTGTTGGTGTATTTTTGTTATATTTTATGCGTATTCAAAAAGAATAATAATACATAAGTTTTTAATATTTAAAAATAAGAAATGTTAAATTATCAAAAGAAAATTTTGTTTTCAAAATATAACTAAGATTTTTGCTAGATGATGCATAATTTACTAGTTTTTTCATGATGGGCTTGAAGGTCAAATGTTATAATTGGAATATTTTATTAATTTAGAAATCATTCTGTAGTTATTGATACAGAAACTGTCTTCTGAGCTGAATGTTAACCTGTGTCATTACAGGTTTTTTTTTATCAGTGTAAATGCCTGTTATTAAACATTAAAAGCTTTATTAAATATTTTATTAGACTGGATATTTTTTCTTTTAGTAAGCATTTTTCCAGTGGTGGATCTACTATGAAACTTAAGCTGATAGCAGAAATGTCCATGAGGTAACTTTTTTAATGACTGAATTTTTCAACAAATTGATGTTTCTTTTCTAAAAGTGTTTATTAAAATAAGTTCATTTTAGTGACAGAATCATAAGCCAATGGGTTGAAGTAGCTAATGTTGGCCTTGGAATAGTCTTTATTACCCATTTCATATTGCCTTAAAATTCTGCTGTAATTGGTCAAATTTCAAAGTTTTCTTGGGAGCTTGCAGCACCTGAAACTCCAGCTGTAAGGGTTCATTGAGCTTACCAGAATCTATTCATAGCCTACATTTTGGCAGTTGGCCCTGAAAATGTATGTCGCCTTGTCGGCTGGGGCTGTAGAATATGCTGACTGCACCTCTGCAGAGCTGTAAGAACCCCCAATGGGGCATCCTGGGTATGACCATAAACAACATCTGCATCCAGTGTAAGGCGATAAACTACGTCCAACAGCAAAGCCTTTCATAAGGAGGTTTTGAGAAGCATGGAACCACCTCTTAATTGTTGGTGTTCTCAGGTCCACCCTGACCTGGGGTGGTAGCACCTGTTAGGGTCTCACATATGGGCAAATAGTTAACCCCAAAACTGAAGTAAAAAGCATTATAAAAGTGTAAAAATAGGTTTTAATACCAGAAATACTTTGAAAAAAATTATTACCAGAAATTAATTTTTGAAAAAAATATTACCAGCAATATGTTTTTAAAAAAAAAAAAAAAATTACCAGCAATACATGTGATTGTACTCAAAAATATGAGTAATTGAAAAATGGTTCAAATATATATGTATACATATACACCTTTTTTTACCAAACTATCGCAATATATCTATTTAAAAAATGTTGTTGGCATTAAATGACCCACTGAGGTTTTGATATGCCATAAAACAAAACAACCAACCAACCAAAAATGTATGTCTACCATTGATCTTTCTCAGAATGAACATTAAAATATAAAATACCAGTAAAATATAGCAACTAAATTTTTCCCTTTATGCTAATAAACTACATAAATACATACAGTGTTCATCAAAATTATTAGCATGGTTCAATAAAAAGAAGATTTTTCTAAGTATAATTAAATTTTAACATGATAAATAAAAAGAAAAAGTAATATTTTGATAAATTTACTCTGAATGCATTGCAACCAGCCAACATTTTAGAAAATTATTTAAATAAAATCCAATAATTTTAGGTATGTCAGAATTATTGGCACAAATATTTTAATCAAGTTAATACAGTATCCTTTTGAAGCAATAACTTCCTGCAATCTTTTCTTGTGAATTTTTTTTTATACTCATCTTCACTTATCTTCATCCACTCCTCTTGACAAATATCCTTTACTTCTTGGAGATTCTTAGGATTCCTTTGCCTTACTCCTGTCTTCAACTCTCTCCACAAATTTTCTATCAAGGTTTTTGGCTGGCCATGGCAAAACATCAACCATGTTTGCCTCCAGCTATGTTTTCACTATATTTTAAATATGCTTAGGATCATTGTCTTGCATGAAGATTCCTCAACATCCCAGATTCAGTTCCCTTACAGACTCTTTCAAGTTGTGGCTCAAAATATCAACATATTGCTCCTTTCTTATGATAGCATCAACTTCAAATATCCAGCACCTTTTGCTATAAAACAGCCTCAAAACATCAAACTGCCACTCCATGATTCACAGCAGGGACAATGTTCTTCAGTGAATGAACTTCACCAACTTTCCTCCAAACATGTTGCATATCATTATGGCCAAATAATTCTATTTTTGTTTCATCAGACCATAATATTTTCTTCAGAAATTCATCATTCTTCTCAATATAATCTTTAGCAAAGTTCAAATAGACTGTCAAATAGTGAAATTGCAAAAGAAATGTTTTTCTAGAATGACACATTTTCAATGCTCTTCTTTCAAAAATTCTAACCAATGTTTGCTGAGAAATTTATTTCACCTGCATCTGATAATTCATCATTTATTACTTTAGTTGTGTCATTTTAGGGTTATTCTCTGCAATTTTCATTATCCTGCATTCTCCATGTTCTGAAAATATTCATTTACAGTCTCTTCTATACTTACACACTATATTACCATACTCTAAACTCATAATAATGGCATGCAAAGTTGATTCAGGAAAATGATACTAGCAATCTTGTCATGCCCTTCACCATTCTCATGGCACTTGACAATTTCATGTCTAAAGACTACACTGTGTTCTTTTGCCTTTGGCATAATGACAATTATTGCATGCATGAAATGCAAATTTCAATTACTGTTAAATTTTTGTTCTTCCAAATCAGCAAGGCTTATATATATTAAAAGTTTATTAATATACAGCTTCTAGAAGATTCTATTCTGTAGAGTGGCCCACAAAAAACCAAAACAGGAAATTTGGTAGAGTTTATTTAATTGTTGGAATTTTTGTTACAGTTATTTGAAATGAAAGCAGAGGATAGAAATTTAGTCACTTAAAATGTAACAAAAAACACAAATGTTAGTTGTGGTGTTCAAACTAAAAAAAGTTAATTTTTTTATGTGTTAGTTAATTTTTTTCATCATATAGTAAATCTAAAATTTTGTGGTTTTTTTTGTGAGGCACCTTGTAAAATAGAATCTTCTAAAAACAGTATATTAATGAGCTTTCAATAAATGCATGAATTTTTCATGTTTTAAAAAGAGAAAAATTGTAATCATGCCAATAATTTTGCCCTTACTAAAGTTTTTGTTGTTTGATTATTTGGGTTTTATTTAGATAGTTTAAAAAAATGCTTGTTGAATGCAGGAAATTTATCAGAATATTGTTTTTTTTTAATTTAATTACTGTTAAAATTTAATTATAATCACAAAAAATATTTATGAATCATGCCAATAATTTTTACAATCACTGTATAATGCTCACTTGGTGAGATATCTTGAGTTTATCTTCATAATAAATGCATAATTAATGTGCTTAAATGTGAACAGTTTGTGGAGAATACAGCTAAAAGGGTACAATATTCATTAAGTCTAGTTAAATGATTTATTGAATATAAATTTATTGTTGCTCTATAGGATAAAGTATTTTGAAAGTTTAAGCATTTTAAAATATTAAAATACTCAGCATACTGGCAATTTCAAGAGTATGTCAAACATTTTTATGTAACCATTTTTATTGAAAAAATATTTTGAAATTAGATTTTCTTGTCATTTCATTGGTGTAATCATTGAGATGAATCAACATGTGTAAAAGATTATATTGTGATTATGAGACAAAATGAAATGGGACATTATTATTAGTATTGAATTTTCATGAAGGTTTTCCACTTAGTTGATTTTGTATTATTCAGCTACTTGGGAAATAGGCTTGGATACCTGTACTTTTAATTTTAAACAATGCATAATTATCATTGTGATAATAATTCTAATAATAACTCTTATTCCTTTTATATGTGCTCATACATCCTCATCTTGTTTTGATTACATTTTGATCACTGTAGAACCAAGGCCTTTCTCAGGTATCAATTATATATGATAACCATGAAAAAATATTGAATGGAGCTTTTATTTCACTCAGGGAAGTATATTCTTTTTGCGTCTTGAATATGTTCAGTTTCTTTCTTTCCTAAGGATTTTAAATTTCATAATTGTTACCTTATTCCTTGTGTTACCAATCTGCTTTTCCACTGAGCCTATGTACTTTTGTACCACTTGATCCTATGATTGAATCCAATTTCCTGAAAATTATCAATTAAGTAATTCACCTTTGCTTATTTTGATAAAATAGTAAACAATTATAAATTGCAAACTAAACTTATTTTGTTACTACTTGTCTCAGGGAAATAAGGTTTGGATTTTTTTTTCTTCTTTTCACAGTGAAATGTGATAATCATTTTCTTGACTGTTTCAAGCTTACCATGCTTAGGTATTTTCTGTAATAAAGTAGCAAATGATAGGAATTTAACCTGTAACCAAATTTGGTCTAGGCAATGTTATACATGGTTTGTAATTTTAATATCTGAAACATACTGGTTCTGTGTACAAACCATCATTATTTCCACATGATTTATTTTTCTTAATATAAATATATATATTGTTTCATATTTGTTTTACTTTTTCATATTTTCTCATGTCTTCCATCTTTTGACAGACTAAATGATGTAATGGAAGAAACTTTATGGTAAAAAATGGAAAATATGTTTATTTTTTTTTATTTTTTATTTCTTTTCTTCTTTGTCAGTTTGAAGAAAATATAATAATGGCTCAATAAGATTATAGTTTGGCACATTTATTATTTAAATGAAAGTTTCACTGCTTAATCTCTGGAAATGTGTTGAGTTTATTTACAAGAAGAATTAAATGTTGAAAAATAATGCTTGTATTGGGTAAAATAAATGCATTGTTTTTCATTAAACTATAAACTTATTGATGTAACTATATATATATATATATATATATATATATATATGCATAAATTAACAATATATTCTGCTTGAAGATCATTAGAACAGTGAAAAGTTTTTTTAAGTTATATCAGCCATACTTAAGGTTTCTATGGTCGATATTTGCTCAGTATTATTTCTAAATGTTTAGCAAAAAATAATTGATTATTTTCAACTTGAATACTTATTAATGGACTTATGCTAATTAGTTATCATACAAGTATAAATCAAACAGTTGATGTTGAGTGTTGACTAAGAAAACTGCTTACTTTTAAGGATTTTATAAATATATGTATTCATCTATCATTGTGAAAATGAAAGACTTATCTAATATATATATATATATATATATATATATATATAGATACCTAACTTAAAAGGTTTACTCATTTTATATCTTTGGTTATATAACTAATTTTTATTTAGTAATAATCAAATGGAATAGTTTAAGCAATAAAAGTAAAATTTTAATAATTTAGCTGATATTTTACTTAAAAAGAAAATAAATATTTAATAATTATTATTTGTTATTCATAGTGCTTATCATTTTTAAGTATGTTGAACATTTTTGTTAAATAAATAACATATGAATTAATTAAATATCCATCCCTTGTTATGCAGATTCTATGTATATGAACTAATGGACAGTAAAACTACCTAAATCTTTTGAAATGTAGATACAAATGTAACCTCTAATTTTTTTCTGAAAAATCATGAACAGCTCAGAGATTTAATTACTGTAAATGCCAATATGATAATTCTAGTGTCTTTAATCATAACTTTGTTCTAATTTAATACTATATAAAACTAATAAATAAATATGGTACCTTATGCAATCCTTCAAAACATACATACACAGGTACATACACTTAACATGCTTGCATTTGTGAACTTGTATATACTGACATACTATTCACATATATATGATATTGTGAATCTCCTTATTTTTGTAACCTAATAGAAAGTTAGTTACTTTTTGATTTAATAAATTGCTATTTTCTATATTGATTCATACCAACATGTTTTATTTTTAAACTTGATGTTGTTATCCTTGAGTGACTATTTAAAATAGTGCATATCGACACCAAAAGATATGAAACATCCAGTTAAGTTTTCCCAAAATAGAAATTAAGATATTTGTTATCAAAATAGTGCATCATATTTATAAACCTGATTTTATGTCATTATGAAAAAACTGAAATTAGAATTATTTTGCTACAAATTTCTTTTCAACAAAACACAGAAATCCAGTATTTAAAATTTTTGGGAATGACAATTGGAAACCATACTTTTAAAATATAGGGTTTTAAAATTAAGCCATATTTACTAAACATTAATTTTATGTGCTTCCTCAAGGTCAGTCAAACAATTAATTTTTCCAGTTACCAAAGAAACTTGTGCAGTCCATTTTAAATCAAATGGAATAATATATTCTTAAATGATTATATATGTTTTCACCAATTGTTGCTTTCAGTTGGAAGCAGTACTTGTTCATATCTAGTGTTCATTTCTCAAAAAGTAGGGGACTCCTTGCCAAGCTTATATACATAATATTTATATTCTTTGGGTAAAGATCAGACTTTGATAAAGTTAATGATAGCTCATTTTGATGGCACTACAATCACTTGCATTCAATTTTTATTTCCTATCACAATTTGTTTAAGAAAATTAAATATTTGTTATGCTTCCTCTTATTTGCCTAATAGAAAGAAGACAACATTTATTTTATTTATTTTTTTTAGGAAATTTTCATCTCCAAGATCATCCCGTTTATTAATTTTACACATTTTTTACCCTTTAAATGATTCTGTCTCTTTTCCCCTTTATTGCATATTGACAAAAATTCCAATATCCCCCCCTCAATTATTAAGACCCTAAAAGTAGGAAATCCAATATTAAAATATTGTCCAATAAAGTTTTGCTTATGTAGAAGTCACACATCAAAGTGGCTAATACAACCAATTTGGTACAAATTATCTTGCTTTGTTTGAATATTTTGTCTTGATTATTCTTAAATAATATTTTGATTTGATCAACCTCAATTGGCCTACTTGATTGCAGAACATCATTCAGTTAAGAATTTACAGCATAAAAATTCACAAAACCATTTTGATATATTTATTCATTCAGAGTACCTTCTTTATAAACTACACAAAATTCTTAGTTTTTAAAATTTATGCTATTATGCATTTAAACTTACACAAGACAATCTTTATTAAAACATCATACTATTAAAAAACTATTTTGTTATTTATTTTCCTCTATTTTCAGTATTTGAATCAATCAAAAATATGAAAATTTTGATAAAAAAAATAATAACAGCTGTCAAGTTTCAATTAAGAGTGATCTTTTTAAATATATTATTATGAATTGGTTCACTATTTTTAACCTACTCACAGAATTTTGATAATCTCCATACTCTGTAAACTTCTTAGAATTTTGAACTAAACCTTTATTCAGTTCCTTGTTTTATTTTGCTTTCCATACTTTCATAGCAGTTAAAACTCACCAATTCACCTTTGTGTCACTTGTCCATTTTTTTTTGTTTCATTTTACTGAACCAGAGTATGTAACTTTTCATTAGCACCAGGCCTAGGGATTGAACTCACAATTGTCAGAGTATCTAATATGTTACAACCAATGATTTAATCCACTGGGCCATATGTCTCTTGGACAATCTAGTGTTGAAACTCTGGCACTTTAAACTTAATATCTGGACAGGTGGTAGAATTTAGGTTGAATGTCCTTTCTTAATCAGAGGCTCCCAGATGGTATTCACCTATAAGTTATATCTACTGAAGAGGCTGTCAATGTTTTAACATGTGCACTGATTCTTTCAATTGTCTTATCTTCCAGTGCTGTTTTCTCTGTCTGTTATTTTGATTTCATTTCACAGGAGTTGATTACAATTTTTTTTCATCCACATATGTTCAGTCATACCTGATTTCAACAACAACTTCTCAATGTTTTTCCAGCCTGACTTTTTGGGGGTTGTTAGTCTTTCTTTTGCATTCTTCACTACAATAACATGGGAATAGCAATGTATATAAGAATGGTTATTCTTCATGTAAAAATTTCTATCTTTTTTAAATTAAATATACTGAATGCCATCTAACATAAAACAGACATTTTGGCCAGCCCAGTATATTGTTTAAACACTCAATTTATATCTTACTAATTCTTTTGGATGATATATATGTGCAAATACACATTTACTAACAGTATACTTGTGAGATATCTGTCTACTGTCTTCTGATAAATGCATATTTGTACTGAATTTTAGATGAATGTCATTTGAAGAATGTAAGCATAGTCACTTTCAAATGAATTAGTGCATTTCTATGAAATTTCTGCAAAACCAATGCTACTATACTTAACATTTATTTTTGTTTGGTTGCTAGATAAGACATTGCTACTGCTACTATGCCCTACTCTTAGCTTATAACTTTTTAGGCTATGAATATTTGATTGCCAAGAACGTCATCTTTTTCACATACTAGTTGAAAGCTTTGTTTTTGTATTTCTTCCCAAATAACTTTTTCATTATCATAACTCTATTTTTTTATTTCTTTCCTGAATCCAGGAGCAGAAATGACTTAATTTCTATCTGATTTTTAATACTTAACATTATTTTGAGAAACCTTTACTTGTATACAATATAATCATTATAATTCCTTCTTTAATCTAAATGATAATTATAAAGATACCTTTTTCTAAAAGCGCTGATCACTTAGTTTAAAAATATTGTCTAGTTTTTTAAATTTATATTTTCAAGAATGTCTGGAATTTAAAAAAACTAAGTAAATTTTTAAATGATATCTATAAAGTAGCTATTAAGTCAAATTCAAAACTAGTGTTAAACATTGCCTTTCGTGAGTAATAATAATTTTACTATAGTTAGCTGCATCTTATTCTCAATTATGTTCCTTATTCTATAGTTTCAAAATAATCATCTAATTGTCTTTTTCTTTATCTGTAGAGCAGCTGGAATTTCTACATTGATTTGAATAACAATTAAATGAATTCTTCACAAGTAATATAAAAATGTCTAACAATTCATATATTTTTCATATGTATGTACGAGCATAGTCACTATCTTAAGTTCTTTGGTTTCAAGTAATTGTACATACAAATATGTGGCTTACTACCTGCATATATAATTACTTTCTTCTCTCTCAACACCAGATACTTACATGCATCACACTGTATAGTATGTTCTGTCTGCATTGTTTTAGGATTACCATTTTTCTGACCAAAATGCTTCAAATTCTTCCTCCTCATTTTCATATCTCTGCTTGCCTAAGATACACAGTTTTACTTCATTAATAATTGTTTTTTTAATAATTGCTTTTTAACTCACTATACTTAAAATGTCTTTTAGTTTCTAGACAAAATAAGTACTTTATACTTCAGATTACATATCAACCTACCACACTCCAATATCAGCTGATTCACAAAATTCTTCTGCTTTATTTGCAAAAGTGAATTTATATCTGAAACTATGGCTATGCTATCAGATATTTCTTAATATTTTATTAACTCAAATACCAATATATACAAAAACCTGTGGAAATATTTGCAGAAAAATATTTACTTAATCTCTGTTAATATTTAAAAAATTGATTGTTTTGAAAGCTAAGAAATTAAATTTCTGAAACACTTATGCTGGTGCAATATTTAACATGTTAATTTCACAAACCAATTGATTTATAAGCCCATTTGATTCTCACTGAGTGGTTCATTTTTGTGAACTTGTACCAGAATAAGCCAAGTGTTGTAAAGACCTAATGAAAAAAAATGAAATTCATATACTTTTTTTTTCATTTTAGCTGTCTTTATTTCAGAATTTTGAAAAATACTACACACAAAATGACATTGTGTAAAATATATCACTTCAAATCAAACACACATAAGCTAATATATATAAAAGAATGTTAAATTCATTTTAACAAGAATCTTGAATTATACTTTTTAATAGTTATCAATAGTTATGACTTTTTAGACCAACAGGAATTATTACAAATTAAAAAAAAAAGCTTGCCATTTAACATGATCAACTAAAGAGTAACATAAAAATATTCAAATGTATGATTAACTGAAAAAAAATTGATTTTTAAGTTATTGTTTTAATAAAGTAAGATTTTATTTTTTATTTTAGTTTTTATTAAAAGTTAATGAAATGTTGGGAAGGAGTGTATAGAAAATGCAGAGATTTCAAGTCAGTAAAGAAAGTATAAAGGTACAATTCAAAGTTTTGATTACAGCTGATATTCTATTTGAGTTTATCTTTTCTCAAATATGATGTCCTTTGCTTTTTACTTTAATTTGAAATTAATTTTCTTTCTTGTAGGAAGATTTAATGTTCTCCTTATAAAGAAATTCTGTTTCTGAAATTTTTTACCTTGTTATAAGACTGTATTTTCTGTTTAACAATGAACTAAAATAAAAATGATTCTCATTTTTCTCATAATAAAAGCACCTCATTAGTTCATGCTTGTCTTTCAAATCATTTCTACTGATCAATGAATTCAGTCCTCACTGGGTGTTTCACAGTTGTAACTTTGTACTAAAACTAAGTAATGGATAAATAAGGCTGATGGTCAAGATTATCAGTTAAGCAATAACTGTTCAGTACTTAAATGGGTAACTATTTAAGAACAGCTGTAAGCAACCTGAGGCTAGACTCTGCAAACACTGATCAATAACATCTCATTTTCTCTAAATGCATATAATGACATGTATATTTTTTTCTAATTTCTTTAGAGATGACAAAAGGTATCTTGTATATCTATTCATATAAAGAAACTATTACTAGTTGCTACATTGAAATATCAATAGAAGTTTTATTATTTTAGAATTTACAGTTTTATTTCACTTTTATAGAAACATTCATATACTTGTCTGTTAATATGGAGGCTAACTTATTTTAGAATAATATGTTAAATTATTTAACATCACAGTATTTTAATAATCCTTCTGCAAATTTTAATGTCCTCTAATTTTTTTATCAATATTTACATATTACCATAATGTGTATAAATTCTGTAAATTAGCATTTTTCATCATTTATAATAAATGCAGAATGGATCTAAATAAAAATAATATTGTAGTTTGTAACCTGTACATTGATAGAAATATTGTTTTTTTTAATTAAAAGCTAAGGTTTTTTTTTTCTTTTGATTAAACTTCATTTAGCCTGGACAAAGCCAAAGTTGTGTTATGAGCAATGGTTTTAATTTCGGCTAAAAGATTACAAATAATTGTCTACAGTTTCTCTTTTAATTTTTTTTGATTTAAATTTTTTTTTTAAGTCTCATGCCTCTAAACTTGATAACACTGATTATTTCTTGTTATCTCATAAGTATATTTCTAAAATGACACTCAAATAGCTCTTGAATAACATTTAAATCACTATAATGATTACCCTGTAAAATGAATTGTATAAAAGCATTTGTATTGATTAAAAACAAATTATTTTGTTTTAATGCCACTTCTTAAATCTTGAACTTCTTAAATTATTAATCTTTGTTCTTAAGCAATTCTCTTATTAACCTTTATGAAGAAGTACTGAAAATTTCTCTGACCCATACACTTCCAAAGATTCTAGTAAATCAACAAGCATCAGAATTTTTTCCTTAGAATCTCTTTTTGGTCAAATTAAGAACTTTTTAACAGCCTTTTGTATAAAGCAGTGCATGTATTTTCAGATATTTATCTCTTTTTATCTTTCTATTTTTTTTTTTTTTTTTTTTGAATCAGTGATGTCTGCTATCTTTTGAGTATTCTGGATTTTACATATAAAATAAAAATTTACACTAGTACTGTATAATCATTTTTCAGTTCAAGTTAACCTACCTTATTACAAAAAAAATATTAATAATTAGTCACTCACAAAAAGTGTAATTATATTTTATTAAAATATAGATTCTATTTAAAAAATATATAAAAAGAAGCATTTCATAGCTTTGAATAAAATCTTGTTAAGAAATAGTCCAATTGCTGAATTAAAAGTTAGTTCATATGTGAATTTATCAGAACACCACTTGTCATTACTTAAAATTATAAAATTAACAGGAAGTGAACAGCCCATTTCCTAAAGGGTGAGACGGCAAGAAGTTGGTAGCAAAAAAAAAAAAAAAAACAGGAAACTTTCTTGTTTTCCCAGCAATATTACTCAAGTGGCTCTTACCAGTAGAATTGTTTTTGTTATTTTAAATATATTTTTTTCATTTGATTTCTTTTTTATTGCTTAAAACATAGCTTTTGAATAAAATTAAATTATTGCAATGATTACTGTTGCCAATACTAGTGATATCCTATACATACCTAATAATTATGGCTTTTGATGATTTTGAAAAAGTATAGACTTAAAGACTTTCTATTTCAGCCTGATGAGGGATTGGATGCATCAGGCTATTAGGCCCCAGATACACCCACTGTTGTTATGGCTGCAGTACATATGGTGCCTCAATTACACTAATGGGCTGTGGGAATTTTGATCATGATAGACATGTGAGAACTTGATATTTAAATAAAGTCTTCTTAGTTTTCCTTAGTACTTTTAGGAAGTAGTATATTAACCTATATTAATGAATTTGTATGATTTTTTTTTCTGAATATATATTCTAAAAGATGTTTGGACATAGACAAGTTTTAAATTTTCTGACTTTTTTATTTAGAAGAAATGTGAGGAAAATGAATCACTGTAAGCAAAAATATAGCTGAAATTTTAACCCTATATTGAGACTGGCATGGTTTTTATCTATAAAGATTGTCATCCTTTATTGAAATCCTCAATCAAAATATCCGACTTTTTTCTTTATTTTTGCATGAGTCCTTATATCTTTTCTACTCGGTAAAATTTTTTTATAAAAATTACTGGCTAATCTTATTTTTCCTATATTGTAAAGTGTTATAAAATTGTTATATAATTTCTTTTATAATATTCTGAATCTTTTTTTTTACATTGTAGGCAACAAATAAGCCACAATGATTGAAACAGTAAAAAGTAAGTTTAATAAGTTGATAGAAATGTGAAGAAATCTTTTAACAAGTTTAAAAAAATTTAAATTGTGCCTGTCTTCATCCACATTACATTTATTATAAATGAAAATTATGCACCCTTATTAAATTCACATTCTGAAGTAATTTTTTATGAATTTAAAAAAATATTGCAAATCTTTTTCTCTTATTTTGGTTTAGATATGAAAGCAACTAAAACCCTTTACCCATGTTAAAAATGCTTTGTGCTGTATTAAACAAAAAAAAAAAAGTGTTTTTTTTTCTCTGAAAATTTTTTAAAGTGCAAATTATGCAGTATTTAATAAAAAAATGTTTTTTAAACAAATTTTTTGTCTTTTCATATTTAAGCTTTCACCAGGTCCCCTATATTAAAGAGGGAAAAATGTCAAATATTTATATATATTTTTTTCAAACTCATCCTGAATAATCAAATTTAATAAGAGAATAATTACACTCTGGAAAAATTAGTAAGAATTTAAAATTCTTACATAAATTACTTTATCTTTTATATGTCAGCGTTCATATAAAATAAAAATTGTTTTATGTTTGTTGAAACCTGTGTTAAACAATTATTTTTTCTTTATGCTACATACTTTAACAATGATTTTTTTGTGATCAAATACAATGTAAGCTAACAATGAATTTCTTCATACTTATTTTTAATGCTAATAGCATTATATATTACAGAATTTTGTCTTTTTATTATATGAAAATTATATCAGATAAATTTTAAATATTTTATGACTATCCAGGATAGGCAAAAAAAATATAGTATCTGAAAATATTTTTTAAGGAAGTGTTTTTATTGCAGATTAAAACATCTGCAATAAAACACATCTATTCTGTGGACTGATTTTAATCACTGCATAGCTATTGAAAGCAACATTTAAATCTATCACCTTTAAAGTATGTATAGAATTTCTCACTATTTGGTATTTGTTCATCTTTTATCTAATTATTTCATCTGAGATATGTTTGCTTCAAGTTTACAAAAGCCACACTCATGCACAGACATTGTTTTAATTACATTTACAAAATTGGTGTAAAATTTATATGGAATTTTTATTTACAATGCAATTATTAAACACTGAAAGATTCCCACTGAAGTGTATTTTTTTTCAATTTTTTTTAAAATTTAAGCTTAAAATACAACTCTAATTTTGAGTATAAACAAATTTTATTATAATTCTTTTTAATTGATTTCCCAGTCTTATTCAAGGTAAATATTAATAAGGTAAGTATAATTTTAAATTCAGTGTAATCTGCTTTTAGATGGATTGTTTTGTATTCATACTGAGACTTTATTTAAATATTCATTAAAGTTTTTTTTTCAAATGACTGAACATATTTTTAATAATTAAGAACAAAACATTGATTATATCAGATTAAGTTTTTCTAAACTTTTGAATTCCAACCTGCTAATTAGTTATTAGTTGTTTTTCCTATCAGCTATACAACTCTGAGATGGCACTTTGAGGTTTATGTAGTTCTAGAAATAGAGGAAAACTATGTCACACTTTATGCCTAGACACTTAATACTTGATTCAAATTAATACTTTTCTAGGTTACATCCACACTCCTCACTCTGATAATTTTCTCTCTTTGTTCTAGAAAATGATCTCTAACTCTCTCTTGTATGATACATCCATAAGTAATTAGATTAATTGAATTCCATTAGGTACTTGACCTTCACTTCTTTTTTTTATCATGAACATATCATAATTTTGCTATCTGCATATAATTATATACTTATGTAAGAAATTTTAGTCTGGCATATGACTACAATGATAGGGTTTGAGCTAACAAAGGCTAGTAAAACTAACCTACTAACCATTGCAATGTGACAGGCATACGAGTAATTTACATGTGTATATTCTCAGTGTAGAAGAGAAGATGACTTACGTCGTGTGGCATGTATATGCCTGGAGTGCAAAATAAGTAAAGTAAAGGAAAGGAAAAAGAAATATGGGCGCACTAACAGCTGAGTATTTGGTGTTGCCGGACAGCTGAGTATCTGGTGCCATAGCTGCTCAGGGAGGAGTATACTCATGAGCTACGAACCTGGATGGCTAACCGCTGGCTACTTTCATATCCTGAGGAAAAACTTGGGCCCTACAAAGGGCCTGATCCCTCTAATGGATGTGCTGCAGGAAAACCTGTTTCTTTTCCTGTAGCACAGCCATTAGAGGTCCACCTAGTCATGGATTATTGGGAGCTCAATAAATATGTTGGTGTGGTGACAGGAAGGATTGGATGTCACCGCTTTGGATTTGCACCATGCCTATTTTCAGATCCATGTTGGCAAATCATTATAGCCCTTTCAAATAGTGAAGATAAACTGGCAAAGATATTGCCTCACCTGTTTGGGTTTTGGGCTCAATGTGACACTGCTAATCATGCGATTAATTGTGTATGCTGTGGTCACACAGGACAAGACCATCCAGAGGGCCATGTCCTTGTACATTGATGACATATTTGTCAAGGAGAGTGTATGCACTGCAGCATGTGTAAGGGCACATCTTCAGTGATTCAGACTGACAAGTAAGAATCCAGAGTGTTTAGAGAGTGGCACCTGGGAGGAGTCGGGTAAATTGCAATGGAGTTGTGGGAGTGACCTTCCACCACTGCTTAACATGTTCACCTGTCAGAGCATCTTTTCCCTGTTTGGGAAGTTGACTGGATATTTTCCAGTATGTGGCTGGCTCCATGTTGCAACTGCATTCATAAAATGGCACATGAGCTCTGTGACGACTGGCTGGGGTGATGAGGTGTGGGACCTACTGACTTGGATGCTGATGGACATCATTACCAGATTTGCACAAAAGGATCCAGCACAGGGTGATTGGTGTGTTGATGGACACAAAGTTACTGTGTGGGTTGATAGAAGCTCCTTGGCCACTAGCATCATTGCAAAAAGCAGCAAATTCCTTGTTGAAGATGTCTGTTGGCTGTGATCATAATGCAAAGACAAGCATATCAACCTGGCAGAGCTTGATATGATCTTGAGAGGCATTGACATGGCACTGCAATGGAGAGGTGACTGTGGTTCACCTGAAGACTGATTGATGTGTGTTCATCAATGACTTTCTGATACATTGTCTGGAAAGTCTTGAGTGTGCACAAAGGCGATGACAGAAATGTTAATAAGACATCAGCTCAGCACAATCAAGGAACTGGTGGAGAAATACAAATTTACTATTGACATAGAGCTTGTCAGATTCCATGCAAACCAAGCCGAGAAACGGAACTAGTGTGCACCGCATCTATAGAAGAGCAGGAATCCACCAACATTCAAGCCATTCATTGATGTAGTAGGCATTCTGGTATGAAGTGCACCTTGTATTTTGTAAGATAGATCCACCCTGAGATCTCAAAGGCAGCTGTTTGGGTGGAGTTTGGAGAGTGTACTAATCCATACACCCAGCACCAGTGCATTGGAAAGCTGGATGGTTGGATCTGTGCAAGAATTGAAGCAGGGTGGGGATGGACATAACACATTATCAGAGTCGGGTAATGCCAGCCTTTATAGAGTGTGGCCGTAGTCAGTTTTTCATCTGTTACCACATCAGAATGCTGCCAGCATCATCTGACAATTGGAGTCGCTATTCTGTGAGAGAGAGCCACCTGCCATGCTGCTCATTGACAATGGTGCAGCATTCTGAGGTTTGCAGAGAACTTAGATTTCGGTATGCCTATTGCAAGATCAGCTTGGCATAAAAACACCACACAAGAGAGAAAAAAGACAAGAAGACACCCGTGAATGTTATACTGTGAATATGGAGAGACTTTGTCAGTTGGGAAAGCAATTACTTGGGTCAGTTTCACACACTTGGTAGCATCCAAGAACATGGTGAAAAGTCAGCTTTTACTATCATTTCATATAAACCAGATTTGTTTCTATAAAATAAAAGAGGCTAACACATTTCCTACCAATGATGAAGACAAGATCATTTTTTCTTCCTATATCTTTAAAAAAAAAAAAAGAAAAAAGAAGAAAGTAACATCTGGTATTATAGCTTGAATACTTACCATCTAAAGAGCTAGTTTAATGTAAATTAAAACCTTGTTTCTTTCTTTTTCATGACTTGGTATAAATTCTTTGCATATTTTTGAAAACTTACATATTCTTTTACATAAAACAAAACCCTAACAATCCAAAGAATTTTTAAAAAGAAAATTCTGTTGAGTTGATACAAATGTAGAAATTTATTTGCAAAGGGCTACAAAGTAGAAATTCCTTAAGATACAAATTCTATAAGTATTCAATTTCATTTATATTAAAATAAAAAGTTTACTCATATTGCATATGATCATTGTCTTAATTTTCTTAATCTTTCTGTTTTAGGAATTATTTTTTAATATAACTAATCAAAGTACCTCAAATTTATTATAAGAATTTATTAAATTAATTTTGTATTAAAAATGTGTACAAAGCTTCTTTTAATGTTTATCTGTTTTATTTAGGTAATTTTTTCTTTTCTCCTTATTAATTTTATGTTAGACAATTACTTAAAAGTGCATAAAATCTGTATCAGCTAATGATTCTGTTTGGAAAGGTTATAAACTTTAAGCCAAGATCTTTTCCTTTTTCTTTCAGTCATGATTTTAGAAAACAAGCATCCCATTAACTTTTAGAAATGAGTAAAAGTAGAATCTCCAAGCAAAAGAACATACTTTTCTTTAGTAAAAATAGCCAAAAACCTCAACCCTGCAACCCTAGTTCCTTCTTTTCTCTACTGCAGAATGTTAGTTAAATGACACTGTTGGTATGTTGGAATGGTATTAGTTGGTATCAGAATGGTGCTGCTGTATTAAGATCTGTTATTGAGTTGAATACAACACTCAGTTCTATGGAAATATTTTCACTATGTAAACCATCTGTTTCATGAACATATTGAACAATATGAATGATATGCTTGGCAAAACACACACACATACACACATAGAATCTGTTGCTTATATTTGTAAAACTAAAATCATTAATGCAACATTTTATTTCAAATTTTATCACAATCTTCTTTACTAAGTTTATTTGTTAAAGTTGTAGTTTGCATGAACCAAAAAGAACATAATTTGTTTTTTTTTAAAAAAGGTAAATATAAAAAAACATTGATGTAGAAATGATTTCTGATAATTTTAAATTTTTTTCACAGAAATGCAAAAGGTTTAATTTTTTTTTTAATTCTTAAAAATACAGTAAGGGCTTAAAATCAATTTATTTTTGTTCAGGATTAATTCACCAACTAGCAACAAAAGTAAATAAATTGTATATTTTGAAAATAAAGCATCAGAAAAAATGAGAACAACATAAAAATTATCTAAGTAATTATGTAAGTCCATAATGAAAAATATTTATTTTACATAACAAATTTATGTAATTCACTTCATTATCATTGCACTTAATTCAGTGGTGAATATTAATCATAAAGAATAAATATTATACAGAGAAAATGACTTATTGAGCCATTCTTATACAAAGGGGGGTGCTGAAACAGTCTTAGCTTGAGCCACTTTTGAAAATCTGTATTCTGAGGTTTGATCATTGAAATATTGAATTTGACAAGTTTTTTTTTTTTTTTGTACCATATATTTTTTTGTAACCATATAATATACACATTTTACAATACATATACACACTCACGAGTGTGTGTAATTGTGAGAGATTTTAGAAAATTATGTAACTCAAAACTGATATTTTAATACCCACGAGTAAAAAAAATATTCTCTTAGTATTGAGAATCTAAATTTTTTTTAGTGTTTTCAGCTTTAAAAATGGTTGTTTTATGTAGAATATAGATGAATTTCAGCTTTCTAAAATGAACTTATTTAATATAAGTCAAGGAAAAATATTTTTATCTTTGATTAACTTGTACTTATTTTTATAATGATCATTTTTAACTGTGTTGATTTAAAATATAAAATTTAATTATAATCTCCTCTGGCAAAATAGAAAGCATTTGGGCATTATTGCAATTTTCTATGAGCAAAATAGTTTTTTGATATGCAAAAAGGAAAAGACAGAAGATTGAAAATAGATACAAAAAATTGCTTAAGAAATAGTGAAGAAACCTAGAAAATTATTGTACAGGTTTTACTCAAAGAAGTAAATATTAAAAGGTGGTTAACATCTATCAGATGTCAACAGATATTAAAACATTGAATGATAACATTTTATATACTAAGCTTTATTTAGTACAAAACAAGTTTACGAGCTGTTTGAAATACTTAGTGTTCCTTGATTTCAGAGATCAGATGACAACTGGTGCATTTGACATGACACTAGATAATGACATCTATGTCTGTTTCTTTCTGTTATTTTCAAAATAGGTACTGTAAGACATCTTTGCAAAGTATGTGTATTTTTCTACTAACATTTAAAGACAAGCATATCAACAGGAATTGATTCATTGTATAAAAAAGTTACTTTTAACTTGAATTCATGAAAATTAACAGTATTAAATAAATACATATTTGGTGACATACAGTATATATAAGGATTTGAAATGTACTTACATTTTGACTAAAAATGTTAAAAAAATGTCTGGTAGTCATGACTAAAATATTTGCTTACAGAAAATTTTATGAGGCACATGGCATTTTTTTTTTCAAAAAGATCTGTGTCATCAAATATAGTAATTTTTATAAAGTCTAAGTTGAAAAGATATTGAAAACATACAGTAAAAACAAAGACTGTTTTACACATTTGATCTTTATATAAAATCATTTCAGAAATATGTTGTTTTGAAAAAAATCAAAAGCTTTAATAATTGGTGCATTTTTGATTCTTGCAAAGAATCATAAAAATTCATGTTATTGTATTAATATACTGAATGAGTTTTGAAACTGAAATTTTTAATTAATCAAATTTTTTATTAATAAAAATTTTTTTAATACTCCATTGAAACAAAATTATATATACCTTTGAATTTGTAAGATTGAAAATTATGAATGAGTATTTTCTCAGTTTTACCAATTTACTGAAATATTTTAAACTTCAGTAGAATTTTTCTAAAAACCATTCAGTTTTCAAGTGTTTGTTATCTTAAAAAGGCACTCCATTTTTTTTAATGTTATGATATTTTAAATTAATTGAAATTTAACTTTTATACCTTTTCTACATGTGCTTGAAAATATTCAGGCATACTTGAGGACATATTTCAGAAGACAGTTCTACAATATAGAATATTAAATAGTCATAACATTGTGTATAGTTTCAGTTGGTGAAAATATAAATCATAAAGTCATATTAAGCAATTTTAAATCAAAGTAACTTATTTTATGTAAAAGGGTCATCATATCAAATTTTTTTGTGTTAAGAATTACTTATAAGATTTCATTAGAATTTTACATTTCCTTTATGTTGTTAGTGAATTGCCCAGTGAGTTATCTGATCAGTTTTCCTGGGAAATTTTATAAATTCTATTTTTTGATAAATTCTGTTTTTCCTGATGTATATTAATGTAGATTCACTATGCAAGTTTTGCTCAATTAATACTTGAAACAATCTCCAAACATTCTCTTTACAAACTTCTAACTTACAAACTCTCATTCTTACAAATACTTTTTCTTTCTATTATAGCTGCATTAACATCAGCCAGAGATTTATTTTTTTTTTTTATCGACTTTAAGATTTGAGAAATTTTAGAATATATGTACAATAGATAAGATTTGATATTCTATGCGTGTCATATCAACTAAATAGTCACTGGCTTTTCTTGAAAATTGTTATTCTTATATACTAAAATGAAACAATGTAAAAGAAAAAAGAAAAAAAAAAAAGAGAGAAATCAGCCCAGTACTATACTGACATTAGAATCAATAAAAGCTGAAACAATGGAAAAGAAATTAGCACAAGTCTTAGTCAACTTTATTGCATTTGTTTATGGGACTTTCTTTAAAGTTGTTTTTATATAACTAATTATTCATTACACTCAGAATACATGGGAAATGTTATCAGTTTCATTAGAAACTAAGAAATAGTATTATTTATCAAGTATTTATACTTTTTTGATATTTGACAAACATATATATTTTTTTATTTTTCTCAAATATTAGTAGAAAGTACAAAAATGCAATTTGCTGCATTTTTTTTTACTATATGCCCTTTGGTTAATCTGAAATTATTTATAAAATATCTTTGTAAAAATTATACATTGATTGGGTTAAATTTTGACAATCACCTGATCTTTAAATGCAATGTCTAGTATGGAAAATTTAAAATTTAGGGCTGAGCCTATGAATACATGTAGTGAAATTAGTACAAATATAAACAGGACTACAAGATTCTTTTTACTTCTGATTTGGATTCTTACTATCATGGTTCTTTGCTTTAAGTTATTCTCTAAAACTTTTGTACATATACATTAAAACAATCACATTATAGTTATTTTATTATTGCTAAAAGTGGTAAAATATCAATAATAATCAATTACTTATCAAACATCTGACCCTGATGAGTATTTTGACACAAAGCTTTCAAGTTGGTCACTTGAACGTTTCTTGATTTACTGAATAATAATTAATAAATCTGAAATCATTTAATCATAATGAAGTTATTTACTTCACTGAAAATATCCCTAAAGTAAATGAAAACAGATACAATGATGAATATTGGCTCCTAAAAGTTGTTGTTCTATTTTTTTTATTATAATTAACTTGATTTATACTTATGAAGGCCTCACTTCCTTTATAAGGAAACTGATAATATTACCATTGTCAATTTCTTTTTAAACTTTAATCTGTTTGGCCAATATGTGAGCTAAACAGGCTAATACAATTAATCCGTGTATAAAAAAATAAAACTACAAAAACCAGATGAATGGAAAAAGTGGATATTCTGTCAGACATATTTCTTATAGCTTGAGAAAAATAGCAAATAATAGCCACTTCCTGTGGCATGTAGATATCTAGTGGAGTCAGGCTAGATTTGACTTATCCAAAGATACAATGGCTGCTGCTGTTGACTTGGATCAATCATGAATGTTTGAGTGCCAAGTTATGTTTAACTTGTTATCTCATGATTCTTTGCCAATATCCACTCTCCTTACCTGAATTTTTATTCTACCATTATTTATTTTTGATGTTAAATCTTTATACATAATTACCACATCTGCTACAAAATTAGCAAAACAACTCTTGGGATAAAATATTTAATATAAAAATTGAAATTTATTTTGTATTAATGACACATGTCATCTTTTTTTTTTAATGTTTTGTTTTAATGTTATCAAAAATATATACAATATTATAAAAAGAATAAACTACATTGTTTAGGATAAATATACAGTTATTTGTAAAAGACATTCAAATTATATATAAGTTTATACAGTTGAAAATCATTTTGGGATTTTGTGTGTTTGTATGTGTGTGTACATTTATATTCTGACTACATAACTTGAATAATGATGTTTGAAATTTTGAATTAATTTAATTTTATGACAAAATATTTGTCATAAAATTAAATTAAATAAATGCTAAAATTATTTTTATTTTTATCAAGTGAAACGTCTGCAGTTTGTTAATAATATCAGTGGATTTTATTATCAGTTTCAATATAAGGGGAAAAATAATATACAAGTTGCGGTTACAAAAAAAGAGAAAAAACTTTAGGCTTAATATTGATATAAGCTTTTCAATTTTGTTATTTATACAATAAAATATTAAATTGAAAACAATTTTACTACAATTGTAAGTCGGATGTAGATAGAAACTCATAAATCACCTGTTTTTCAAACTTTAGGATTATTTTTGTCATTAGATGATTAATACATCTGAAAAGTGTGTTATTGAAAGATAGTTTAAAAACTTTGTAATATAACAATATTGATGAGGATATTAACATTTACAAAGAAATTTTCCTGGATAAGAATTATTTTAATTTTTTATTTAACTCTGTTCATTATTTGATATTAGTTTTGAAATCTATTTGTATTGTTTTTATAGTGGGAAATAATGATGTGGTTCTTATTATCTTTAAACAAAACGTATATCTTTATAAAAATGTAGTCTGCTAATCATTATCTTGCTTTACCCTTTATTCTACTCCCTATTTTAACAAAAAGGCTTTTTTCATTCTGTACTATTATTTAACATTAGTTTTTCTTATTTTTTTAAAAATCACAACTGCACACAATATTTTATAATTAACTCAAAAATATGAAACAAACATTAATAGACAATAATTTCCCTAACCACATCATTAATATTAATAACATAACAAATGCCATTAAACTATTCTAAAAAACCAACAAGACAATAACCACAAAATGAGAAACTTAATGCAGATATATATTACCTATTGAAAAAATAAAATGTCTTACATGATCATTACCAAAGATGCAAAAAAAACAAAAAAACAAACAAGAAATCTTCAACAAACCAATTGTCTATGAATTCGCTTGCCCACTTGGAGAATGTCTCTCTAATAATAACATTTCAAATAAAACCTCCATTGGTGACACAATCACTATATTATCACCTTGGTTAACTTGCTGTTCTTCCAATAATAGCTCAATTCAATTGTATATTACCAAATGAACCTAACAAGAAAACACAACTATGAATCTGACAAATACTTATCAAAGGCTCAAAAATACTTTATCATATAAACTGTAAAAATAGCTGCAAATAGTAGACATAGTATTAGACATAAAAGACAAACAATTCAGCATCAATAAAATTTAATTCAATTTAGGAATGAACATACAAAATATATTTTACAGTTAAAGCAAAACATAAAATGGCGCATGAAGATACAATACTTAAAGACCATAAAAGTAAAACAATGCATACAGACCCAGCCCTCAAAATATTCTTTGATAATGGTTTATGAATACTGAAAGAGCTCAGAAGTTATTGGATAATTTTTGTTCAAATTTTCCCTTGTAACCATAAAAATGGTTATAACTGTAGAAAAATTAAATAAAAAAAAAACCTCTTCAACCAAGCCTGCATAAATAAACAACTACTATCTAAATACACTCTCCATATATATATATATATATATATATATATATATATATATAATTGTGAATGTCACTGTCACACTTTTTCAATTTTACTCATAAAGCCCATAGCCCAACATAAAATACCATTTTGGAATCAGGCTGACTCCATGAACAAATTAAAAACATTCCAGGCCAGATCCAGAATTGCAATCCTGAAATTTTGGGTTCACAAGTTTTCATTACTGTGATTGTATTTGGATTCTGCCATCTTAGATTCTACTGATAAAAAAATTAAAGGGATACAACTCTAACTTTCAATAGCTCATGTTCAAATTAAAAAATTAATGTTCTCAAATTACAGTGTTTTAAAATAAAATTGTCCATATTTTCAACTTTATTCCTAGAGGCCATAGCCCAACATATCATTTTGGAATCAGGCTGATTCTGTGAGCAAATTAAAAACATTGTGAGCTGGATCTAGACCTGCAATCCTAAAATTTTGGCTTCACAAGTTTTCATTACTGCGATTGTTCTCTGTGATATTTTTTTTTCATGATTTTTTGCAACAATTTTTTTTGTACAATAACAATTTTTATAACTTGAAAATAAATTTCGGAATAATCAAAATTAATTGCAAATTCCAGTGAAAGTCATACATGATCAACTATTTTTGACTTTAAAATCTACAGTACAGTGCAGTTTCAAGTTTTATTTTTAGAGGGCAGCTAGCCTTATTCTGGTATTCAACACCATCGAATATTGTACACAGTTTTGTTTTCTTTTAGTGGACATTTTACTTTGGTAAGGTGCCTACATAAACTAGGACCACTTTTGAATATTGTCCTGATGCTGTAATTATTCTCTTAATTTTCTCTGTCAGCTCTCTAATCTATGTTAGAGTGTCTGTGGTTGGTGTTTTTGTTCTTTTCTAAACCCTTGCATTGACTGATAATTTTGGTATTATAGCCATAGAGTTGATTATTTGATTAGTGAAATTCAAGTTCAATGATCTTATGCTTAATATCACCATTGGGATATAAAGGAATTTTTATTATATTGTAAACTAGCTGAGGTACCTGGCGTTGTCTGGGCATACATAGCTGCAATTGTATAACTGCACCCCCATGTATAGAAATGTTTGCCTGTGTTCACACTTGCATGCATCATCTGTTGGTACACTAAGCTACTACTACTCCTCCTCCTCCTCTTTTTTACAGTATGTCTTTTGCAAGTGCTTGATTGTTTTTAATAAAGGAATTTCATCAATAAAACCTTTTTGTGTGGTCATTGCTCAGAGTTAAATTGTTTCAATGTTTTAGATATTCAGTAAATTTCCTATGGCCATAATAACTTTCAAATAATATGGCATTGCTCACAAATCTAATAATCAAACAAAAACAGGGATGAAGCATCAGCTTGATTAAAGTGCAAATGCATGAATGCCTCTCTCTTTCTTTACACATTTACTGTAAAGCTGGGGTTAATAAGAGGTTCTTTGGGAATTTTTCCCTTTTAATGCCTCAATAATCCTTATCAAACAATCTTTGTTTCAAAGGTTGTTCAAATGCCAATTTAGGATGGAATCATATGAAGAAACTATTGGCTAAATGGCAAAATCCAATTTTGGACCTAGTTTGTCGCAGATTTCATCTATTTAACAGAAATAATCTAAACCAAATATTCACGCAAGACAATTTGTGTGTCATATGTAATTTACATGGCAAATTTGGAAAGGATCAGATGAAAAACCAGGGAGTTATAGCTCAAAAATGGGCTTTTTGAATAATTTTTGTGTTTTTTTTGTTGTATGTGGGGAAGCGACCCACACTAAAACCACACTATCTTATTTCTTGCATGATGGCAAATTTTTTGTGACATATTTGAGGAAAATCGGATAAAAAATGAGGAAGTTATTTAAGTTTTTATTTTAAGTAGTATGAAAAACCACATTTTTTTTCAGTTTTTTTGTGTGAAGCCTATATTGCAAGAAAACTATCAATAACTCTACATAAACCTTGTAACATGAGCCATGTTTTGCATTAAGGGCAAAGAACATCAGCTCATTTCGTAAAAATTTTGTTTGAGTGTAACTTTTCCTTGGTTTTTGCAAAAAGTCATATTCACCTTCAGTTTATTGATTTTTCTGCTAAACCTGGGAAGGATGGGAGATAAAACTTTGGAGATTGAAAATTTGCAACATTTGCAACATGTGTTTCATCAAATTGGTCAAGAAATTTTGACATCATGAATAGAACACACACAGACATCTTCTGTTTTATAGATATAGATGTGTGTGCTTCACCCTGGATTATGCTAGAATAGAATTTGCACTCAATATCATACTAAACCATCAAAGGAAGCAGGTGTAGGTTTGACCTGATGTTACCTTTGGCTGCTGAGTGCACAATTTCCCGATCTACCAGCTTCATGCTGGCTTGCAAGTATGGGAACAAAGTGCATGACAGAAATATATAAGCAATCACTCCAGAGAAGAGTTGGTGCAGACTCTTAGACACCACAGATGAGAATATCCAGGAGAAGGTTCTGGGTGGTTTCATCATACAAAATTAATTGAAAAATATTGGATAACTCTGATAAAATGTAATGGTAAATATGAAAAAATTAAGTCTTGTGTTATTTATTAGTTCACCCACATAATCATTAATCAGTACATCTTTCATTTCATTACAATATGCTTTTTTCTTCAGGCCACCATGGTTGATTGTTATACTTATAATGCTTTGGTCATTGTAGTCACTAGTTTCTTCTGGTATCTGCTTATCATACTTTGTAACACTCTTGGAATCTTGAACCAAGTTTTTTTTTTTTTTTTTTTTTTCAATCCATGGGGGTCGTGTTCTCATTCCAGAGGATAATTCATATTCAGTTAACATTTGTTTGTTTCTTCCACTGGATCAAATTTCCAGCACTACCAGACCCAAAGATTGAACTCACAACTGCGAGGGAACTAGATATGTTTTAACTCCACTAAGAGTCCCATGTTTTGTAACAATCATTTAAAGATAAAATTTGATTATCCTGAAACAAACAACATTTAAAACATTCTTAAATTGTCATGCTCATTTTCTTCCACTTTTTATTTGCTAAGAGATTTATGAAATTTGTATTATATAAAATTTTACATTTGATATTAAGAAAATCTTTTTTCATAGTGAGTTTGCTTTTAGGTTTATTCAAAGTTTATGCTTCATGGTTTGTATTTGGGAGTATCCACTTTTTTCTCTTGATACTACAAGAAGCAGTGATTATTTAAAAACAGAATTGATGGAACATGCTAGTCTGTTAATAGAATGTTTGGTGGGTTTTGGTTCCGTTATCCTGTCGATAAAAGCAATTATGTTTTACTCTGAAGAGAATAACATCTTGCATATTTGACCTGTTAAATCTATGTTAATTGTTATTGTGACTATTATCTTTAAAATATCACCACCCAGTCTTTGAAATTATTGTATTAAACTTTCATACTTTCTAAATTTTATTTTTCATGAGTTTTTAAATGTGTTTATTTTGTTGTTTCAGAAAAGCAGTTTCAATATTATGTTGCTATGGTAGATTTAAATTAAAACAGAAAGATAATTATATGATGCATTTTTTGGCATCTCTCATAAAGCATTAGAGAAGACAAAAAATTGAAAGTTAGCAGTGAACTGTACTTTTGAAATTAATGGAAAAAAAAATTCTTAGAAATGTTTATCTCCATATGAAGGGTTATAATTACTGAGGTTTTCCTTTACTTGCTCATTAAAAGAGAATGAAGATACATATATAATGTAGGAATAACAGTTTTATTATCAGAAAGTTATGAAAAGATGTTAACTCTACACAGACTTTTATTTTGTCATTAATTTCTCATTATTTATTAATGACTAATATCATTAATAAAATTAGTAACTAATTATTTAACAAACCCTTATATATATATATATAGGATATATATATATATATATATATATATATATATATATATATATATATATTCATTATATGAATAATTGCCAGTCAGAATTTAGTAGCTTTAAAACTTTACACTAATTGCAACCTCATTGTCTTATACTTAGTAAGTTGACCAATCTTTGCCTACATTTTATGATGATTCATCCAAATAATGTTAAATCTTATATTTTGGTCCTGTTAGCCAGGGACTATCAGTTTTTGATCTAATTGAAATTTTTAAATCATATATATATATATATATATATATATATATATAGGAATAATGTGTAAAAAGAATAAATCTTCAGTTTATATTCTCCCTTTCTAATACTTTAGAAATTTGAATCATTTTCTTACTGCTATTAAATACCTTATTCTTCTTAACTCCATTAATAATATTATTATTTTTTTCTTTTTTTACATGACTCTTATTAATCACTTGTGACTATTCAGTACCTATTGTTTAACATCAGGCATTATTAATAGAATGAGGATTAAGAGCAATGAGCCATGGAAATATTCCCTTTCTTATTGTCACTGTAATCATTGTGCTGAGATCTGATGGTAATCTAGATAATCTCCCTGTTCCCCCAGGTTACATTTGCTTGCTGTACTTAGATTTGATGATAGTCATGATGAGCAGCAATAACTCACCCCCACAAAAAACAAATGAAAAAAAACAAACAGACAGACAAATTACTTTCAATAAAATGTCTTTTTTTATTAAAAAATGATTGTAGTAATCATGTCTGTAAACTTGTTCACATTATGATTACATCTTTGGTAAAGTGAGGGAAAAATTTTGGTCAGAATAAATTAGTAAACTTAGTAATCAGATTTTATAAAGTACAAAAAGTAATTGTAGCTTCAACAGTAAAACATTTATAAGCTTATTTAATTAATATTGTATATTTAAAAAATGGAAATTCAATTTATGTTAAATTTATCTTTCACTTTTATAAAATTCATTAAAATAATTGAAGATGTTTCCGTGTTTATAATATAAACAATTATAAGTGTTTGTTCAGCTATTTAATATAAAATTATATTTAAGAATTCAATCATTATTATTGAAATATTAAACTGATCATGTTCAAAGAAAGTATTACAACCTGAAATAAATTTTTTATTACTGCAATGGAATATGAGCATAATTTTATAAACAGCATAGAAAAAAACTTTAAAATCTTGTATGATTTACCACTTATAAGATAAATTCTGAATTTGTTTGAATGATGTTAATGTATGACTTTAGATTAGTTAGTATGCATTATAATTTTTTAAAAATATATAATCTTTTTGCTTGGAAACAGTCAGACAAAAGTAAGACCCTTTCTTAATAGTTGATTTTTCTTAGCCTATCAATGTTTCCAACTGTCTGAAAGGAATTCAAAAAAACTTTTGCTCCAGGTAAGGATTAAGATTAACATTAAAAAGCTGTAAAGGAAAACTGCTGTTGTGATTTGATTGGTTGCTGGTCCTAAGCTTTTCAGGTAATGTTCTTAATGATGTATTTAAAGAGGAAGTAGAAATTCTCATAGCAGTCATTTGTATCTGACTTTTTGAAATTGTGCTTATCAGCAGTCAGACATGTTTGTTTTTTGCTTTGCAACTGATTTCATTTGTGTGGATATTTTGTTTATACAACAACTTGGGAGAAAACTATCTGGACTCCCACAGCATAGATTACTTTTTATTAAAACTCAATTGGAGGGCTGGCATTCGTTTACAAGACTAAACTAGTGAAGCTGTCTAGGGTGCAAACCATCAAGTCAAACCCTGTCGAATGTTTTCATGATATATATATATATATATATATATATATATATATATATATATAAATGCATAACCCTTTTTTTACATTGACTCTTATTCATCTGTTGTGACTGCAATTTATTCACTTCCGATTGTTTTATTTCAGGTATAATTAATAGAATGTTTTTTCTTATTTATCCTTAGTTTAATGAACAATAAAATTCAGTATTAAAATACAAAGCAAAAGTTTCATTTTTGGAGTGGCTGAAAATTAATCAGTGTTTTAACACAACAAATATCTACTGATAGATATTTGTTGTATTCTGTGAATTTATCTTTTTATAAACTTTAGTGGTTCAATGTTACTCTATTTATGTATATAATCTTTGCTTTACAGAGTTTAACCAGACCTTGAAAAATTTTCATTCTATTTAGAGAAGGGAAGCAAAAACCCTGTGATCAACGTTCAGTTAGAAATTCTAGAAGTGTTTGTAATTTCACAAGCTTACTTACAAGGTCATAAAGTTCAGAGAGATCAACCAAACACCTGACAGCCAGTACCGGTTATCTATGCCCATGAATATCAGATCTTTTTGTTTAATTATTCATAGGCAGTCAACAAAAAACAGATGCCAAACTCTAATGACCTTCATAAAGTTTAGATTATTTTTGCACCTTTCTCCTAAAAAAAACTATTTAAATGATTCTGAATTCTATATTTTCCATCTGATTGTCTTGAAAAAGAAATTAAGTAATATTTCATAATTTTCTATTTCCACATTGTGAAATTTTTTTAAGATTAGAATAAGGAGATAAGTAGAAATTGCTGAAATAACTGCTGTTCAAATTAGGCACTTTTAAATTCTTCCCATTCCAATAAAAATTTAAAGGATAATGCAAGTTTTTGAAAGTTAGAAAATAAAAGTGATAATTAATCAGGATTTTCTTCTTTAACATAAGTTTCTTACAAAATTAAAATATGAAAACTATACAATAATTATGGTAACATTGTGCCTTTTAGGAGTTGCAGAATTAATTTTTCTGATCTTACAGATATTCTCCATCAAACATGTCAAAAAGCATAAAATATATCTTTAAAAAATTGTTAAGATGATATAAAAGCAGATTCATTAGTGAACTAGTTTAATTCACCTAAGCAAGACAAATATATTGAAAACTTTTTCAACCCTTATGACCAATAAGACTTAGTAGTTGTTAAATGTGAATAATAAAAAAAAAAAAAGGCAAGTAGCATAGTATTGTTACCTAGTAATGTTACTGAATGAGGAATAACCAAAACGGAGGTTGGAAATGAAATGGTAATCTTTATAACATCAACAAAATACAATACTCGCCAGCGGCGTGAAACAGGTAAACCACTGCTAGTGGTGGACTACTTAGACAACATATTACCCCCACTTACAATAGCGTCCAATGTGTTTATGAGGATTGGGACATACCCATTAGTGTTCATATGTACGGTATATAACATAGTATAATAGTTGTCAACATCAGTTGACAAATCCTAAGTAATGAGTTCAATTCTCATTGAATGCCCTATAATTCTATCCCACTTTACTCTCTTGCTGGGTTGGTAAATAAATAACAAAATACATAAAATAAGCCACCGTGATTTTCTAATAGCTACAAATATATAGAATTGAAAAATGTATGATAGTTTTACATGGATATTTTGGTCATGGATAATCAAGTTATATACATTTTGATTGCCAATTTTGTTTTAAAAACAAAAATGACTAATTTAAAATGAAAAATAATCATATGTAAATCAAATGCAATGTGCAGTAATTTGAATTTCTTTGAAAAAAACAGTTTGGTACCCAACTCTTAGAAAATCCATTTTTTTGCAAAATTGTTCTAGCTTATTTTACTTTTCTTTTCTATTATTTTCTGGTGGGTATTAATTGCTAATTTTTTTTTAATTCCCCATTTGTTTTGTTGGTAAATAATTGTAAATTGTAATTGTGCATCAGGTATTTGTGAATAGATTTTAATTTGAGGTAATCATATTATTTAGAAAATAATATATTTTTACAACATTTCATCCACGTTTTTATATTCATACACAAAACATCAGTTTATTCAATATAACTGTCATCAGCTTCAATTATGGCCTGAATACTGCTTCTAAAATGATTACATTCATAGATCAGGTGTCTTTTATTCATGGCACAGATGTCCCTGATAACAGCCTTCAATGACTATTGTGGGCATGTTTTTAGTCTTCCTCTCTACAATTTTCTAGACATACATGGAATTTAAATCAAGAGAACTAGAAAGTCAAATGTTAGGGATAATGTGATTGTAAAAATGTTTCACTAGTCATACCTATGTCTCACTGGTTGTGTGAAAAGGAATAGTCTTGCTAGTAAACATATGGCTTCCCCTTGAGTTACTTCCTCAATTCAGAGCTTGCCAATGGTGACACTGACTCTAAGACCTGGGAAAAAGTGGGGAAGCATGATGTGGCTCTCATTGCTCAGAACGCCTCCCCCTAGCTATTCACAAATGATGGGAACTTGCTTTGCATAACAGTAGGGATTTCAGTGAGACTGGCACAGTCACTTATCATTCATTCTGTTCACTTTTTAATCTTGAACAAAGTTCTTCTAATCTAAGACAAATCAGAGCATGTTGAGTTCCTTAAGTTGCTTAACTTTGTTTAGCAAGTGCTTTTACTGAATCACACAGTTTTCCCAGGTAGTATTTTGGGTATGAACTGCTACCTCCTCATAACAGGATTTGTATATGATGTCTTTGTGCACCAAACATCTGATTGTTGACACTATGACGCATGGAGTTGTTTGATAGTGGCCCTTGTTGATTTTCCAGAGTTCTTGTTAATGATACCCTTGATTTGATGGATGAACTTGACATTGACTGTCAAGAATGTTTTTTTTTCATTTTTGGCCACTGAAGGCACATTGAAAATTATAACTTTAGTTTCTAAGTAGGAAGATAATTCATATTTTTGATATATTTTTATCGTTAGTTCACCTGATGGAGAGGAATTTACTCAATAGAAACACTGATGACAGTCTGATTTCCTGGGGTCCAGTACTGCAAACAAGAAGCAAAATAAGCTAAGAAACTATTCAAATAAATTCTTTGTGAAAGATATTCATATATATATATATCAATAAAATATTTCTGAAAAATCTACAGGGGAATCAAACTACAAAAAAAAAAAAATGGATATCAAGAAAAGTGAATGTACTTCAAAATTTGCAAAAGAAAATGGTATGGTGCCTGACTTGAATTACAGTGACCCTGTCACCAACTAGCCTTATTTATTTAGTGATAATTTGTGTCAGCTTATGTTACAACATAGACCTCAGCAGATTGTACCACATGATTTTCTCCAATACACTATAATAGGACACTGTCAAGTAGTGAAGGAGTATGACATCAATCTTACTTATTATAAAACCCAGGTGTTGTGTGTGTGTGTGTGTGTCTGTACATTTATATATTGGATCGTATTTTCTACATTTTTCAACCAATTTCAACAAAACTTCACAGGACTATGTAAAATTACCTTGCAGTGGTTCTGACAGCACCAAAAATTGAAAAAACACAATTGTTTTTGCATGAATCAATTTGAAAACATGATTAAGAGGCATTAATGAAAGGGGGACAACTTATATCAAGTTATACTTATTATAAAACCCAGCTTGGTTGTTTGTGTGTGTATGTGTTTATATATGGGATCGGATTTCCTACATTTTTCAACCGATTTCAACAAAACTTCACTTTTTTTTTGGCAGGTAGTGTTTCTTATTGTCTTGCACACTTTTTTCTTTTATTTTTACATTCAGAATGCTTTAAAAATTCCATTTACAAGACAATTGTTTTTATAATAAAATTCTATTCAATTGGTAGACTCATAACGATTGAAAACAATGTTTTTGTTTGAGTTTGGGTTTGACCAATTCGTAAAAAAAAACAAAAAAAAAAAAAAAAACTAATTAAGACATGCGTGTCCGTCAACCTTAAACAATAATCTTTGTCAATTTTATTTTTCAGTCTTTATGATGGTCGATACTTGATCTATCTGTTACTGTAACGGGCAATGCCGGGCTCTACTGCTAGTAGTTAATATATTCAACCTTAAAAAATGTATTTTATGTTTTTGCTGTATTGTCCCTATAAAAAAAAGAAAGAAACATGCTGTGATTACTTCTTTGCATGAAAAAAATAAAGAACATTATAAAACCTAGCATGAACTTGAAATGCACTTATCTAAAGGAAAAAAAGCAATTGATACTGTTCACAACAATTGTCTTTCCAACAAGCTTTGATTGATGCTACTGAAATTGCAAAAGAATTAGAACTATTACGAAATGTAGAGAAAGATCATGTTAGAAATAAAAGATAGAAATAGCAATTTAAGTATAAAACCAAAGAGGCGTCCAAAGAAGAAATTCAGAGTAGGTTACTACTATACTGTTCTAAACATGGCCATACAAACTGTTGAGGAGAGATTCCAATATCTAGAGCAATATAATTCAGTATTTGACTTCCTGTATGATGTATAAAGTGAAAATCTACAGAAGATATATTTCTTAAGGACTGCATAATGGAAACAAAGATATTGATGCTGGAAACCTGTGTTGTGAACTTGTAGCAATAGTTTAAGCCTTCCAAAGTCTATTCCACCACAATAAGTATTTCTCTTAATACTACAATACAGTTTGACTAAGTACCAATTTTTTTTTCATTTGGGATATTTAAAGTGGCCATTTTTATTTAACTGAATGTACAATTTGAATTCCAAAGGTGCTAATCTGCATATATTACATGCTTACATGATATTAAGCTCAAAAGAGAATAAGTTTCATGATAAAATCAGTATTATACCAATTCAATCCAATCAACTTCAATTTCATGAAATCAATAATATATGATTGATGACATACATACAAGGAAACTGCTAATTTCAAATATATTCTAATTGGGAATTTTTTTAAACAAAAATTATATATAAAGACAAATCAGATGCTGGAGGCCCCTTGTTAGGCTCAAAAAGATACATAAAAAAAAATGCATATAAAATTTTGATTATTATATTGGTAAAAATATATTTGATGAAGAGAAATATTTTGAGAAGTGACGTATTATAGAATTTTGACAATCATTATCATTCCAAAAATTGTATAAAACTTGAACTCATTATTTATGTCTATGTTGTCTCACATTGTAAGATTCATTTGGAAAAGGTTTTGCTTTCCAGTAGGGGAAAGCAGAAATTGGTAACAAACAAAGTCACATTAGCAATACTATTTTCATTTTATTTTACTATAGTATAATAATTCATAACATTACTTGTAAGTTAGTCTATGTTCAGTAATGTGCATAATAAAGGTTATTCCATGATTTATATGCAAGGATATTTTCAAAACTTCTTTGCTAAACAAAAAATTCTATATTGTGTCTCTGTTGAAGAACAAAAATCACATTACATTGAAATCTACATTTTCAATATGATCTTTCTATGATCATCAAATCTGACTTTGGCTTTTTTCTTAGTCTCTCTCTGTCTCCTCTTATATACTTTTTCACATTTGAATTCAATTCTTTGTCAAACTCTTCTCTTGTAAGAGACCGACTCAAGTGTGTAAATTGCAAAGAGTAGTAATGCTATTGCAAACCACCCTGATGTCTACAAATCCTTTGTTCAACCATATCCTTACATGTGTGTATTTGTGTCTTTACAAAGAAAGAGACAATGTAATGAATTTATCATGGGATTAAGTTAATTGTTCTGTCCTTATATGCTCTATGTTACCATGTTTTTTCAACTTATCCTGACTCCTCACCATTTTTGGCACTCTAACATTTGAAAATGTTTTTAGTTAACTGAAAAAAATTTACTCTTACCTTTCTCATGAATTTTTCTTAACACTAAAACTTATGTATTGATAATGTTTAATTTTATCATTAAAATATGAAAATATAAATATTTATTCCTATTTAAGAGAATATATATAGTAAACAAAACCCTACATATTAAAAATTATAGAAAACATTTTTGTAATTAAATTCATGGCTGTTATATTCCATGCTAATAGGAATATATATTTGAAAAACATGGTGGGTAAAATAAGTAAAGGTTTATTGTACAAAACCAGTACAATAAGAATAAAGATAACAGCTATGCACAAGGTTGTCGCAAGTCAATCCAGTAGTGAGTGCTACTATTGGAAGGTTGGTAGTTCTCGCGTAAGTCTGAGTCATACTCAACAGATCCCAGCTAGTCTCTGTAGTCTGTTGACTTACAGATACTTATAGGTAGTTACTACCTAAAGTGTAGTCACTCATAGGGGTGACAGGTTATTCCATTACATCAATGGCAAAAAGAGTTTTTGAATCCAGAATCAAAATGTTTAAGACTGCCTATTAAAAAACAAAGGTGTATGCATTGGTGATGATACTATTGAAATTTAATTTTATTTCAGATTTTATAGAACAAAAATACATTTGGCATGTACAGATTTTATTTATTTTTATTGCAATTGTGTCATTCTTGTGTAGATAATTTAATTTTGTCTAATTAGATTTTTAATAAATTTTCTTTTACTCTAAATACAAGTTATATGTTTAATCTGTCTGATAAAAGATATAAATTTGGAAATATAAAAATGTTACTCTCAAAGCACTAAGAAAACTCTGGCAATTTATTAATCCTCTGGATATTTTTGTCTGAAAATCGGAAACCTTAAAGACACTCATTTCCTGGCCTCCTGTCCAAACTTGACAGCTTTGCTTCCACCATATTAGACCCTCTGCCATGTTCCTGACATTAAAACTTTATATTTGTTTTTCCGTTTCTTGCTCCTTTTACTTTTGTCTGATCTTTAAGATTATTACTGAAAAAGCCTAAATATAATGCATAACATTTAAATACTTACACATTTAGTCATATACATATTAGAAATGCTGAAAAGTTTCTGGCTAGGCCCATTTCATCAAGTTAGTATTTCAATGATCAAACACAGTAAAAAAACATAAGTATATACATTTATGTATTCACACACATGAAAATGTTTATTCAGAACTATAACATTGTCATAATTTATCATTCTTATTGATTTCATGTAAGAAATATTTTTCTATTCATATTATTATTAGCTGTAAATTTAAGTAAAAGTATATTATAAATAAATAAATATATTAATTTGATGCAAAAGTTCACAGTGCCTATTTTGCACAATTAGGAAAATCTTAAAAGCGTCTTTGCAGTTTACTCAACTATTTATGCATTAAAATTGCAAACAATTTTTAAAGAGCGTTTCCTCTTTAAGAATTATTTACAATTTTAATGATAATTTTAATTTATTTTCATGAAATCATGGCTGAATATAAACTATGCATGCTTCATGTTTAGGGAAAAGTGCAGCAGAAATAAGGTAATCATTTATTAAAGCTTATGGTAATGTGCAGTAGGTGTAAACATAGGTCAGGAATGGTTTGGGGAGTTTAAACAATTTTGACCTCAAAAAACTGAATAAAGGCCTGTGAACTTGTATAAGAATTACAGATATATCAGTCAACTAATTTGAAACATTAGAAAAGAGAAGATATTTTGTTGAGTAGTGACGTTGCTGCATGACAATGTTGTAAATATGTTTCTACATATATGGTATATTCTTCAGATGTCACCATCAGACTATCACTCATTTATTTTCTTGCACTATCCTTTGTCTTGTCAGCCGTTCCAACAAATTCAAGATACTGAAATATTCTTTAAAGAAATCCTCAACTCAAGATTAAATTATTCTTTTATAATAGAATATAGCTAAAGGTGGTGTCAAGTCAGGGATAATAATTTGATGACTGAATTATGATGCTGTGATTTGATATGAAGAAAAATAATTATTAAAAAATATTGAAAAGTTTTGCATTAATCTAAATATTTGGCTAAATTTTCTACTAAAATATACTTTATATAAAAATTAGTAGTTAGAAAACATTAAAAAGAAAAGTAACACTTGACTAAATCTTTCTTTGAATTGTTAGCTACTAAGATTATCCTATAGTTGTCTTATATTAGAAATTTGTAATCTTTTTAAAGTTAGTTTGAGAAGCACCAATCTGTTTGTAGTTTGAATAGTATTTTATTTTGCATTATTTCTTTCTTGTGATGGTTTTATATAAGTGATCATTATTCTGTTATTTTTGGTTTTAATTCTTTCAGCAGTTAAAATGTTTATTACGGTGCAAAATGCTGTACATTCTTTTTGTAAAATTGATAGCAGAACAACATTTATGTATTACTTCATTTATCATCTCCTTGAACAATTCTTGACAAAATTCAAATATGGTGTTTAAAATAGATTTTTATCTGTATGATACATTCCTAAATACATCAATTATATAAACAATTTAACCATAAGATTAAAAAAAGATTTTTAAAAAAATGACTTTATAAAATTTATATGGGACTTAAATTAGACTTTTTAGGTATTAAAATTTATTAATGTGGTTATTTTTATTGAGATCTAATCTAATTTATCTAAATGTGAAATTTTATATTATGAATTCCAATTTTTTTTAACATGAGAATATCAGTAAAAATAAAAAAAAATTATCTAAACAATTTCGCATGCGTGCATACACCAATAAACTGGAAACTTAACAAATTTACATTTTTTTTTATATAGACTCTGAATTTTTTTTACTTAGAATGCATGTGAAATTGCTTCAGAGATTTCTTTTCAAATTTATCCATGCAATGAATGAGTGTCTTTTAGCATCATCGCTGATTTGTTTGAGACTTTAAAAAAATTTGAATGTGTATTAAACTATTGGTTAAATTCAGACCTCTTTAACTTTGGATCTACTGATATGAAATCAATAAATTTTCATAAATATTATTTATTCTATTATACAATCATAGTAAATTTGTAAACTGGTGAGAAAATAGTTATCTTTAAAATAGTATTATAATTTATTATTTTGGCATAAGTGGTCAGTTTAAATGTATAGTTTTTAATTACTTGTAAAGAACCTTTTACAGCCAAAAAGATGATTTTATTTTAAATAATAGTAAATTTCTGGATACACATTGAGGATAAGATCATTTTTTTTAAATTGTTGAATATGTTGGGAATTTAAATGGAATTTAGTGCTTTTCAAGAGGAGAAAAAAATGCTTACATATCTACTTTGCTGTTTAGATCATTATCTTTGTGAAAGTAGTCTACCAATCTGAAAAATTAGTTTTTTAAAAAAAAAAAAAAAACGAACAGCTGTCTCTAGTTTTTTTTTTTTATTTTGTTTTTTTGGCTTTTCTTTTTAGTATTCACTAATTTCTGACTGTATCTCTGCTACATCTGAAAATGTTTTCATCTGTTTCAATACTTCATGAATAGTTTAAATGGCTTAATTATAGAAAGACTGAAAGAGCCTAGCCAACTGATTATCTAAGATTTCAGTTGTCTATTTTCCTTAACAATCTCAATTAAGCCAAAACTGACCCTATTATAACAAAATAGATCTTTTTAATAATCCAACAGACTCTTCATCTGTCAAGTATTTTACATTGGCATAAAGACTGTATATTTTCAATGTCTTTCTTCAATAAAGTTGGTAGTTTTGTGCAAGATAACTGTCTAATGCACATGCCTGCATATTTTTTGCAAGATAAATATGTAATACACATGCATGCATGTTTTGTGTCCATATGTTTTAGTAATGATTACTGTCTTGTTTGAAAGCACATCACAGAAACCTAATCTATATTTCATCTCGGGGAAAATTCAAATTTGTTACATTGCCTGTGAAACTCAATGATTTTTATCAACTTTCATTTAATACAGAGTTTATTTTTTTTTTCATAAGTCTTGAGAACCATAATTTCCTGGATAATTTTTGCAATCCGTATTCATTGGTGAATAATTTTCTTTAGAAATAAAGAAGTTATCAAGTTTTAAACATTTCAATTTAGAGCTTCAAATTTGTATCCTGAAGTACTATACTACTGTCTCATGACCATATTCCTTTGACTAGTCCTCCGGAGCCCTAACAATCAACACAGACATCCCCCAGGGTTCACTTCTCGGACCAACCCCCTTTTTACTTTACATAAATGATCTACCTAAGCATATGCTCTGATCATTCATGAATATCTGTACTGATGATATAATGATATATGGGAGCACCTCCAGAAATCATGATTGGCTACTGATTTCTGCTCCAATATATATTCCTAACATCTCAGTGGCAGGAAAACTGGCTGGTTACATTCAATGCCTTGAAAACCAAATGAGTTACATCCAATCATCACTGATTGGACCCTGAAATACCACACCAGTCATGATGATTGGATGTTTCCTTGGGGTTACCCTGTGCGTTGAATGACTATTGGACCTCAAACTCAACCCAGACCTCAAGTAGAACTTGTACATATGATCTATCACCAAAGATGCAGGAAAAATGGTCGGTTCCCTGTACCTATCTGATAGTGGTGGTGAAGTTGAGACTCTTATTTAGCACTGATTCTTCAGAGGCACTCAACTGCTAATTGCTGATATTGATGATTGCTCTTTCCAAAATGTGATGGGTGTTGTTGTTGCTTCAACTCTGTTCTTCATCTACAAGAGTTTTGGTATTTGGCAAGCCTTGACCCTTTGACATTTTTGACTGTAAGATATATCCAGGTCTTGTTGGATTCTGTATTTGTCTGATTCAAGAAATTATTTTGCTAAGTGATGTCCTAGTCTGTTTGGATATTTTATAGTCCCAGCTGATGCTTCCTCCCGCAGTTGTGGAGAATCCTTTCCTTATCGAGGACATGTCTTGCCTTTTCCACTACCTCTGTGCTCAGTTGGAACTAACTGATGTCTTACTTGATAAAACTGGTGAAACTAACTTTAGGTATCTACATCTGTATAGGAATGTCAGGTGCCAATTTTTGATGGAGTTTTTCTGACCACTTTAATTGGTGCATCACATCAGGTCCTTACCAATTTGATAATTTCTGTCTGAATTTGGTGACATAATAATTGTGAGTTCAATCCCTGGCTGGGCAGTGTGTACTTGGACTCTGTGGAAACAGGGTGAGCAGTAACTGGGCAGTACTAAAAATAAGAACTAGATAAGATATCCCTAGACATAGGCAGGGGAATGAGAACAGTCTAACCGTGTAGATTAAATAATGTATTTGGTTCAGAATTCTCTGGAGTGATAATATACCTGATGAAGGCTGGTTACCTGGATTGATAATACACCTGCTGAAGGTCTGAATGCTGATAACAGCAACAAAAATGGGGACAATAGTCCGTATATAAATATTGTAAATAATGATAATTCCTCATGGCAGAAATTATATTTAAACTAACATGCTCCTTTTTACTATTTTCATGGAGAAAAAGATTATTTTAATTTTTAAACCTCTTTAAAGAATCTTATTTGTGTCCTGTTTGTGGAAGAATGAAAACAATAGAAGTTGATATAAATTGTATACCATCAAATTTAGAATATCCTTAGTTTAGTTGTTTATCTAATAAATATATTAAAAATTCTATGCAGTACAGAAATGCAGGTCACACGTAAAAGGAAATGGAAAGGCAAAGCACTTACAAACAATTGTTTATTGCTCTCAATTGGCTATCACATTAACTTCTATATTAAATGAGAATCAAACAACATTAGCTAATAAAATTTAAAGATAATCTCAAAAGCTGTTTTATTTTGAACAGTTGGTAACATTGAATTTTTGTTCAACTAATTGTTTTTGGTTTTGATGTATGAACAACTAATATATTATAAAGATAAAGTAGTTGATTAAGCAAAAATTTGTTTTTCTATTCAGTTTGATTCTAATGGAATTTTGTAATAAAATATTTAAGGCTCTTCATGAATCATCCATTTTTATCACTCTTCTTTATCAACTGACATGTTTCTGTTGACTATTTTTTCCCTTTCTTACCCATTCATTTATTCTTTGGCTTGTGGCACTCAAACTGAATTATGCAAATATTTTTCTTCTCATTTTTTAGCCAAAAGATTGCTTGTCAGCTGAGTATATTTAGAATCTGGCTACTGACAACAGTATGCTAATTGAAACCTGCTTTGAATCCTAACATTGAAAAACCATTTTATTTTTCTCTTTTCTCTTTAACTCCATTAGTTCATCAGTTTTTATAGGTTTTATTTTTAAACTTTTATCTCTAGTCAAAGGTATTCAATACATTGAACGTTCACACATATTTTTGAAAATAATAACTTCATATCTGAATAATAGCAAACTAAAAGAAATTATGGTTTTTGCTAAATACACTTCTCCTTTTTCTGAAGATATGATAAATACTGTTTATAAAATTAAAAATAAATTATATCTTTAACTGTTATAATTCTAGAATAGTAAATTCTATGAATCTGTAACTTTAATATAAGCTTGCAATTTTAACATGTATAATTAAGACTAAAATAGGGATTTTGATTGGAAGTTTTTTTTATTGAAGTTACAAGAAGGATTTTTTACCATTGCTTTTAGATTCCTATTAAAAAAATTCTATTTATTCTACTATTTTACTCTATTGCTAAATTGCCTATATGCCTATTAACATTAATGGAGCAAATTTATCACCAAATTTAATTTGCATATATGTTCAAAGTTAACACAAACATTTCTACTATTATAGATAGAATCTGTCTACTTACCACTGATCCAAACATTCCTTGAAATGTTGGGTTACTTTTATTAAATTTTTATTGGTACACATATTGAAACATTTTATTACTAGAATGAGTGCATATGATAGTAAAGGTTAACATGATCGTTCTTCATGAACACACTGGTAGCTTATAATAAAGATTTTTCCAGTAAAATACATTACAAATATAAATACTTGATATCTAGCTATAAATAGTTAAATTATTTCTTGTTCATTAATAATTAATCTTTATATTAATATTATTTTCCTTGTATTTTTATAAGACATTGGTTTTATATAATTTTTGTTCTTTACAATTGCTACTCATACTTGAAGGATTTAAACTGTCAGCACTTATATTTGATGCCTGGATATCAGCAACAATCATAGAGTAAGTTTTAAAATGTTTGTATGCATGTCTATATATGTATATTAAGTTGATGCAAAAATTTGACAAAATCTTTCATTTACCATAATTCCTTGAATCATTATCAAAATATTTTCCATAGCTTTCTTTGACATTTCAATATATTTCAGATAGGTTATGCTTTCTCTCATAAAAGAATAAGGTTGGATTTAATTCAATAGTCTTTGAGATCTTTAGAATTTTGAAACCACTGACAAAATAAGAAGTGTTCCATAGAGCTAAATGGTTGATAATCTGAAGGTAGCATGTTTGGAAAATTGCTGCATTGAAAAAAAAAAAAATTAACGCAAACAACTCCATGATTATTTACTTCATCACATTTGCAATATGAACATACTTAAATACTAACCAATATTCCTTTGCTTAAATTCATGTGTAATATGTTTTTTTCTATTCTGAAGATCTTCTAAGGCTTGTAAATCACTGAGTAAAGAAGCAATAAAAAATTGATTAAAATTCAGACACTTCTAAGATTTCCCTAACATTGCATTGTGTAAAAGATAGCACTGGAAACTTTTGCATCAACCTAATACATACATACATACATATATTTGTAAAAAGAAAAAGATTTAATAATATTTGTTTATGCAAAAGAAATTATAATTTTTTTGTTATTTAGATATACTTTGGACCTTTTTGTTTCTAACAGTTTCTTACTTATTGATTTTTATTCTTTAAATCTGTAAAATCAAATTTGTATGCATATGTACAAGGGGGCGTTAAAAGGTTCTTGGTTTGACCAAAAAGACCTAAAAAATCTTGTTTGGTCAATTGGCCAGATTTTGGGTAGTATGTCAAACTGAAAGCTTTTCAGCATCCCCTTGTATGTATGTATGTAAATACCTTTATACATGCATACATATGTAAGAATACATTGTCAAATTAGTAGTAAAAAGAAAAAAAACAAACCCTGATGCAACCATCACTGAAAAACATTATAATTAAAATAGTTGTAGTGAAAGTAATAACTCAGATTTACTAAAATCTGTGCATTGCCAAAGCGGACATCCCTGTGTAAAACGGACCTTATGTTTCATGAGGCAGATTTATCCCTCCATATCCAAAACTGCTGTCAGGACAGTGGTCAGAGGATGCAAGGAGTGTCAGTCCATCGAATAGCTGCAGTGACTCCCTGATAATATAAGTAACTGATAAATCATGTTGGCTGGTGCAGTTGAGGGCGATACATTATTGTCTCTCGGAGTAACATTGTACCAAGACGCTGCCAAATAGTGAACCGGGTTGGGCCACAGTCAATCAGGGTTAAATAGTGATGTCCGTTATGATGGGTGATGTTCATTCCAACACGGTGCCACACCTTGCTTACACTCACATGTCCTTTTTGCCATTGCACAGGTGCTGGGTCGATGGACTGACTCTCCTTGCATCCTCTGACCACTGCCCTGACAGCAGCTTTGGATACGGAGGGATGAATCTGCCTCACGAAATATAGGGTCCGTTTTACACCGGGATGTCCGCTTTGGCAATGCACAGATTTTAGTAAATCTGAGTTATTACTTTCACTACAATAGTGTAACTTGATAGACTTATTTTAAGTACCTTGAATATAGGAACAAAGGTCTTGTAATGCAAATCACTGATAGAATTTGGATTTATAATGTTCATGATCAAGCACACTTTTAATGTAGATTAATTTTTTTTAATGATTTCATTTGAATTACCTTTTTATGTTAACAATTCACGTCTGAAATTTCTAGTATAATCATATATAAATTTATCAAATGATGGTATTTTTTTAGTTCATTATTATTAGTTCATAAATTCAAAATCATTTTTTAAAATGATAAATATATTACTCTATAAAAATCCATGAATTGCAGATTTCAAAATTTTAAAAGCTGAATACATCTCAGTAATTTCATTAACTTTTAGCCTCTGGTTTAGGGTTTTATGATAAATTTGTCACACTCTTTTCTAATTAGCTTATTCTTTCTAAATGTAGTTTGACTCCATTATTTATACTATTTACATGTAGAATATTATCCACATCTTTGCTGTTGTTATCACAACGTGTTGGCTGTTGTCTCTTCCAGCCTTCATTGGGTGTATGTCAATCCAGGTAATCTACAGAGTTTTCCAAACTGAACCTTTTATTTAATCTACTGGGGTTCTAGTTCCACTGCCCAGGTCTCAGCAGGCAGGTTAGGTTTAAGGCTCCAAGTTCTCCACAGAGAATTGTCCCATGGGACAATGGTCTAGTGGATTAAAGCATTGGTTTGTGAATTTGGTAACATAGTGAGTTCAATCCCTGGTTTGGGCTTGGACTCAGTGGAAACATAGCAAATAACTGAGCCATACTAACAATAAGAATCAAGAAGTCATGGAGATGGGTAGTTGAATGAGAACAGTCTACCTCATAGATTAAATAAAGGGTTCAGTTTAGAATATTCTGTAGGTAACCAGATCAGCATACACCTGATGAAGGTGTATGTTGATCAATGGACAAAACATTGTGATAACAACAAAAAAGATGAAGACAGTAGTATGCATATAAATAGTGTAAATAATGATAACTCCTAATTCCAGAAATTCAGACAAATTAGTTTCAGTTCATAGAACAACATGGGGAAATGATAAAAACACATGAAATCTTTTAACAGCCAGGCTCTTGTATTATTCTTGGCGTATTCATAGTTTTGTTAACTTTGTTGATAAGGGCAACTTCTGGGATTTTTAAATGATAATTTTATATTGTGCACTCATTGAAATAAATTGTAAATGAAATACAAATAGCAACTTTTGATACTACCAGACCATGTACAGTCAATCTATTTTTATGATATTGTCTTCATAAAAATGTCTGACTGAATATTTCTATTCTATTGTAGTAGGAACCTTCAGACGTTAAGTTAAAACATTTATTTAAAGTCAGTATGAAGATTGGTGAGATGGAGAAGTACTAGGAAGAGTAAAAAAGTCAAACAATTATCTCCTGACCCCAAAAGAAGAGGTATTGAGCAAAATTGCATGGGAAAATTAGCTCAAGGGGAGGTGTTGTAATAGAATGTCCCACACTCCTTATTGCCCATGTGGACTGACTATATCAGTAGCTATATTTAGTAAGCACAGGATATACCTGGAGGCTTTGCTTTAGAAATTACTAGCCTGCCACCCAATTCCTTGTCTTTCAGTAGTGTATTCTCTTTTACAATAAACCTCTTTCTTTCATCTACACGCTTATTGCTGTTCCTTCACTCGAGTACCAACTTTGGTTTTTTTGTAACCTCTTTAAGGATACAACAAAGATAAAGATAATATTGCAATTACAATAATAATTGATAAAAATGAAAACCATCTGTTCAAAATATTATTAAAAACAAGATAGATTTAATAGAAAGCTTATCTTTACCTCCCCTCCACATGATAGAAAAAATTGCAATACCCTGACGAACTATGCCAATTTTGATCTGGATGCAATATGTGCATACAAGAGAGAAATAGATATCCTGATAAAATTTTCAAAATCTTCAGCCATCTTATGACATAATATCATTCTTATTAATGAACCTACACTGTGAGCTTTAGATGATGATGATGATGAATGATGTAATAATGTTGAATATGATGAAAGTTCATTGCAAGCCAATGTCTTTCAATGATTCTCAGTTCATTCAATTAGAATTGTTTGAGAAGAATCAAATTGTAGGCCTTCAAGAGGCTAGATGGTTATTTTGAAGAATTGCTGTAGTGGTGCTTTAATGTTGACAACAATAGGCAGATGAATATTCCTACATTTGTAGACCAGTTTCTGGGTGGTACATACACTCACCAAGATTGATACATTGTAAGGAAAGAAATGGTAAACTGTATGATATTCACAAATCAAAGCAAATATAGTTCCAGGAGTATTACCACAGACTATTAGGAATCATTTACTTGCAGCAGTACTACAAGTGAACATATATTTAGATAGACTTCCATATATGTCACAATACCATCACTCACCAGACAGATTGAATGACACTCTGTAGTGTTCATTAATGAGAACAGATTCTGTCTTCATGCAAGTGATGTTTGCATGTGCAAAATAGTCTTGTGAAATAGAATCTTCCAGAGGGTTATTCAACCTTAATTCACTTGCTTAACCCCTGGCATCATGATAAGTTATAATTATCACCTTTTAATGTTTGTGGAGGAAATGTTGCAATATGTATGTCCAGAGAATTGTTTAACTTATTTCTGCTGCTATTACTGCAACAGGAAAGGTAATGTGCTTTTCCAGCAGAATAATATCCATGACATGATGCCACGTATACTCAATATATTCTACATATCCAAAAATTTACCTAACTGACATAATCACTACACTTATTGAATATGTAAGTATGACTTGTTCAGTTGTCCCACTTCCAACTCTTGCTGTATTGCATCAACAGAAGCAAGAACTGTGGAATAATCTATTGCAAGATGGTATTTGCCATTTCTGTGATTATATGCATTTGAGAACACAGGCCTGTATTGATGACCAAGGAAGATAATATATTAATATGGAAGTCTATATACTTTTGCTATATTCTTTATATTGAATCCTGTATATGTATTGATCTGTGCATATACTCATTTACTGTAATCAGCTATGTTAAGTTTTGTCTTGAGTAAATTAAAAAAATGTTTTCATGATGTTGCAGTTTTATTTTCTACCTGTATGTGTCTGTGTATTTGTCTTTTCTCTCATATATAATCAGGTAAAAAAAAAACAATTTTTTTTAATCTGATTTTACCATTGCTCTATAAACTTATTGATATTAATCACTACTTTCATAAATACTGCTTATCAATAAAATTTATTGAATATTTATTGTATAGGCTCTTGTAGAAATTTGAATACAAGAAAAATTGTATATATTTTCAAACTTTTAGTTAAAAATAAATACTCTTAATTAATTTTGGTTCATTTAGCAAAAAAAGCCATTTAAGCAGTAATTTATAGTCTGTCTGCTCATGATTAACAGTCCATGCTGTTATCAGACTGCTTGAAATGTTTCAGTAATGGACCGAGTTTAAGAGACTTATATAAAATTAATTTCATAAAAAGTGTTGTGTATAAGCACCTGATACAGTATGTGGCTGAATTGATATAAAAGAATGAATCAGAATTTCTCATTGAGAATAAAATTAATTTTTTAGATATAACAAAATGGAAACTTATTGTTTGTATATACTTGATTATGAATCTTTAGAGCAGTTTTCAGAACCTCTTAGTATTCTTTCTCTGTCCCTTTTGTTTACACAAGTACTTTGTTTTGTGATATTTTTATCTGATAATCTGTTATTTCATTAAGTTTTAAAAATTTCATTTCACAAAGACATCTTCAGAAGTCTACTTTTTCTATGAATAAAATCAAATACTTGGCCATAATCCAAATTGCAGTCTCTAAAACATTAAAGTAATTGTGCTTATGTTTTTGGATTTCAGCCAATGAATTAAATATGCAATAAAGAAAGCATAATAAATAAAATGAGGGGTAAATAAAAATATTTTCTAATATGAAGACATTCAAAAATATACTTTTTATGGGTAAATGATACAATTTGTTTTTTAGCTGTCATTTTTGATAAGTTGAGCAACTACTAAAAACACTGAAGGGAGAGTGAAGAGGGGGGGTAACAATTTTTGCTACGGTACTGTGAAAATGAAATCCTTTACAAAAATATTTCAAAGAAAAATTAAGCAAAAAAGCAATTAAAAATGGTGATATTTTAAAGCTTTCGTATTACTTTTCTCTGACTATATGATGCAACTTGATTGTCACATTCAGACAATTGTGGAACAAATTAAATGTTATAGAATATTATCCATTGATTTATATCCAAATGTATTATTAGAATACTATATTACTTTTTATATCAGAGTTTAAATAAATTTGGTTAACATATTAATGTTTCCTTCATTACCTATAAATCCAGTGTATCTTTTTTCTTTTCATATATTTTCTCTATTAATAAAGTTGGATTTGTAAGTAAGCCAAGTGTATGTGCTAGGATATTCTGAAAAATATGCTCAGATACAAATACATTTGTATAAGATACAAATGTGAGCAGTTTAAGAATGCTTTAATTAAATTAAATTAAAGCTCTGCAATGAAAAACAAATCTTTAATTCTTATTATGATGAATCATATGACTCCAATTGTTTAATTGATGTCAAATTTATTTACTTTTTACCAGAAGAGGATTTAAGTAAAAAATTTTTGTCTATATAAGTTTTCAAGGGGAATAAAAAGGATGATTTTGTTTTTTTTAATAATGTTATTAGAAAATAGTATAATGCTTGGTGTCATATAATTTATATAGGTTCTAATATACTGCTAATATTATAACTTTAAATTATTATATTTTTTCTTGTTTAGTAATTGTTCAATTAGAACATGGTAATAATTACCAAGTCATAAATGTTTATTTTAACAGTTTTATATTTAGAATTCATTAGAATTGTATTTACAAAAGAAGTTGGTAAATTGTATTATTTCAATGTTTATGTACATAATTTTTAAAACAATATTATGTATGAAAGTTGCTGAAAAGTTCTCAGCCTAAACAAAAAGAAATTAAAAAAATTTATATAGCTGCTTGGTTATTTTGTCAGATTTTTGGAAATGGTTTAGGCCAAGTTTTTTTCAGTGTCTCTCTCTCTCTTGCAAGTTACCATGACAAAAATGCATATTTGTTTTGATGTCTAATTAGACATTTATTTAAAATTACAATTTATGAAACATCACTTTTTTTTTCATTTTTGAAAATTTTCTATAGAAGCCAAAGAAACAAATATATATATACATAAAAATTTTTTCCATAAAAGAAAGTAAAAAAGAAATCAAGAAAAAGAAAAAGAAAGAGGAAAGAAAAGAAAAATATAAGAAAGCATCCCTACTACAAAGAGAAAGAAAAGAAAGGAAAAAGGAGAGGAGTATATCCAAATTTTACAGATACAAAGGAAAAGGAAAGAGAAGAAAATAAGTTATGAGAAGTTGTTGATACCAGTTTAGCCAATGAAAACATGTTAAAATAGAGAATTCAAACTTAAACGGAAATATAACGTGACAAGATAGAAGATATTTTAGATACAATGTAGCATTTCAAACTTTATGGCATTTTGAGTGAAATCACATATTTAAACAAAATTAAACATAGTATGTAAATAAAAGTTACTTTAAGAAGGAAAACCATATACAAACAAAATAACTACTTAACTGTACCAACTTTACATTATAAATTAGAATATAAAATAAATTTTGAATCTTTATATGACTTTTATATATTTATTTTAAATTAAAAACTATTATCAAACAACATCACCAGTAAATTAATTATAAGCCAACTCACGGCTAACCTTATTACCAGTAATTTACGAATATTAACCTTTTTTAAATTAATGTTATGTACTTATATATATTTGTAAGCAATCAATCCTTTAAAATGTAATATGGAAAAGAACAGTATTAATCTCATTAAGATAGGAAATAGATTCTCTTAAAACAAATGTAAACCATTTTCTTGATAAATAAGAGTTACTGATAATTTCAGTCAAATATAGTCTTTCTTGTATTTGAAATTTTTAGCTGATAATTGGTTTTCATTTGCCAGACTATAACTTATTCCATTGTATATGAAAAGTCTTTTAAAGTGTCAAAGAATCTGATTAATTCCATTTCAGTTGCAGTGTTTAATATAATTCTTCTCTTGGATTTATTTTAATCAATCATTCAATTCAGATAAGGCTAACATGTAACATTGATCTAACAGAAGTAATCGAACGTAATGAAGCTTTTATATATTAGTACATTTAAAGTTCTCTTAATTGTAAAAGGATGCCTTAAATATAAGTTCTAATAAATATAAAACCTTCCATTTTACTTTAATCAAAAATGTTTTATTTCTGGAATGACCACCTTTCTTTCATTTTTCATCTTTACACTTTTGTTCCAGAAAAATCAGTGTTTTTGTTCCAGTTGTTCTTGATATTGTGCAAACTTAATAAAAAAAATTGTTTAGTTTAAATTGTAGGTGTTTTTGTAGGGTCTATTTCATTGGTGGAATTGTAACACTATAAAAAATTCTCTTTTTATCACTCTTATTTATTGTTTTAAAAATAAATGTACTTCTCCATATATTTCTAAAACATTGTTTAAAAACACTTATCTTGACCATGATATGTAGACTGAAAATTATTACTTTTTTTTATTCATGTATAGATATCAATGTTTGTGATATTGTCCTGCCACTTAAAACTCTTTTGCTATAGAGAATTATTTTTGGGATGTGACTAGAATGTTTGGCATTTGGTTATTTTTACTTGGCAGCATTCTCATTTACATACTACTTGAAGAAATGCTATCATACATCCCTGTTGCTGGGATAAATATCTGTAATATAGAATCTAAGTATCATCTCTGTTTAAAATGTTTATGACAGCTATTTTGTAGATTCCTTTTCCAATTGATACAGGAATTCTTATTTCTTGGCTTTATTTCATTATTCTTTACTTTTAACTACACAAAGCCGCAATTAATCATGCAATACAAAGAGTTGATAAGAGCTGCAAAATGTTTTCAATCAACATGAAATCATGATGCATAAAAAGCATTTGATAGTTTGTACCTTTTTTTTTTTTTCTTTACTTAAAAGCACATGTGTGGGTAGTGGGATTGGTGAGACAAGTTCAAATTTCAGCATGTGCTTCATTCACTTTGCACAAATACCCTTGGGAAAGACATTAAATCATCTCTTCTTTGTCCTGCTACAAGTTAAATAGCAGGGTGGATTGGGTTCTCTAACCTCAGATGGCAGCCAGTCTGGGAGAAGGACTACTCTGAATTTAAAAACCATGCAAGAATCTGTGTAGAGCCACGATTATCAATATTCTGAAGGGTCATGGTATGAAAATAACTTATAGTTTTTAGTTTAGTAACAATTAAAAACTTATCATTTGCATCTCTTTCTAAAATAACATTAGAACCTATTTTTATTGTTTATTTGTGAATATAACACCTTTAAAGCTCCCATTTTCATTAAATTTTATATGTAAACTTGATGAACACTTTTTTTATTCCTTTTATTTTAATTATATCTTCTCTTCTTCAGTATAACTACTATATTGAATAATTGGTCTAATAATATAAAATTACCAGTAATGAGAATGACATTAATAATATTGATGAATTCAGTAATGTTCATTTAAATTTTGTATTTTTACTTAATGATTATAAGTTTGATTTTAAACATTTTGGAGGATTTTAATTTATCTGCTACAATATTTTAAAAATACTTTATTTGTTTACAATCCTATTAGATGAGGCAATGGGGGGTTTATTACTATTAATTCTTTAAATAAACTAAACATTTAAAGATTTCTTGGATAAATATGCCACTTTTACCCAATGGTGAAAGGATAATTTTGTAAATGATTAGTAATACATTACTTATATATATGATTCAGAATGTCTCGAAATCAGAATCTATTTAACCACAAAGTGAACAACAATCATCTACAGATGTAAGTACAAAATTAAAGTGATTTATTTGTTTATAAAGATTTTAATGTCTTCAATTAAATTTACATTTTTTGTTATTTTTTAATTTGTAATTTATTGAAAATAATTTAATCAAAAATAGCTAAAAATCATTTTTACAAACTTGTCCATTTATACACAAAGGAATGCTTGTCCAGAATTCTCTTTGAATTAGGATGCTTTCTTGGAACTTTCTGTATAAATGTAAAATTAAATCTTCAGATCTTTAAATAGACAAAACTAATAACAAGAAAACAAATATCATTCTTATTTTCATTTCTTGTCTTGAATGTTTGAGAAGAGAAAGCAAAACTAATTCTGTCACTTTTTTTCTTCTATTTTACTACATTTTCTTTCTCCATTTTTATTGCTTTTTCCTACTCTTTCCTTTCTATTATCCTCTGCTTGATTTACCCTCACTTCCACCCCACCAACTTTCTCCTATACACTATTATTATTTACAATAAACCTAGATAAACCAACGATAGATTTCCTACTTTCTAAGTTTTGCCATAAAAATCAGTCATTTGACAATATAGATTAAAGGTCTTTTGGTGTTGGTTAGGCAATCATTAAATACTTTGATTACCAAATCATTCTACCTAATTATATGCTGTTGTGCCAAGTAATTTTTTTTATTTCTTTCATACCTGCTCTCTCGTTCTCTATATTTTTCTCTATCTCATTCTCTATTTCTCTCTCTCTCTCTCTCTCTATCTGTGTAAACAACACCATCTGGTCAGTGCTCCTCATTCATTTGATCATCGATTTTCATTGCATTCTTGTGTAAATCTCTGCTCTTTGAGTTTCTAATTTTACTGTTACTCAATAGCAGAAGTACAGGCACAATATATTTCAAGACTTTAATTTATTGTAAGATAAGTATCCCTTTCAGAATCAAAGTTCATAATGTTTCAGTTGACAAATCTCCAATCAGTTTTGCGATATTAACTTCAGATGTGTTAAATACAGATATGATTAATATCTAGTCTTAATGCTGTATAAAATAATAAGAAATAACTGGTTTATTACATTATGTTAATTCAAAACAGTTACTTGTATCTTTCATAATGATCATTGGTAATCTTATGTTAAAGCTATTTTCCAGAAATTGTGAAAAATCAGTTACTTTAGCAGCAAAATTGAATTTCAAAATGTTCCATTCAATTTGTCTCTGATCATCACTTGATACATATGAGTCTTAGTCTTTAAATAAAATACACATGTAATTGATAATTTGAGATTTTATATGCTACAGGCATGCATCAACCTATACACAGTGAGATTTTATTATATAAGTCAATGCTTTCACAATAAAATTAGTATTAACTAACCAATGTATGCTTATATGAACAATATCTTGTCTAAGTTTAAACTGATAATATGTCCTTATTAAAAGATATTAACAATAACTTTGCAGGTATCAAGTTTTATGTTGCAAACAAACTAAATGCAACAAACTTTATATATAAGTAAATCTAGAAGAGATACCTATAGAAACATATTTGATTAACACATGCCAGAAACCTGAATAAGATAATTTTTCTACTCTTCAGTTTTAACATTACTTACTTTTTATTGCCTCACAAAGATCTGTGCTTGAATTTGAATATTATTTTTCATTCTCATATACATCTCTTTTAATTATAGACAAGTTTTCTATTGGATAGTTATCTAGAGGGCTAGGGGCCATTTTGGTGTCTTTGAAACATTTTTTTGGCAAGATAGGCAACTCTCACAGATCTCTTTGTGATGTTTACTTAAAAGTGGTTGCTTTCCTGTCTTAGAAAAGATGCATGATATTAAAAACACTATCTGTTTATATTTGCAATTCTAGCTTTTTTAAATATTTTCTTGATGGCTAATCCACTTTTCTTGCTTTTCATTTTCATTAAATCGTTTTTCTAACATTCTTAAAGTAATTTTTTTTTCTTGTTCTTTCAAATGTTTTCAATTTCTTTTTAATTGTATTTTCATTTCTGTCCAAAGTTTTCACAATTTTCATTGTTATAACACTAACCTTCTACTTATCAGTTATTAGGGAATGCACACTACTAATGGATATTCTCCACCCACATTAGTTTTTGATTTGAGTATTCTTAGGAGTAACTGGCTGAAAAATTCTCAGAAACAAGTTAAAAGATAATCAAAAGAAGTAACTTTCATGACAAACAGGTCAGTTAACTGTGTCTTGCTTGTAAAAACAATAACATTTGTTTATTTGTCAAAGGTTACAGTCATCAGCTTAACCTTATGTAATTCTACACTGCTGAGATCTACATAACTACATTCAGTTGATGGGTTATTAGGTTTCAGATTCACAATGTATCACAAAATCAAAATACTTCAGATTGATGACTGGTAATTGGTTCAACAATTCAATCAGGGAACTTGATTTCTGGCCTGCTGATCGTCAGTCTGCAAATAGAAACTTCTTAAAGTGAGGAACATTTTCTGCAGTTGACCAAGTCTTCTTGAACAGTATCATGCAAGGGTTAGGGAGTAGACATGTCAACTTGCAGTATTTTTCCTGATAACCAGATGGCAACAGCCAAAAGGATTAGAATTGACTTGTTTATACTGAAGTATCCCAACTTGGCTGGGCTGAAATTAATTTGATTTATTATCAAAAGTCCCTAATTTACCATTTTCCAAGTTTCTCCAAATTTGGCTTGTCCCAAATCCCTTTTTTTAAGTTCTTGTGTGCTGATTGGTTAAAAAACTTTTTACTACCATTCTTAGGGTGAGAGGTTCATACTGGCTACATCACCAACTAGATTTCTTCAACTAATTAACATTATCTGGTCAAATTATAATTTTCTCAGCATCTATTTTTCCATTTGACCATACAATTTCAAACCTCAATATATATATTCTTATGAATTATCTGCCTATCCTATGGATAAGAAAATTAGTGATCAATAAACAGTGATCCATCATTTTACATTCCAAATCTTTGTTCAGCCTCATCTTTCCAGTCCAAGGTAAATCCAAAGAGTTATAGATATCATATTGATCCAATTTCATCTGGATTTTGTCTTGTGGTCATTTTATTTCTCCAATTCTTGTGTCACATGGCTCATCAAGAAAACTACTTTCAAGATAATTCTGATTTTTTTTTTTTTAGGCTGACCCTTTTCTTCATGGTCTCTTTTCTAGATAAACATCCCAACTTCTGGTTTCTTAATTTCCACTTTTATTAGAAAAAAAAAACAAGTCTCATGCTGCTTCTGGTATTTTTTTAATTGGTATCATACCAAGCAAGGCAGTACAGCCACTAGTATGCAAGGGGTTACATGGTGTGGAGGAATTAGGGACAGAAACATTAGCAATGCAGAGAAGGAGAAAAGAACAATCAGTAAGATAGTAAATAGTAATTGACAATGTATTTAAATTTTTGCAGATTAAAGTTGGCTGGAAAGCATGGAGTTGGAATGAAGTTCCACAAGTGCAATATCATCAGTGTAGATGCCAAATTGAGAGCTGATGTCATTGAAGAGGTTGTTAATGAAGATTAAAAACAGTGTTAAAAGACCAAGGATGGAGTTCTGGGGGACGCCTGTGTTAGTATGAAAGGACATAGATGAGTGGCCGTTCAGGACAACTTTCATTTCAGGATTAAATAGGAATGACTGGATCAGTTCAAAAAGGTGCCCAGAGATACCATAGCTTTTTCAGCTTATGGAGAAGGACCTGAATGTCAAAGGCTTTCCTGATGTCCAATGCTACAGTCCAGGTTTCACTGTTTTTATCTCGAGCATGATAGACTCTTTCCACAATTATCATTAGTACATTAGCAGTTGATCTGGAGAAACAAAACTGTATGGTTTGTCTGAGAAAAGGCCCTGTGATGAGAGATAACAAACCAATTCACATTGATTAGGACCTCTAGGAGTTTCCCAAAAAGAAGCTGAAAGCTGATAGGCCAATAGATGGATGGATCAGATAGTTCGCCAGAGTTCTTAAAACAAATGATGACTTCCAGAAATCAGAAAAGCAGGAGGCAGTGAAGCATTTTTTATACAGTTTAGAGTAAACAGGAGCCAGTTTGTGAGTACACTTCTTGACTATTACGGAAATGCCATCTGGTCCAAAGGCTTTGTGGGGATCAAGATTAGAGCTGATAGCAGAAACCATGGAAAGGGGTTATATGAATATCACTCAACAGGGAATCAGTATATGAGTAAAATCCAAATTACTAGCTTTGCTATCAAAGTTTTTCACATCACTTTAACCAGTTAATTCTCACCAAATATAGATTCACTTACTTAGAAAATTCACAGCAGTGACTATCTTATACTATTTCTCATCATCTTGTTTTTCTTTTGAAGTTATATCTTTCCTACATGACAATCTTTATATATCTGAAATTTAAAAAAAATAATATCAGTATCTATAGTATTGTATATATTTATTTATAATAAAAAAATACCTTCCACATAATGGTAAGACATTAGCTAGATGAAGACACCATTGTCACTAAGATCTTAGCAGTTTTTGAAGACATATCTGTGGGAAGTATTTCTGCCATACCCTGTATGATGAACAACCCTTGAGTTGTATCATAAGATATCATACAACTAAATAAGTTATGGTAAATATTTCAATAAAAACACATAAGCTGAAATTCCCATGGTATATCTATCATATAAATATATCCTGAAAATTTTGTCAACATTTCTTGGTTAATACCAATTTTAATGCAAAAGTATTGACTTGCATAATAAAATATGAAATAGTATACTTAATCTTACTAAAAGAGTGCATGTAGTAAAAATGGTTGTACCTCTTTATGCAACAAACAAACTTTTTAAAATGTTTCATAATGACTACTCAAAAGTCCTTGCTTATTACTCTATATATTTTACCATTGATAAGAGGGGAGAATTTCTGAAATCATCAGTAGTATCTTTAGCAGATTTTTCACCTAAAATGGAATCTCTACTGAGTGATATGCACATAACTCCATCCATGATTTCTGATATCATCTCTGGATTAGATCCACACGAGGCTTCCAAAATTGACAGTATCCCTGCAATTGTTCGAAGGAAATGTGCTTCTGAACTGGCTCCTGTTCTCCACAAACTCTACAACAAATGCCTCACTGCTTCTTGCTTTCTAGTTTGTTGGAAATCCTCTTCTGTAGTTCCTGTTTTTAAGAAATCTGTTGAATTCTCTGATTCCTCGAATAATCATCCTATTAGTCTTTGATATCTTTTTTGACAAAGTACTAGAGACTCTAATCAACTTTAAATTGGTTAAACGTCTCACTTCAAACATCCTTTCTTTCAAATAAACAATATGGCTTTTGCTTCTTTAGGTCAACTGTTGATATGTAAAAGTTATTACTTAATTTGTTTATTAAGCTTTAGAGAAGAATGGTAAGGCTTGGGCTATGGCTTTAGCTATTTCAAATGCATTTGACAGGATTAGGCATGTTTGCTTTCACAAGTTGAAGTGTTATGGTGGATGAATATACAACTTGATCCAATCTTACTTAGCAGATTGTGTAATAGAAGACATGTTGAACAGCCATTCAAGATCCTTTCACATTAATGTGGGTTTTATCCTTGGATTTACTTTGTTTCTTCTTTTCATCAGCAACTTTCAAAATGTCATCAGTTCCCAACTTTATTGATGCTGATGATACTATTAAGACAGGATTAAATAGTTGTAAGTCCAACAGGTCCTATAAAGAAAAGCTGGCAGCTGCTCTAAATGGTTAAATAGCAGAGCAGACTAGGCTCTCTAGCCTTGGCTGGCACTAAGTGCAGTAGAACAATATCTCTGAATTCAAAACCAGTTGAGCATGGGGCTGGCAACTCCACTCCATTAGCCCATAAACAGCGGGTATCATCGATTGATGCTTCATTGTAGCTAATCCTTTAGGTGGCAACCAGTATAGAAGAAAGACAATTTTATTATTTTAAACTGTAGAGAAACCAACAAGAAATTATGGTAATTCACAGATAATAAATGAAAAGAATCTGTGGAGTCATGATAGGCTATTTCCTGAAGGGGTATGGCATTAAAAAAAAAAAAAGAGAAAAAGAAGAGATATGATGCTGAATATAAGGGTCTATTTCATAATCGTTACTTCTAGGCAGTTACTTTAAGCATTATCCAATTATTCAGTATTTCTTAAATCAGCTGCAGCCTTTTTTTGCTGATTGATATTGCTTTTATTAAAAACATTTTTAAAATTATCATAGAACTACAAAATCAAGAACTGAACTTATTTTTCAATTTTAACAGTTATCAATATATATATATATATATATATATATATATATTTCAGTTTTATCAAAAGGTAAAATTTATTATAAAGAATTTAATTTCATTCCAAATGAAAACTCTGTAACCAAAATAAAAATTGGAATGGATTGTAAGTATTAAATAAAGTAATTAAAATGTTTAAATCATATTTTTTACTTTTGAAAAATAAAGTTTCCATGATATATCTTTCTTTCTTTCTTCAGAAGACTTACAACTACAAAGCTAGTGTAATAATTCTGAAAATGCACTTCAGTTTTCCCTTTTAAATAGAAATTTCAAATAAGGATTTATGATAGAAATGTCAGTTATTTTTTCATAATATTACTATACAATACAACATTTTTTTTTGTAATATCTATAACTTTTTGTTGTACTAGATTTATCTCGCTTGCATTAGCAATTTATGTGTATATTTAAAAATTCACATGTGAAAATGTAATAACAGTAAGGACTTAAAAGAATATGCTGTCATTTGTAATGGCATGAGTTAACTAGTTTTTATTATAATGATTGATCAGTTTACATCATTTGCAAATATGGAGATATTTTCTTTGAAAGAAAACAAAAATTCATTTTTTTTATAATGTAAAAAAAGAAAATTGATTTCATGCAGCACACTATAAATTCCACAAGAAGAGCGTACAATTTGGTGTTCATGTATCATATTGGAAGTAAAACGACAACCAGTAATCCATATAGAATAATAATACTTAAAAACAGAGAAACTATGAATTAGTTTATCTATACTATGAAGAATCTATTAGGAGACTATATAGAAACTAATACCATAGAGAAACCAGTACTTAAAAATAAGCATAAAAAGAAAGTTACCTACACCAGACGTAATTCCAAATTGATATGGGCATTATTCAAAAACTCTACAAAATTATCACATCCATTTTTGTTAATTGGATGGAAATTCAAAACCTATATAAATATTTAGATAATATATAAAATATTTGTTAGATATATCATACCTGCAAAGAGGTTTGAACTCATGATCCCTGTACTCTAAATCTGTACTTAAGACATATATAAAATATAAATATAAATGCATGACTAGTTATTTTCCAATGTTATACATGTAAACCTTGATAATGTCAACGAAGAACAAAAGTGTTTGTAGCAATTTAAAGGTCAAACACATTTTATTTATTTTTTAGTTAGCAGTTTTAAAAATAACAATTTCGCAGGAGAATTTCTGTAAAAGGATAATGCTTAATGTGCATATAAATTTATAGAATGATGAAACTGTCTTTCAATGCAGTAAAAGAGCAAACAAGTAAATGTTTGGGGAACAACATTCTTGGGGAATTTTTCTTTCTTTAATTTATAATAAACAATTGTTTTACCAAGCTGTGAGTTTTAAATAAAAAAAAATATTTTGCTGAAAATGCATATATACATAGATTCAAATTAATATTATGTAGTGCAATCCTCATTATTTTATTCAGCTACTTACATTTTTTAAATAATTTTCAATTGCTTTGTAAACTGTTGATTTTCTTTCTATCAAGTCTGATGGGTTTGATAAAAACAAATTGGCAGCTAATCTTGAAAATGATCTACACTCTGTTGTTAACTAGGGCAAGAAATGGCTTGTTAATTTTAACACCTCTAAAATTAAACTGCTTTCAATTAATCATCTTAAAGAACCTTTTTTTGATTTTAACCTCCAGAAGAGCAACTCACTCTTCCTTCTTGGTCTCATGTTTTCCATAGACATTTTTTTTGATTGAGTTCACCCTAAGCAAAGCAGTAAAGCCACTAAGACACAAGGGGTTACTGAGTGTGTACTTTGGGTGAAATAATTAAAAAATATGTAATATTTATTAACAGTTACAATGCACAATCTATTATGGTTTTATTTATTAAATTTTTCCTTTAGAAAATTAATAAAGTTTTATTTCTTTTTGTTTTCATATTTGCTTTGTATCTGCCATAAATAATAATAAAAGATATATTCCTGTAAATGCTAATCTCATTTCAATTTTTACTCCTTTCTGTGCCTTTCACTTTGCGTACAGACTTCTGGCTAAATAGTCTGTCCCATGATTTTGTGGCAGTAACTCTCTCAGCATAAAGCTTTTGCCAACCAATCAACTAAATTGATAAAAACTATAAGAATTAAATGAATGTTTTATTGTAAAGTAATTCTTAATATTTGCTACAAGAAATGTATTTACAGCTGATTTGCTCGTCATTACTGCTTGGTATTTGGCAGTAGATAGAGCCTATTCGATTATGAAACTTAAATTTGATCAATTAGTTAACATTTTTATTGGTTTCTTAAAATAATTTAAAACACTCTTCTACAGTTGTTTTTGTGTTTTTTTTCTAACTGATGGGATTTCATCAATGTTTACTGAAAAGATTTTTTTGTGTGGTTTATTATGTTTTGATGATGAAGTTTCATGAAATATTACTTAGAAATTGATATTGATGATGGAATAATTCTAGGTAAATGTCTATTGGAGATATTAATATTCAACTAAGTGCCTTTTTTTATTTATTGCATATAAATCAGTTTAATAAATCTCATCTCTAATGAAGGATATCTGATAGATGTAATGTCTCATAGAATAAAATCACTCTGCTAAAGGCAAGCTTATTAAATTTTAATTGGCATTAATAAAATATTCTTGAATTGTTTAACTGAATAAAGGTTTTTATTTGAAAGCAGAGATATCTATTTAATAAAGGTTTTTATTTGAAAGCAGAGATATCTATTTAATAAAGGTTTTTATTTGAAAGCAGAGATATCTATTTAATAAAGGTTTTTATTTGAAAGCAGAGATATTATTTTAAAGGTTTTTATTTGAAAGCAGAGATATCTATTTAATAAAGGTTTTTATTTGAAAGCAGAGATATCTATTTAATAAAGGTTTTTATTTGAAAGCAGAGATATCTATTTAATAAAGGTTTTTATTTGAAAGCAGAGATATCTATTTAATAAAGGTTTTTATTTGAAATAGAGATATCTATTTAATAAAGGTTTTTATTTGAAAGCAGAGATATCTATTTAATAAAGGTTTTTATTTGAAAGCAGAGATATCTATTTAATATTATATAGAGAATAAAGTTATTAGATCATTCAATAAAGAAAATATATAATCACTCCTGTCTTTGAATTGAAATCAAAGAAAGAAAATATACTCTTCTTTCACAAAGACTTATTTCATCAAATCTTAAGTAACAATATTTCACAATAATACTATTATTCCAAAAGAGATATTCAACTTGATAAAAAATCATCAAGACTAATCTACATATACACAATTCACTTTATCAAATAAGCAGTATTGTAGTGAGACACTTTTTCAAGGGCATCCATTTTAACAATAAATGTTACTAGTACTAAATATAGCAGGAGAAATATAAAAACCATTCACGGTCAGTACTAGTTTCTTTGATCTATTCTGAAAAAATTATATTGTTTGCATCAAGATATAAGAGTGAATATGAATGGCATTTTTGTTATGTCAGCATTGATCAGTGCCATTTTGTATCATTTGTCAAAATTTTGTTTTTTATTTGTGGTCAGTATAGGTGGAAAGTTCTTTGCCAGTGAATACAAAAAGATTAAAAAGCAACTTGCGGTTTTAAAGTTAAAAAATGTGACATTAATAACTTCAAATAATTCTTATTACAAGCAGACTATTTTTTGTAAAAATATATTTAGACAGAAGTTTATTCTTCCTTGCATTTTCATAGAATTTATGCAATAAGAAAAAGGGGTCAAAAGAAAAAAATAATAATAAAGATTTTCCTCATTTTTATGTTTAAGATAATATCTCATAATATATTAAGGAAAATAGTCCAGTTATCCAAAAAAATAAAAATTATTTTCATTTTTATTTTCCTATAAAAGTCACTAAAGCAGAATAATTTTTTTACTTGCTATGATTGCACATAAAGTAATGCTGGAAGATTTTGTATCGAATAAAAACAATAACAGCAATATAGTTGACAAAATGGTTAAATTGATCAAAAGTGCCAAGAAGGTACCTGCTTCTAATTTCAAAGTATGAGTGATTCTACACAGATTTTAATAGAATGTAAAAAAAAATGTCAGTGTTTTGCATTTGTTCAATATTTGTGAAGTTGGTGATATTAAATTTACTGTTTATCAAAGCTAACAAAAGATATAATTTCTCATAATTTATTTAGTATTTAGTGCTTCATTTATTAAAAGATGCCAAAAGTCCTGGCAGTAATTTAAGTAATCCAGTTACTAATGCTCTTGCTATAGTTACTGGATTTTCTGGTTGATACTCAATATAAAGACACTGTTGTAATTTGCTTCAATGTTGAGTAATATGTCTTTCTAGTATCCCTACATTCATCTTTTGAGCCTATTTTTCAGTGCTGTTTAGAAGAAAATATCTTATCTTCAGCACTTGTAAGTTTGGTTTAGTGTTTAGAGCAGTAGACTAGTGACTAAATGGTATAGAATTTCAATTCCAAGTGCCAGACTACGAAACTTGTTCTCAAAGACTCATTAAGGTATAAATAGCTGGTTTCAGAAGCAGACACAAGTTCGTCTAGTATTTGTAAAATCTATGGTATCCATGTAGTACAAATACCTGTTCATTAAACTATTTCATTTGCATTGAACTCATAGTTTAGGAGTTTGGCATAACTTTTTTTTTTCTTTTCAGGATTATTGCTAAATATGTAAAATATGGTTTTAAATATTTATTAAATATCATCCGAATTCTTGCTTTCTGGTATCTATTTATTTGTACAAATACATCAATTATAATAATTTCCTAACTGAATCCACAAATTGGTCTTAATTTATTTAAATTATAAAGAGATAATTTTGGAAATTGGAATTGTCTTGATTTTTTATTTGAATTTTGATAAAATTAATACTATAAAAATACAGGACAATGTTTTCTACTTCTGTCTTTAATTAGAAAGAGGTATACAAATGATGATGATGTAAAAATACTGATTAGGGAACAAAGGGAAAGAGAGAATATTTAAAATTTCTTTAAAGTATTTTCTTATATTTGCCTTTCTATTGAATTGTATCTTAGTAAGTAAAAACAGAGTAGTATTTGAAGTAGTGGAAGCAGTGCCATATTTTACAGCAGTTTTCTTAGAACTGAGTATCATTCAGGTAAGTTAATGTCTGCTGTTTTCATCATCAGTGTTGTTCCCTGCAAACAAATTCTTGAAATCCTCTTCTATCCACTTCACCTTCAGCTATATTATCCTCTCTCTATATTCTTTGTCTTTTATTGCTTTTGAGATCTACAATTCCTCACCCATCACACTTATACATAGATCCTTTCTGATAATTATCAAATGCTAACAATATTTAATGATAGGAAATGATAACGTCTGGGAATAAGGGGAACATTAACATGTTACTTTGTCAAAAAGTTTTTACCAATTTTTCTTAAAAATCGATTTTGTGCTAAAATATTTCAAAATTAAGGAAAACTGTGGGAAAGATTTCATGGAACTATTGCGGATTTGGCCACTTTCCTGTATATGTGCAATATTCATTTTTTCCAAAAGAATACTTGAAGTGATAGAGAAATATAGTAATATGTATTGTTCAGTTTGAAACCTGTTATAATTGGTTAGAAAGGATAAATCCTGTAAACAATGAAATTCCAGTTAAAATATATATATATATATATATATATATATATATATATATATATATATATATATATATATATATATATATATAATATCAATATATATATATATATATATGGGTATATATATATATAAGTGGTCAATATATATATATATATATATATATATATATATATATATATATATATATATATATATATATATATATATATAATATATATATATATATATATATATAATATATATATATATATATATATATATATATATATAGTGGTCAAATATATATATATATATATATATATATATATATAATATATATATATATATATATATATATATATATATATATATATATATATATATATATATATATATATATATATATATATATATATATATAAGTCAATATATATATATATATATATATATGAAAAATATTGTGGAAAAATAAAACAATATTTTTTAAAAATCCACATTACAACTAAAAAAACGTTTATATTCTCTATATTTTTAATATACACAGGCGTTATATGCAAGAAACGAAACTATTAGAATAGAGCATACGGTTAATTCTAGTTAGTTTAATAGTAAAATGATGAGACCTAATTGCCAATCTAGTCGCAGGCTTCAATTCATATAGCCGATGCACTAATGATGAAAGCTCATCGGAAGAATTCGATTTATCTTTCCTGCAATCGATCACCGTCGATCTCAGTGACTTTTCGACAATGGGTACTGAGATCTTTACTCAATACAATGGTTCATATTTATTGAGCTAAATTTAGTATGGCACAAGGTCAAGTTAAAGGAAATGAAAACAGATTTTTGTTAAAGTAGTTTAAAAATTAAAAGAACCTATCTACTTTGAAAAATCAGAAGTTTAAGATACTTCTTTTTTATTTCGGTTATGCTATTCTTGTGTTATTTGCTATATCAATGATTGTAAAAGAAGGTAGGTTAGATAAGTAAAACCAATTTCTGATCGACTAACTTTCTCATAGAGGATTAATTTATATTTAACTATTGATAATCTATCATGCATTAGGTGTAAATAGTTGCTGCTTCCTTTCCAGTCAACTTTGATCTTCAAATATTTAAATGCAATGTCAATCGTTATCTTCTTAATTCTTGTTCTTTTATTGTACTCGCTCTTAATGGTTTTTCTCACATTTTGTAACACCCTTGCGTCTTAGTGATTTTATTGCCTTGCTTGGGGTGAAAAGATTGGAATTGAGAATAATATTGAGATACAATCACGTTTTCAAGAGCGGAGAAAGTGGTTTCCTCTTACCCACTGTTTCATTTCCATGGTTTCACTTATATGCGGTTATATCCAGATATGAAGCCTAGAAATTCAGATTTGACAAAAGAAATCCCCCTACATACGATCAATCACTAAAGATATAGGAAAATGTTTGGTTCCATGTACCACTTCAGTAATATACCTGACTCCTTGGTTCCATGTACCACTTCAGTAAGTATATATGACTCCTTAGTTTCATGTACCACTCTAGTAAGTACCTGACTCCTTGGTTCCATGTACCACTTCAGTATATACCTGACTCCTTAGTTCCATGTACCACTCTAGTAAGTACCTATTTCCTTGGTTCCATGTACCACTTCAGTAAAGTACCCTGACTCCTTGGTTCCATGTACCACTCTAGTAAGTACCTGACTATTGGTTCCATGTACCACTTCAGGTCAATAAACCAATTCAGTAAATTACCTGACTCCTTGGTTCCATATACCAATTCAGTAATACCTCACTCCTTGGTTCCATGTACTTCAGTAATCACCTGATTTAGTTCCATGTACCACTCTAGTATATATATATATTGTTTCCATGTACCACTTCAGTAAGTTCTTTCCATGGTTCCATGGATTTTCAGTAAGTACCTTTATGATGGTTCCATGTACCAACTCTAGTAAGTACCTGACTCCTTGGTTCCATGTACCAATTCAGTAAGTACATATAAATATATTGGTTCCATCCACTTCAGTATATACCTGACTCCTTGGTTCCATAAACCACTTCAGTAATATGATTCCTTAGTCATTGTTTACTATAGTAAGTACCTGACTCCTTGGTTCCATATATACTTCAGTAAGTACCTGACTCCTTGGTTCCATATACCACTCTATATTATTATGGGATCCCCTGGTTCCATGTATATATATATAAGTATATTTTGAATGTTCCATGTACCACTTAGTAAGTACCTGACTCCTTGGTTCCATAACCATTAGTAACTGTACCTGACTCCCAAAAATGCCACTGAATTAGTATGTAATGTCTTTTGGTTCCATGTACCATCAACTAATTACATGTTCATAAAATGTACCAATTCATCTAAGTACCTGACTCCTTGGTTATTTAAAACTGGGTTCCATTACTCCTAATCTAAACCCTTCAAGTAGATTGAACTTTTTGTTCCATGTGCCAATTCAGTAAGTGAAAATTCAAAAAGAAATTGATACTTCAAGTATATTTCAAAGTTCCAAATTCCTTTTCTACCTGACAAAAATCCATGTACCATTTTCAGAAGTACCTCTCCTTGGTTCCATGTACCCACTTCAGTAAGTACCTTACTCCTTTCTTCCATGTGTGAATGTCTATTTAGATATAAAATCCTTATTTAAAAAAATTCTTAACTTAACAAAAATTATGGTTCATGTACCTTTTTTTTAAATACCTGATTAAATTGTTAATGTACATTAATTAGTAAAAATCTTTTAATGTTCCATGTACCATTTTGTAAACCTGACTCCTTGGTTTGTTTAAAAAGTAAGTTTACTTCTTGGTTCCATGTAAAAACAAGTAATTAATGAACTCCTTAGTTCCATGTACCACTTCAGTAAGTATAATAAAGATAAATTTTTCCATTAAACTTACCATATTAGTAAATACCTGACTCCTTTGTTCCATGTACCACTTCAGTAAGTACCTGACAAATTGGTTCCATGTAACCACTTCAGTAAGTACCTGAATTTTTGGTTTCAACCACGACCTCCAAAATTTCGGAATCTTTTGCAACTCTTCTGGACGGTCTCCTTATTTAAGTTGGTGAATGTTTCCATAATCCTTGCCTTCAGTGAATGCAGTTCATAAAGATTGCCTGCAGTGTTACAAGGAGTTTTTTTTTTTTTTTTTGGTCTCATACTCAACTCTGCCCCACGCATAATAATCAAAGATAGTTGCAGTCTGGGGAGTTAGGTGGCCAGATAAAGGTATGATATGTCGCAAAAATTGTCAGGACAACCATGACTCCTGCTTGTGTGGTATGGTACAAAGTTCTGATGCCTGACATAGGATCTTCCAGTAGCCACTCTCTTGACCCAGGGCCGCACTACCTCCTCAAAATTAAATTTCAACTCTTCGCATATTTAAATTCGATTACCACTACAAATAATAATTTCATGATTTGTATATTTTAATCATTTCACCCCAAGCAAAGGCGTTAATGACACCAAGACGTAAGGTGTTGCTGGAATGAAATAGAATAAATTGTACATTGTCACAAACTCTACATTTACAAAAGTCAGATCTGGCCTAAAATGGAGTACTGCTGTCATATTTGGGTTTAGCTGCCCATTCTTCACTTTACAGTCTCGAAAAGATGAAAATCGTCTATTGCGTCCTTACGTGTGACAAGTTATTTTTCTAAACTCCAATCTCTCAAAAGCGAGTTTGGCGAGCCTCTAACTGCTCTGTCGATACTTCTATAGAAAGTGCTCAAACGAACTACATTCTTCAATTCCACCAGTTTTAACCTTCACTATTCGGATCCGCCATGCTACGCGCATTGTGGCGAACCACCCCTCGATACGCCACTGGTAAGAAGTAAGTCCCACTCGAGCATATTTCTTTGCGAACCACTGCTCTGTGGAACTGATTTCCAAAGGATGTTTCCGATCACTACAATCTTAATCTGTTTAAGTCTAGGATCAACCGTTATCTTCCCACATATTTGCACAAACTGTCATTTTTATCTGTTTTAACCTACCTCGAGTGGCTCCTGGGTTTTGAACAGGTGAAAACCAGTGTAAAAAAAATGGGAAAACATGAATTTTCTCGACTTGCTGAGGAAAAAAAATATCCTATGCTAAAGTTACTAAATTCTACAGAAAACAAATCTTCTGTTTTGTTTTTTTATCACAGTATACTCAGAATAAGATTCCTCAGTTCTTTCTCTTTTTCTCTCTACCTCTCTTCTATCTATCTATCATCTATCTATCTATCTATCTATCTATCTATCTATCTATCTCCTCTGTTTCACCCATTCTAAAAATTTTTTTATCTTTTTCATCGTTTTTTTTTTTCCTCTTCACCATTTTTCTTTTTCTCCCTCCCACTTTTTCCTATCTTCGTTTCTCTTTTATTCTCTCTCTCTTTATTTCACTTCTCTCTTTCACTCGCTCACACTTTTCTTTTTTCTTCATTGCTCTCTATTCCTCTGCAACTTTTTGCCTCTTTCTCTTCCTCCCCTTTTCTTTTTCCCTCTCTCTCTCTCTCTCTCTCTCTTTCTCTCTCTCTCTCTCTCTGTTTTTCTCCTTTCATCATTTTCTCTCTTTTCTTCACTCTTCATTTAACTCATCTTTCTCTTCTCTTCATATGACTTTCACACTCAACTTTCAGTACTCTATTTTCTTTCTTGTCACTTCCTCTTTCCTTTATCTTTTACTTTTTTCTGTTTTCCATTTTCTTTTTCTTCCATTCTCTTGCCTTTTCTTTTTCTCCCATTCTTTTTGCCAATTTCTTTTTTTTTCTTTCTTTCTTTTTACTATATGCGTGTCTCTCTTCTTCTTCTTGGCTTTATCCGGACGTGTCCGTGCACATGCGCTCGTGTCTGTTATGATAAAATAGTCGTATTCATAATCATGATACGATAAAATAGTCGTACGTAAAATCAGCCGCATATCGTATTTCGTGCCATGTAAGATATTTTTAAAATGTTTGGGTTTCTAAAGGTAGACCGACGGCATGCAGTGAATACTTGACATTCGAGTCCTTTGAAAACTCTTTAGAATTAAATATATATGATTGTAAATGATTAAAGTCTGATTGTATATGTGAGTACATGTGATATATATATATATATATATATAACAGAAAATTTTATGTGTCTGTATATGTGACTGTATATGCCATTTATTCACGTTCACATTTCTCGACCGATTTCGATGAAATTTTACATATATGTTGCAAATTTATGATTTTAGGTCAAGACTAACGTTTTAATCTTTCACGCCCACCCCACCCCCACCTTGTTTGGCAAAAAATAGATAAAACTGAAGGTGGGTATGACATTTTTGGCAAAAAAACTTTAAGGCAAAGTTACCCACGAACAAATTTTTTACTGGATGAGCTGATGTCCTTTTGCACTTAATGAAAAAACACCAGCTCATATTATCAAAGGTTTATGTAGAGTGCTTGATAGTTTTCTTGTGATATTGGCTTCACACAAAAAATTGCAAAAAACTAAAAAAAAAACGTTTTTTCGTATTACTTAAAATAAAAATTTGGATAACTTCCTCCTTTTTTTATCTGATTTTCTTCAAAACATGACGCTTTTTGCCATCATTAAAGAAATAAGGTAGTGTGGTTTTAGTCCCTTTTCAAATTCCCCGCAGATAACAGAAAACCACGAAAAATTGTTTTTGATCCGATGCTTTCCAAATTTTTATGTAAATTACATATGACACACAAATTGTCTTACGTAAATGTTTGGTTTAGATCATTTCAGATCAGTGGACGAAATCTGCGACAAACTAGGTCTAAAATCGGCTTTTTGCCAAAAAGTAAACAGTTTTTTCATATGATTCCATCCTAAATTGGCATTCGAACAACCTTTAACGCAAAGATTGTTTGAGAAGAGTTATTGAAGCGTTAAAAGGAAATATTCCCGAAGAACCTCTTATTAACCCCAGCTTTTACAGTAAATAAGCGAAGAAGGAAGGGGCTTTATGCGTTTACCTGCAGTTGAATCAATCTCTGACGCTTTATCCTTGTTTTGTTTGATTTGTAGAACAATGCCATACTATTTGAAAGTTTTGACATTTTGTCTGCACACAGCGATGTATGTGTGTGTGAATATTTTTTCAAGGTGATCATAAAAGTTTAGTAAAGTTAAATTTTATTAATCAGTGGAATTTTTTTCTTTCTTGCTAATAAAATTCCAAACTTTTGAAAAAAAAAAAATGCTGATAGATTTGAATTGAAATTTTTTCTTTATTTCAGAAAATCTTAACATCACAAAAATGTTCTTTTATGTGCCATGCTCCTTCGGGATGTTGGTGATCATAGCTCTCCACAATTTCCTGCCCTTTAAAGCTCTTAATAACTTTTGTCTTTGCCATCTCTCCCAAACCCTACTCTATTTACTCAAGCTCACTCAGTATTACTTACAGTCTGTCCTGTGAGTATCAAATATTCTATTTTTTTTATTTTAACTATCTATTTCTGATGTCAAGTATAAGTGTACTTTTTATTGTCCTGTCTCTAGAACTTTGTCATTGCTCACATGTTTGGTACATGCTATTCTAAGCATCCTTCTGTAGAACAATATTTCTGTTGCTTCAAGTCTCCTATTTATCTTTGAGGAGATTTTCCAGCATTCACTGCCATATAGGAGGACTGGTATTACATAACAGTTTAGTACTTTTTTTCTTTGTTTCTTAATACTTTGCTCAGCTTTTGGAAAGCATCTTTCACTATCCCAATGTGCCTTAGGATTTCATATTCCACTTTCCATCCACTTCTCTTATAAGTAAATTGTTGCACCTTTTTGATTTCAGTATCTCCAATCTGTAATTTGCATATTGGAGCTGTTCCTTTTGCTAACAACCATGCATTCACTCTACTTGCAATTGATATTTAGTCCTTTCTTCTCGCTATCCTTCACTGCCTTCTGTAGGAATTCTTGTAGTTTCCTTTCTGTGTCTGCTATCAACACTGTGTCATCTGCATATCTTGTTAAGATTGTGGCCACCAATAATGAATCCTGGTAGGATTTTTAATTCTATCAGAATGACCTTGCCTGTATAGGTTGAAAAGGTCTGGTGAGAAGATACATCCTTGTCTTATACCCCTTTTTATTTTTGTATATTTACTGAATTCATTTCCTATTCAACTGAATTCAAAACTAGACTTGAAATGGTTGGGTTCCATAAGGCTATTTTACACTGGAAATACTACTACTGCAGTACATGCGCTGTCCCTAATTAGTTATGGGTTTTGCAAGATATATGCTGTTGTCAGATAGTGAATAAAGTGGTACCCAACTCCTTTCAAGTAAGGATGGGTGTTAGAAATCCTGTAGGATGAAAAACAAAACCTGTGGAAGAACTCTAGATGAGTCAACAAACAGCTTAACTAGAGAAACCACTCCACTATCAATCCCAAGCAAACTTTTGTTTGTTGATTTTGTTTAGTAGCATATCAACTTCTATGGATGCCAGCATCTAAATATTTTGAACACAATTTTATGGCTTCAACTAAATATATTTTGAGTGCAATTGTATGCCTTTAACTACAGATAAAATTTATTGTTGGTCATTTTAATTTAAATAGGTATTGGTGGTCATTTTCATTGGTTGATTTTGTTTAGTGACGTATCAAGCTCTATAGGTTATCTAATACCGAAATCTAAATATTTTATATGTAATTTTTATGCTTTCAACTACAGATATTTTGTACATAATTTTATACTTTCAGTGTAAAGGTGTATTATTTAGATATATAGTTTGTATAAAATATATTGTTGGTAATTTTACTATAAAAATTTATTTTTATATTTGTTGTGTTGCAGCGCCATTTTGCTAAAAATGTATTGTTGGTCATTTTATTATAAAAATGTACTGTTGATTTTTGTTTGAGGGTTCACTACAGCTGGGCCCCTAACAAGTGCTTTCACCCTGGGTCGAGGTATTCCTCAGAATAACAGCAGTTAAGAGGTGGTTCCACACTCCTCAAAATCTCCAATTCCTTGCTGCCAGATATAGTTTATCGTCATAGCCAGGATGAGTCCAAGAAAACTCATGTCTCTTAACAATCATAGAAGAAAAGGTTAAGTAATTGAAATAAATGATAATCCAAATGAGGAAGAAGTAAAAAAATCCCCCACCCACCCAGCTTAATGACAATTTTCTTCAGGGTTTGTTTTCTTGAATTAAGTTTTGTATTGTAATACTAGAGAATGATATCTTCTCTCTTAATAAAAGTTGTACATTTTAAGTGTAATGCATTATTGATCAGCTCAGATTGTTAACAATAAAATTTTGCAATTATTGTTTCTTAAAAAGTGTTCAATAATTTTTAAAATTTTTCTATTAAATGTATGACAAAACTTTTTGTATTAATGAAGGCCTTGTTTTGGAGCTAAAAACCAGTTTGACTGATTTGTTGTCAATTTAACTATTTCTCATTGGTAACGGTCCAGTAGAGAAAAAACAATAATGATAGTCTGTTTTTGTTGCATGAAAGATTTCCAAGCCATGACAAACTTGTGTATACGAGACGTGGAAGCAAAAATCATACCGCAGCTTGTGACGTCATACATGACCACGTGAGAAGTATTAAGTATCTTTCATGCAACAAAAACAGACTATCATTATTGTTTTGTCTGTGTATTGTTTAATATATTGAAATTTAATTGTCGTCTTTGATAATGGCTTATGTAAGCTGAAAGCTTAGATAGGATTAAAAAGCATGTATCAATATTGTGATATTCTTTCGTCTTTCAATGATAATGTTATTAAGCTTATCAGACAATATGAAAGGAATTTACTTAAAATAAATAGACAAAACTTGTCTATATTGTTTAATGAAACATGCATCAATATATATATATATATATATATATATATATATTTATATATATATATTTGTGTGTGTGTCATGCCTCTGTATGTATATATATATGCCAGTGTGTGTAACAGTAATGTGGAAAAAGAAATTAACAAGCAAGTTGAGTTCAAATTCCAGCCAAGTTCATTATATTCCCTTTTGCACAAATACCCCTGGGAAAACCATGAATCTGTCCTTTCGTACGGGTTAAATTGCAGGACTGACCAGCCTCTCTTACACTCTAAAAAGGATGTGACCAATGGCAATTCTGGAACTCTGAAAATAGGAGGGACCACTTGGGGGCTGAGATTTTTCTGCAGAGAAGGGGGGCAAATTCAAGCAGCATCATTATTTTCATACTACACCACTATCATACACAACTTAGGGATGAGTTTTAATATAACTATGTTACTTCATTAAATTAAACAAAATAACTTTTCATTCAAAGTAGTGGAGTTCTAATCACTTCTTGCCCTCTTTTCCACTCTCAAAATGTTAGACAACAAGAGAGGTTAACTTCAAAACAAAATCAAAGGGTTAATACTAACGTCAATACTAGCAGAACATTGTAATATGTCTGGTCTGATTTTTTCCTCTACAAAATTTAGAATAGTGTATTGGGTGTGGGGTGGGGTGGCAACCGAGGGGCCAGCCCAAATTCTGTCTGGAATTGGTATCATAGAGAGGTGTCATCAGACAGTAAAATGGTTTGCTGTGTAGAAGAGCTGCCCTATCATGGAGGTCTGTGCCCAGCAATCTGCTGCATTCATACCAGATTGAAAGGAATAGATATTGTGCCCCCATCTGATCACCATGGGATGTCGGCTTTGTATTGAGAGGGAGACTCAGTCTGGATGAAAAATCCACAGGGATGGTGCACGTTGAAATTTAAACCAGGTTGCATTACTGGGTTAATCAGTTCACAGTTGGTGGTCATCGATGGCATGCCTCAGCACATGGGAGACGTGTATCACACATCTCTGTTTGGGGCTGCCAATAGACAATGATGGTGACACATCGTCATGGAGTAATGTATGGCAAGAATCAGGCTTCAGTGCAGACAGCAGTGACACCCCATCTGAGAGAGGTGGGGAGAGATGGGACTGACCTTTAGTGAGTCTTCTCATTCTGCAGATTTTGCTTCAGGCCCCAGTATGCCTGGGAAGAAGTTCTTGTCTTACTGCAAAGGAGTGCTAGCGTGAAACAACCAGCTCCCCACTGTCACCTGTGTGATCATATGATCAAGAGGAGTGTGACGATAGATATTCACACTTACCTGATCCAAAGCACACAAGGTGTCTGGCCTGCTAAACCACCAAGCAGTCCAAGGTGCATGTGTGATGTTGAGCCTTTTTATGAACATTGGTCATTTGCATATGAGGACGACCACCCACTTTAAAAGGCGGTATACAACAGTGGTGAAGGGGAGAGAAAAATTGGAAGTGGAAGTGAGCAGATATGGTAGTTGGGAGACTTTTTTTTTTTTTTTTTTTTTTTTTTGGAAAGTCTATGCTATTCGTTAACAAAGGAAAATTTTAAATTCAAAAACAACTTGGAGAGGGATAGGTTCTGTCAGGCTATCTTGCCCTAGACATACCATTGCTGCTATGGCTGTAGTGCATGTGCTCAAGTACAACCCTAATGAATTGTGTGTGTGTGTGTGTGTGTATATATATATATATATACATATACATACATACATACATACATACATTCATTCATTTCATTGTACTTACTATTTAAGTTGTCATATGCATGCATGCATATGTAAGTACAATGAAATAAAAAGGAAAAAATAATTACTCTTCTCTTGAAATAGTATTTTTTTATTAAAGTTGTGAGTGGCATACTGGAAGCAGAAAAAAAGTTTTCATAAAAGAAATGTCTGGAGAAAGTGGGCAGGAATGTGTGATTTGTGCAGTAGCAACAGTAGCAATAATTATATGCAGTAAAAAAAAAACTTTCCCCACTGTTGTTATTCTCAACTTCTCTTCTGTTTTAAGGATAATGACTGTTATTTTATGATCATGTATTTTTTCATGCTCATGCTTAGAAAACCCGGAAAGACTAAAATATGATCAGGGTCTCACATTTGGAAAGAAATATTTGACTGTTGCCATCTTCTGTATAAAATGATAATAATAAAACAAAAATAAAATAGTTTATCTCAGCAAAAGCTGATGATTAAAACACACTGAATTTGCCGACAGTTTGATGAGGTCATCTTAACCCTGGCTGCCTGGCTGGGTTGAAAGAAGACCTTGTGTAGTATTTTACTTTTATAGATATGTAAAATAAATATTATAAATACTTTAACTTTGGTTTGTAGCTACAAAGAAAAACTTAGGATAAAATTTTGTATATTTTTGCATACACTAATGGAGAAAAATGTCTGTATTAGAAAAAATAAAAAAAAAACTCAAATCAACATGATTGAAAACAATAGCAAATTAAAAAATAATTATTTTCATAAGTTATAGAAATTTTGTATTTTAAAAGATTTGCCAGTTAGTATTTATTACAAATATTTAATTTTTTTTAGTTTCCATGTCATTTTATAAATAAGAATTTGATTGATTGTGTGTGTGTGTGTGTGTGTGTGTGTGTGTGTTGAAAATGAGCTTTATATGACACATAGTGACAATTTGAGCACCCAGTTGATATTGAACTTCCTGCAACAATCTGTAAGGCTATCTTGGTAACAATAAGACATGTGTCCAATGATAATAGTGATATTTATGATCAAAAGAAATTCAAATTAAAGATGGTTAGTTTCATTTAACTTAAAATAAATGAATTTATATTCATTTTAATGAAAATATGATGAAACAAGTCATAAAAATATCTGAAAACATGTTCAACTGTGAATTTTGATAATTTTTTTTTTTTTTACTAGACAAGATTAAAAGAACATTGTAGTGAATAATACTATTGCAATAGCTAAAATACTACAACAATTTATATTTTATTTGTTATAGTCAGGGCTGGATTTAGATGAAGAAAAGTCTTAGGCTATTCCACTTGTGGGGCCCCTCCAAATCCCCTATACTAACAAACAGAAGGAAATGGAAGAGTGTTAAATTAAACAATTTGAATAAAAGCCGAAGATGATGACAGGTATTTAAAATTACTGAAGGGTTATTTAGAGTCTACAATGCGTTATGACAACATGTGTAAGAAAAGCTTATAAAGCCAAAAATATTATACACCTTGGCTGTAGGGTCCCAGGCTTCAGTCTGCTAAGCATATAGGTAAATCTGTCACTGGTTATAATCCTTGTGGAAGACTACAAAATAAATAAATTACTTAGTAACCTATGTATGAAAGTTGATTAGAATATAAAATATTTTCTCAAAATAAATTTGAAAGTTTGGTTATGTTCTAATGATAGTTCTTTAGATAAGCATTGGTTCTAAAAAAAAAAAAAAAAAGTTGCCAATAACCCCAAATTTTTATCTGTGTGTGAGAAATCTATTTTTCTTTATACCAAATGTTTACTGTCATTGAAGCAGCTTGCTCTTCAATCATCAATGCCAGTAATACATTATGGCTTTTATGCTATTTATAAGATTATTAATGTTCTGTCTGTTTAACAGTCCTACAGAAATATCTCTTGTTTTCTTTCAAAAAATGACCTTGTTTTTCTTTTAAGGATCACTAAACTTGCCAACTAATTGGGTATTTCAAGTGTAGAATTATGCAACTTACAACTTAAGTATAAAAATGTTAAGTATTTTATGAGATTTGTAATCAATTTTACACCTGTATGGAGTTGACAAGTGTGAAAGAAATACAAATGCCAAAGATTTTATTTGTTTCTTCCTTCCTATCAATCACTTCATTCTTTTCAAATGATTGACAGAATGGATGAATTGAGAAGAAATTTTGCAAGTAAAAAAGAATTTGTGGTGCAATGCAGAAGCTGACAAGTTGCCAGCCACAAGATGATGGGCATTTGTTTTTGTTCATCCTCCACAGACAGTGATGATACTTAAACTTAACATAGATTATCTTTTCTGCCAAGAAAAGAATTTTACAATACTTCTTAACTTATTACTTTTATTCTTCTAGGCAATGTATACTCAGTTCTGTTAAAATAATTCTTAATATCTTTATTGCTCTTAAGAATAACATCATTTTAAAGAGGAGAGGAATAAGAGGAAAATGATCTTGTTTATTTGTTGCCAAAGATTTATTTTGACATTTTTAAAAAATTTAGATGATGCATTTTCACTTATTATTTTATTACTAGTTTTAATCCATTTTTTTTTTCATCACAACACTCTGGGTTGATATATTCTTGGACCACAAGAGCAAACAAGGAAAAATAAAGAAGTAGTTTACAACAAATTTTGCACCCATATCACACATTTCAGGAGCCCGTCTTTGGACATCACCTTAATTGCTTTTGTCTACAGAAGCTTTGATGATCAAAATGGAATACAATACAATTATAATTTTTTCTAACAAAAAAAGTTCTTTTTTTTTTTTTTTTGAGAGCAGATATTTTTTTTGCAATGCATTTTGTGAATTTTTGGCCAATTTTCTTTGAGATATTAAAAGGAGACTTATACTAGTGACATTTTAAATCAATTTTCTAATTAATATTAATAAGCAGTTAAATACAACAATTTAATGACACCTTTATAAATTAGTAAGATTAGTTATCTTTGTTAAAATACATTTTATAATATTCATATTCCTTTTTTTCCTTTTGAGGGAAATACAGAAAATGATGTGTAATTCTAGTCTAGTTTTAAAATACAACAAAAACAAAAGAAAGTAACTCATTTGTTCATAGTGTACAATAAAAACTTAATTTCTGAGCCAAGATCAAAATATTTATATCTTTCTGTTCAATGCATGTTGTACTCTTGTCAAATCAAAGATTATAATTTGAGAGCTTTACTATTAGAACATATATATCTACTTAGTAGTTTATTTGGTTTGTAATTTGTCGCTATAATAGTCAAGGATGGTATTTAGATTTTCAGATCACATGGAATTTCACTTTTGAATATGAATACATGATTAGAAACTTAAAATATTTTTCAGAGAATACATTTAAAAAAATAACCAGGAGTTAAGTTTCTTATTTAAACACATTTGACATAATGCAGTAAAGACATACTAATCACTGCACTGTATAAACAATGGCTTTAATTGGATTAAAAATATTTCAAAAGATATGTTTTTTTTTTCTGAATATATATTTTAGAAGTTTGTAGAGATATCTCATCTATTTTTTCTTTTTCCAAAACTCAAGATATTTTCACCAGAGTAATTGTAACGTTCCTGTTAAATTTTCAGGATGGAAATACAGATTTTATTTTATTCAGTTGTTTAAAGGAAAGCAATGAAAATTCATTTTAGTTTAAAACATGAATTTTAAATATTTTTGTATTTGCATGTATTTAATTTTCAAATATTTTCTCTTGATTGACATTAGTATATAAGAAGGAAGCTTTACTAAATTGTATTGTCTGATTTTTTAAATTGATTATGAATTTGAAATACTTCATGACTTGATATTATGTACATATTTTTGTCACTTCTACTGTTTAAATTAGACATTTTTATTAAGCTATGAAAGATGATGCCATTTTAAGTAAAATCAATGAAAAAACAAGAAAAAACATGTCTAGGTTATTAGTGAATGTTACTTTCAAGTTCCAATTGTAATAAAAGGGTTTATATTTAGGCTAATGGCTTGGCTTAATAAGCACTTTAGTGTCTTGTAACTACTGACTGGCTAAGCCCATTTTTGTATGTTTTTCTCCACCCCTTTTGATTTAATTATAATACTTAACGACTTCTGTCAGACCGACGTTCTCTTTTCCATGTTCAGGCACAAGGACATTTTGTTTGCAAAATTATAAGAGTTGACTGTCAGCTCAATATGTTGTTATTCAAGTGACTTTGAGGATTCAATGTCAAATTTTATTATGCAAATCAAAATTTTCACAATTGGTATTAACCAATCAATCCTGGTTAAATTTTCAGGAAATAGTTATATTTATTTGAATTTCATAATTTAATAATAGTATTATTAAAAAATATTTACAATAACTTATTTGTTGACATATTATGCAATTCAAGATTTACTCATCATAATGTAAATAAACATAATCATATAATTACTGATATTTAGTTTTAAATTTCAGATATATAAAGATTGCCATGAGTTATAATAATTTCAATTGAGAAACAAGATATTGTATAGTTATCAAATTATGGGAATATAGTGTTAGAAATTTAAAAAAAAAAAATAAATGAAAAAAAAAAGGAAAAACAGTTTTAACAATGTTACAAAAAGAGATTAGAAAAAAAAATTAAAAGGTTAATAAGCCCAAAAAATGGATTAACCAGCAAGAAAATATTTGAAGAAGTTGGTATTTCATATTTAAACAAGATGAAAAAAAGATGCAAAATATTAAGAACAATGGCTGAAGATATGAAAACAAACACCTTTAAGTAAACATCACAAAGAGAAACATGTGAGTTTGAAAAAGGAGTACATGAAAACTATTTTTTAATAATTATTTCTAGTGTTGAATGTAAACAAGACATTTTTTGAATGTTACTGATCATAACCAAAAAGTGTAAAACCAAAGTGTATCTTCATACACCTTCACATTCTGTAAATCTGACTTGTCAAAAAAGATTTACAAGGCACTTAATTAATGGAATGACTCACAGTTTCTTCAGATATTAATCCAATATAAAATGTGTTCTATCATTAAAAAGATTTATATGAGAATAGAAAATGTTTTTTGGAAAACAATAAAAACTGGTCATGTTAAATTTCAAACATTAGAAAAGTTATCAAAATCAATGATGAAAGCTACAGAATGTCAAGGAGTCTATATTAATATGTAAAATAATTAAATAACAATTTATTGAATTATATGGGAGACTGTGATAATTAAATATATTTCTCTGGCTTATAAATTTTGCATTGATATATATATATATATATATATAAATTATGTTGCATTTGGTTTGTTTGTATAATAAAAATTGGTAACTTGTTTTGGGGTGGGGTATCAGTATTTTTTAATAAGGATAGAGCTAAAATATCACATGGGATATTTTTCATATAACTATAAATACATCCTGAAAATTTTACCAGCATTTTTTTGGTTAATATCAATTTTATTGTGAAAAAAAAATGACTTGCATAATAAAATCTGGTCTAATGTAGTTGACTTTAGGTATGAATTTTTAAAAAAAAAGTTTAGTTGCACTTATTTAAGCATAAGTAAATTGATGGATGTTAAGTAAATTATGTAAAGTTTTTCCAATGTTGATTGGATATAAAAACAAAGGATAACTTATTCATGCTTTAGCATCATTTATTTTGTATGCAACAGATTTTAAATTTGTCTTCCATTGATGCTGGTATATAATTTTCTCTCTCTCTCTCTCTTGGCTATTACTATAAAAGATGCAATTTTTCCTAAGTTTACTGAATGTGGTAATTATCCAAAATTATGTATGAGCTAATATATACATGATTTTTATAAATTATCTCACAAACTTCTATTTTCTTTAAAAATACAAGTGATATCTGTATGTAATATACTTGAAGCTACACTGTCTTCTTAATTCTCCCAAAAGAAAACTATTGAATGACTTCAGCTTTGCATGAAAATTGTTGACAGAAGTTAAAAAAAAAAATTGTCTGAATTTTTAAGATTAGGAATTATCATCATTAGCAAAAGAAAAAGCCCAAAGCAAGTTATGAATTGTAGATATAAACACCAAGCCGGTATAGAAGTTTAAATATCTGGGAAATATTTTAACAGAGCATAGAAAATGTGACACTTGGATCTGAGCACACATTGAACTAGTGAAAAAAGCATTCCAAAAGCTAAGCAAGGTGCCAAGAAACAAGAAAAAATTTTGTTAGAAACAAAGAAAAAAGTGTTAAAGTTCTGTCTTATCCATACTTTTATATGGCAGTGAATGCTGGGCAAGGAGAAAACTTGAGGCAGCAGAAATGTGGTTCTATAGAAGGATATTGAAAATTTTGACTGGCAGAGAAAGTAATCAACAAGAAAATGGCAAAAGAAAGAACACTTATAATGTGAATCAGGAAAAGATAGCTGAAATTCCTTGGACATATAATGAGAAAGGTGGGCTCATGAAATATATTTAGGGCAAGGGAGATAGGGGAAGGCATTTACCTGACAACCTTGTGTGAATGGATGATGATACAAGGGGCGGGGGCCTTAGAAAAGGGAGAAAAATTGCTAAGAGCCACAAGAGGTAGGAAGTTGTGGAGAGCCATGATCGCCTATGTCCTGAAGGGATGTGGCACATAGCCCAGTAATTTAAACTTACAATTACAATGCAACCAAATTCACAAATCAATCATCAAGACCATGGCTGCATAGTACAAATAATTAAATATACTCAAACTCAATGGAAACACTACAAGAAAGACTAAGCAGTTCACCAAGACAGGATTTTTCTTAGACATGGACACAGCAGATTGAGAACAATTTAACCTCCATCATGCAAATTGAATAAATGGTTCAGATCAAAATTTATTGAAGGTTACCCTGGATCAACAGACACCTGAAGAAGGACAGAAGGCACAACAGTTGAAAACATTGTGACTGTATTAACAAAAATAAGGAGATTTAGTCCAACTGTAAATAATAATCATTTACTAAATTAATTGGCTGATTATTTAGATACGACATTTGCACTGCAAATAATTTTATGGCCAAAAAACAAAAATTAACTTTTCACAATTCAGTTTTAATGAGAATGTATTTTCAGAAAAGAAAACTTTATAAACCTTTTCATTAAACTAAAAAAAAAAAAGTTATCATCTATTTTGGCATCTGAAACATCTTTTGCATACGAAATAATGAATAATCTCCCTGGTATCACTTTACCTAGTCACATATTCTAAAAACATAATGATTCCCAACATATAGAGTGAAATTAATTGAACTTCTGTAATCAATAAGATTTTCTAAAATGAAAATAATAAAAAAAAATATGTCCATATCAAAATGAGCCTTATAATAAGGCCCTTTTCTACATTTTGATACAAATTCTCGCATCAGAAATAGAATGAAAAGAGTATTTTAAATTGAATATATAATTCATTTCTACAAAAACAAATTTATTTATTTTATTTTCATTTTACAAATTTTTATTGATCACAAGTTAATTTGTATTCGTCTTTAGAAGCTTGGTTAAAAAAAACAATTTTGAGAGATGTAATTCCGTATTATGCCAAAAAAAGTTTTGGCAATTTTATTTTTATTCTTTCTATGTAACAAAAGCTGACAAAAATTTTATTCTTTCTATGTAACAAAATTTGAAAAAAAAAAAAAAAAAACTGCTGACAAAAATTTTAACACAATTATCAAATCAAATAATTTATTTTACCATTTTAGTTTTTACTTTTTCAAAATTTTAAGTTGTACCTAAAAAACAATAATATCCAGGTATTAAAAATACTTTTTATTGCAACAAGCACAAGTCAAGAAAACTATTTTCCTTTTTCCAATTTTTATTTTTGGTTAGCAAAGCAAACAAAACCTGTTCATTTTTCATAGATTGTGTCACCTGTGTAGATTTGAGATAAATGCTTGCTTTCCTACCGCTGGCAACAGTTTTAGCTCTGTTGATTGCCAATTTGAGGGGCTTACAAGGTTGATTTCTTTGTCCTCGCTCTCCCTTCAAATATCTTCTTGCCTTTTTTTTTTCTCTCCTCCATTTCTGATCAGTCAGTCAGCAGTCAATGTATACAGAGTTGACCTCCATTGTTATAAAAAAAAAAAAAAAAAAGAGGAAAGGAAAAAAAAAGAACATGCAGTGGGCAATTTCACCAGTGGAATGTACAGCCAATGGCTGCAGGATTATAAAATAGCAACTTTCCAAATCTGGAGAACCCATGCACTGTGTAGGCATGTAGATACATCGAAAAGTGTTTGCATTTACATCCATAACTAATAAATATGCATCAACATCTAATCTGTATATGTCTTTTTATGTTGCTTGCATATTGTGTTTCTATATAATTTGCTTCTCTGTCTCTACAGAGATATGTGTGTGTGTGTGTATGCATGTGGGTGAAGATACATGCCTACATTCATCTCTCCAAGCAAGCTCATGAAAGAGTTAATCAGGAGGGAAAAAATGTGTTACTTTGTTACTCTCTAGCCAACCTGTCTGAAATAACAAAGTAGCTGTGTCATATCAGATTTTTTTTCTTTTATTATTTATTAGAGGAATAAAACTTTTCTAGCATGTAAAGTTGATATAGCCAATCACCAAAGTATTTCAGAAATTTTCTTGTATCCTTTAAATGGAGAAACCAGAATTGAGTGTGAAATATCAATTACAGTACTATTTTACTTTTACTTTTTCTCTTGTTTGGTAATATAAGTAAAAAAAAAAAAGCATTGGTTAAAAATGCCTCATGATTTTTTCCTCAGTAATTTCAATTAACTCATTTGTCAACAAATCTAAACAAGCAATTTGCACTCAAGTTAATTTACAGATACTGTATTTTGTACTTTATAAAGATAAATGTTTAAGAAATTACTCGCAATATTTTTTTTTTTTTAAAATTAGTCTCAATACAAAGAAAGGAAGTGTATCACTACATGTAGTTATCTATCTGTTCACACACACACAATATATATATATATATATATATATATTATTAGGAGGATTTCAATAATCATGATTAATTCATTGAGTCTAGAAGAATCCTCAGCAGAATACAGAAAGCACTGGACAGCTGTTTCGTCCTGTTTTTGGATTTTCATCAGCAGTGCACATCGACTACTGACAATCGAACCTGGAGCATTATACCCACTAGATCAACATTTTTTTTTTAGTGAAAGCATTTTATTTATAAAAGTAGCAAATTTTCAGTTTTCCTCTTTTAGGATTGATTTATTTTGTAAAGGCCATTTATCATTTTCCTATATATATATATATATATATATATATATATATATATATTCTCTTATGTTTATTGAAATGAGAAATCATTCTTAGCCTTTTATCATCAGTAACTTTTGAAACTTCTTCATATTGTAGCTTTATTGTTTCCTGTTTAGGATTGGGTTTCTGGTTCCTTCTAAAGTCTACTTCAATGTCTCCACGTAAACTCTGAAATTTTATTTATTCATTTATTTTTTTTATTTCCCTCAATAGGAGTAGAGAGGTTCGCCTGTTGTCTGATAAATACTATTCCCTGATCTTTTGAATAGGAATAGAGGTTTATCCTTTGTTTCGTGTTTCTTTTAAAGTCTTTTCATTCACTTTCACTTCCAGTAGTCCCTTGCATCTTAGTGGCATTATTACCTTGATTGGAGGTGAATTGATTAAAAAAATATTTCAAAGTATATTATTTATAAAAAAAATAAAATCCATTTGTGGTATTAATTTTTTTTCTTAAAACAGCCTTCTGTTAAATCCATTCACTTTTTGCTAAGAATAAAATTGTTTTTTTCTTAATGCACTTTTTCTAAGATGAAACATTTTCAGTTTGTTTTAATATGAAGACATGTTTCGAATTTATATTTGATGTGATTCTTTTGGTATTTTTCTTGTTTCCGGATAGAATAATCACAGAGCTACTTTTCTATCATCATCAATAATAATAATAATATGTAGCTTATTTACTTAATTTATTTTTCAATGTACAAAACAACAATTTCACACTTTTTACTGAAATGTATACCATATACAAAATTAATTTTGTTAAAAGTTTTCCAAAATTTGTATATACCAGGATTTATTATTAATTATTATGAATTTGTCATAAATCTATACAATATTCTGTCTTAGAAGTTCATATCACTGAAAACTACAGTATTAGAAAATATGTTATCATTATGAAAAAATACATTTCATTCAATCTGAAGACTTTTTTTTATTCTCTTTTTAGGTGTAGCCCTAGTTTTAAAATATGTGATCAAAGGTTTGAAGGTGGCCAAGTCTGAGTTTGACAGTGATGGCAGTGCTATTGGTCAACTGCGGGAATTAATTGACTACCTTGAAGCCGTGGACACTTTAAAACATTCAACTGATGAACAACAAGTAGCACGTCTCATTGAGCAACATCAGCTCTCATATGAACATGTTCCCAGTATACACCTCAACTCTTTTGAAGTAAGCTGTCATTTTCATTAACTTTTCTTTTTAGACCTTTTTGACAGAAATACAAGTACTGAAAAGTTCTCAAACTAACCCACTTCTATAAATCTGAACAAATGACCAAACACCCCTTTTTTTAATTTTTTTCCGGCTGAGAACTTTTTAGTATCCCTTTGTTTATCTAATATTCACATTTTCTAGATTTTATTTAAGACTATAAACACTATTATAATGTATAAAAAAGCTAATACTTTACTTAAGTTAAATGGTTACTATTCATATAAAGGATTTTTTTCTTTTAAATCTTAGCAAATTAGATTTATATACATTGTATAATCTATGTCTATTAGAATATGATTTAATTATATGATTAATAATTTTTTCTGAAGTCAATTCTGGATGATAAATCTAAGATATTTATTGGAAAACTTAATAAATTGACAAAATTACCATTTATAAAAATGTGTACATGGATTTGAACAAAATTCTGAATAAGCAACATCAAAAGAGCAATAGGACTCAATTGCAAATATGATCATTTCAACTCTGCTAAAATCTGTATGAGTGTATATTTGTATACAATTCTTCCCATTTTATTTTGAGCTGACAATCAATAAAAGGTCAGTGCTAACTACTGTCAGAACAAGAGATTCCACTACAATTAATAGAAGGATCAAATGAGAAGTTCAAGATTAGGACATACATTAGACTTAAACACATTCTTTAATTTTGAGATGAGTCATTATCATTTCAAAAATTGTTTGAAGTAATGATCTCATTCATTTTATTGTTATCACAATGTTTCACTTAAGCTGTTTTATGGCCTTCCCCTAGTGGACTATTCATATGGGATGAGGTCTTTCTTTTTATTTCTTTTTTTTTTTTTTTAAGTAGTCTTCATTAATATTATAAAATAGGAAAAAATAATAACCACAAAAAAGAATCAGTACAATCATCTTGAATAGATCAAGGTTTGACAAAGACAATTCTGAGTTTATATATGATGTTGGTTTGGATATTTCTTTCTTTTCTTAATGATTTTCTAAATGAATGATAAGTTTCGTTTCTCCACACTCTAATCATGAATTGATATTTTCTCTAAAAGAAAAGTGGGAAAAGTTGAATGAGCTGTTGATAGTTGAAAATAAAAATTCAGGAATGTTATGTTTCTGAAAGTTTATCAGATGTCAACAATTTTAAAAAGGTGGAACAAAGCAGAATAACTTGTTAAAAAACAAAATTAATTTCCGAATTAAGAAAAACTGGTTATACAAGTCTTTTTATAATTATCTGTTTGACATTAGACAATATTAAGAAAATAACGCCATCCCAAAAATATTTCAATAAAGATTGAAAAAAATAAAAAAAAATTCTTAATTTATTAAATACTTTACACTATTTTCTCTTATTGAATTTACTTCATTTCTTGTAAATATCAACTTGTCTTGCTAAAATTTTAAAAAAAATTAAACTATATCGGAAAAAGTTTTCAGTAAGATTTTCTAACTAAATAGTCCTTTATCTTTTTTATTCAATATATTTCAATAGGCATTCCTTCTAAAATATTTATATAATTCTCTTAATCCATTTCAGGAAATGCATATCGGGTAAAAAAAAAAAAAAAAAAAAAAAGGTAAATAACTACAAAAAATAGTTTAATTTTTCTGTGAATATATGAATCAAATAAAATGTTTCTTTTCCAATTTATATTAACTCTGATCCCTGTGTTTGTTTTTGCATTTAGGTGTGGAACACATTGGTACACAGACTACCTTTGTCAATGTTGTTGCAACATATCTCCAAAATTGCCAGCCAAGGATTGTTAGAACCAACCTGTGATACTTCAAAACACATGATTGAAAGACTTCAAAATGTTGATGAAATTGTTTCTGAAAAGTAATTTTCTTTCAAACATTTTTACAATAATTTTAAGTTAAATAAATTAACTCCTGAACACTAATACTGAAAAGACATTACCTCCACTGATATCATTAAGCTTTTATAAACTTTAAATAAGTATTTAAATATAATTGGATGACATGATCATCATAAAGGTAAAAAGGAATGTGTATTGTGCTTGATTTAAAAAAGATATACAATCCTCAGTGCAAGTCTTTCATATTAAATTCATTCTGTTCATTTATGTATCTGTAGATTTTCTAGCATAAAAGGATATAAATATGAATAAAGAAAACTTTAATGTTGAAATCTTTTAATTGCAGAGCAGCTTAAGAATTAGTTATATACATTTTTATTAAACTGATAAAAACACTCTGCATCTATAGCAGAATGTGCACTCACATGACTGAACTCACTCTAGTGTTCAAGATCATGTTGTGTCCATTTGATTATGAGATTTTTTGAAGTTCAAAAAAAAAAAATTACAAATCTGAGAGAAACATAAATAATGCTTAAAAGTAATATAATAATTCACAATTATCATTTCTTTTATTATATAGGTTATGATTATTATATTTATTTGTATTTGTATTGATCATTATTATTTCTTGTACTATTTCTACAGTTAACAGGTTTTTCTATATTAGTGTTGTAGCATACCTACAGATGATAATGGGTATGTCCCCATTCACATGAATACAGTAGTAAATACTGTATGTTGGTCTGCAGTTGGAGATTCATTGTGGAATTCACTTGAATTCATTTCTAGCAGTTGACTACTTCTACGCATTGCTTGGAAATCTTATATGTGTTGTTCTTGTCCTAAGTATTATTGTTCATTACCAACCTTTGTGTGATTATTCTATTCAGTAACCTTCCCTAGGTTACAACAATTAGTATTTACTTTCTTTTTTCTTCTTTTTTTAAAAAACATTTCACATCAATCAAGGCAATAAAGCCACTAAGATGCAAGGGATTACTGAGTGAGAGAATATGAGAAAAAGAAAACAATAAAAGAACATGACATTGCACTTAAACTCTTGAAGATCAAAGTTGAATGGAAAGCAAGAAGCTGGAAGAGAGTTCCACAAGCACAAAGTGCAAGAGAAGAAACTGTTAGCATAGAACTTATGGTTACATCTCGCCACTTCAACTGTAAAATGATGAGATCTTATCCACAATCTAGTACTGCACTTATTTTCATAAAGTCTAGGTACCATTGAGGAAAGCTCATCAGAACAATTACCATGAAAATATTTATAGAAAAGGCACAAGTAAGTTATGTTACAGTGGTGAGAAAGTAACTGAAGCTGAGATGCCAGATCAGGATCAATAACATTACAGATTCTTTCTTGTATTTTATCTAGAATCCCTAAATACATAGCAGATGCACCAGACCATATGTAACATCAATATTCAATGCATGGACAAATGGTAGACTTATAAATGTGTAAGATAAGTTTTGGTCAAAAAATTGTCTAGTACAAAACAGGGAACCAACTTTTCTAGCAGCAGACCTAGCAATTGATTTGATATAAACTTTCTACTATGTCAGTGGAAAATCTTAGCCTGAGAAAGTGTAATATGTCACTCTCCTCGTGGTAGTCAGTGATGTAGCTAGTGTTTTGCCATCAGGACAGCCTTCAAGTTTGCAACCCCTCCCCTAAAGAAATACAATATTACAATGTACATTAACCCCTTAAAGTTTATATATATATATATAATGTCATCCACAGACAAACTGTTTCGCTATTTACATCTCATCAGTGTGGTTAGACATCCGGTTGCCTCTAGCTAGGATCGAAACCCGATTGAATTGGTGTCAGTCAGAGCTTCTAACCACTAAGCCGTCGGCGCACGGTAGGGACGAAGGTGGATTTTAGCGTATTTATTTTTAGAAACACGCCCAGTGACTAACAGGGACTCAATTCGCTTTCGCGAAGAGTCTCGCTATATAGCTATAATAGTCACTGTTTACCAACCCACACCTCCTCCCCAGAGTGCTCAACTGAATGGTATGGTATGGTGGGCTCTTCTATCATGAATGACAAAGGAGGGTCAACATTGGATGATGTCCTTCGTTTTACACTTATGCATGCTAGCAGAGGCTATTGTGGATAGAAAGTCAGGTAAGGGAAAGACATTTTTCATTTGTGTTTTCTTAAGTGTGATACAAGCCCAGCCTTGCAGTGGCCAACAAAGCTACACAGAGAGAAGAAATTTGTTAAAGCAAATATAGTTATGTATGATCGCAAAAGTGTGAAACCCAGGGTCACAAACTCACATCAATCCAACTAAATATGTTAGCTCTATCTCTGATATTGAACGCTTTCCAATAAGTACCGCACATATAATATATAATATATATATATATATATATATATATATATATATATATATATCCAGTGACATCCCCTCCTGGTGGTAACATTAGCCATGCTGTTGCTAGGCAAAAAAGGTTCTCAGTTGCTTAAGAGAGAGCTGTTTTGTTTTAGAGGTGTAAATATTAACAAGCCATTTCTTGGCTTAGTTAACAACAGATTGAAAGTCATTTTTGAGATCATCTATCAATTTGACCTTATTGAACAGATCAGATTTACTATTCAGGCAGGAGTAAATAGTTGTCATCAGCATTAGATACCAAGTTGAAAACTAATGACATCAGGAAGGTCATTGATGAAAATTAGGAACAACCCAAGTCCAAGGGTAGAGCCCTGGGGGTGGGGACACTTGTCTTAATGCAAAACAATGTAGAAGAGTTACTGTTGAAGACATCTTCAGAATTTGATGAAAAATTTGTCCAGAAATACCATAACATTTCAACTTGTGAAGAATACCTGTCAAATGCCTTCAAGATATCCAAAGAAATAACCTGAGCTTCACCATTCTTACCTAAAGCATGATAGACGCTTTCAACAGTAACCGTTAATATATCAGCAGTTGACCTAGATATCTTTCCTATAGATTGTTTGTCTTAGTTTTACTTTCTGTTTTTGCCCACCTAAAGTTATATTTATCAACTTTGCCTTTTCTACTTTCCTTTATTTTTTATCAGTTGATAGTTTAGATCAATTGTCAGCAACTTCTTCGCCTTCACGGGCCACATTGAGTATTAATGATGGATAGTGGGCCGGACGAAGGTCATAAAAGAATATTTATGGAAAATTACATATGCTAAAATTTAATCACTAGTGTTGACTATACTTAAAATAATTTGTATTAACCACAGATGAATGTAATAATTGAAAAACATCATTTATTCAATTTAAAACATCATTGAAATCATTTGTTTAAAAAGATCTTAAAAATATATAGCAGCCAAAAAATTAATAGGAAACTTGATGTTTTTTGTTCCTTGACAGCTTCTCAATATTAGGCTTTAAATTTGTTGATGCCAAGAGCAAGATATTATCAAGGGGATTATCAGTTAATCTTGTTCTGAAATTGTTCTTAGTTTTCTTCAGTTTGGAAAATAATTGTACACTTTGATAAGTGCTTCGAAACAAAGATGCCATCTTTTTTGCTTGATTCACTAAGTTGGTATTCTTCCCATTTGGAAAAATATATTTTGTGTGGAAATCAATCAATGAAAGTTCTTTAGAATGAAGTTTAGATCTCAATAAGTTGTCACAATGCATATCAGTCAGTTTCATTTGAAAACATTCTGATACTGTCTCCACATGAAATGGTAGCACAAAGAATGTAAACTGATTTGCATGCAGATGAAAGTCAGCAAAATGTGATACAAATTAATTTCTCAAATCCTGGATTATATTCACAAATACCTCTAAATCCCTTACTTGAAATGATAGAAAATGCACATAATTTTTATTTCAAAGTTTGTTCCCACAACTGTAGCCTTTTTTTTCTAAGACAACAATATGGTTATACATTTCATTTACGAGTTGAGTTTTATCTTGAAGTTGTAAATTTAAGTTATTTAAATGAGTCACAATATCTGCAATAATTGCCAAAGTTGCAAGCCAATCAGGATTTTGAAAATGTGAACTATTCACACATTTGCTTTTGTAAAATATCACCACCTCTTTGTATAAGGCAAGTACTCTTTTTAGCATTGCTCTTTGGCTAAGCCAGCAGATTGCAGAAATAACCAAGGTCACCATATATTGCCTCAATATCTAGCAAAAACTGTTTAAATTGATGATGATGATGATGATTTATTTAATCCATAAGATAGAATCAGCTTCATGGCCTTCGTGTCAATATCTATAACATTCATAAATTTCAAAGATGTCACACAATGTCTCTTGATGGATAATTCTTCAAAGATCTGAAAAGTCATTTGTTGCACAAAGACAGTAAGGTGCACAATGTCACTTAAGTCTTTATTCCCATCAACTGCAATTGAAATATATTGTAATTCATTGCAGGTGTTAATTAATTGATTTTTAACATCTGCTGACATTTCTTCAACCTACCATCTGACCGTCCTTGGAGACAGGTTGATAGTTTTAAATAAGTATGTTTTTTTTCTGGACAAATAATATCCAACACTGCCAGTAGGCACACTTTAAAAAATCCCCATCTGTAAAAAAGTTTCATCTTTTTAGTGATGTGTTTTGAAACTTCATAGTTGGCAATTGTTTTTGCCACATTTTTGCCTTTTCTTTTTTTTTAAAAAATGATGTTTTTCAAAACTAGACTTCAATCACTCAACTTCATCTTTCCTTGCTTGTCCAGTGAATTTCCTCAAATTTTCACATTAGTACGTCTCGTAATGTCACATAATATTTGATACCTTAATCACGGCAATGCTTTCTATACATATGAGCCAAAGCGGTTTCCCACTTGGCTTGATGAAGAAGTAATCTAATGTTTAAGTATTTTGGAAAATTCGGCATCTATCTTTCTTTGTTTTGCATCAAAATTTTTTCCTATGAATAAAATTTAAATAAAAAGTAAAACTATTACACTTTTGTACAACAATAAATAGCCGACTTGCAAGAATACAGCGCCAAATTATACAAATACATTCAGAGGTTAATTTTATAAAGGTTTCAAAAAAATGAATCACTGCTTAAGAGGAATAATTTGATTTTTTTTCTTTACTAATTTTACATTTCAATAATTTGATTTTTTTCTTTTAATGACATGTCTTTTATTGTATTTGAAAGCCTCGTCTCTCATATTACACTTGTTATAATACCAATTGCTTATGTCTAATAACTTGTATAGATTATTATTATTATTTTTCTGTCATGAGAGTGGAAATGATGTGCAGAGCTCTGTGTACAGGACAGATTTTTAATTGTGTTTTTGCTGTCACATCCAGTTGATGGTGGACAGTAGGTGTGGGTAAATCAGAAGAAGATTTGTGGAAGAGCATGTAACAGCAGGGCCTTTTATTGTATTTGAAAGCATTGTCTTTCATATTACAATAAATTTAAATTTTAAATAAACACCAAAGTTGAGCAAAAATATTCATACCAAAATTTGTGCTCCTCAGCTGGCCAGAAAATCACAATTTTTTATGTTCATTTTTAATTTATACTGTTTAATTAAAAACAGAACATTTTATTTATATATATATATATATATATATATATATATATATATATATATATATATATAAAATAGGATTAATACAAATATAAATTTTGTCCTTGGCTGATTGATGTTTACCTTCAGCGTCTTGACTCAAGTTTTGTAGATGAATTCTCCAGCAATCATCCTGTACACTAGTCAGAGGATATTTGAGGGGGGGGCGGAGTTTCTAAAACATGCAATGTCTATATATAAACATTATATATATTCCAATATAATGAAATTTATAGTTCTTTCAATGATGCTTCCCTCATAGTAAGTTTGTGACAAAAAATATTGTCAAATGTCATCTAATGGTTTGGAATATTTTCTTAAACTAAAATACTAAATACTTTTTATTCTTTCTTAAAAGGATTCATCCCTATTCCGTGTTGATTTCAATGCGTACATATGAGCAGGGCAAAGGTCTTCGCCGAAAATGGACCCGCAATTCAAATATTGTTGCTGCCCTTAACTCAACACTTAATACGTCCATTCAGGTAGGTACAACTTTTTACATGTAGAATACCTAGCACTCAGATATAAATTTACTGATAGTTTAGGTGTTAATACTGTCAAAAGATAGTATAGAGCATTCCAAATGTTTGATAAAATGATGCAAGAATGTATAATAAGTTATATTGTTTCAATGGTTTACAAACTGAATCTTTTATATTTTTATTGATATTCTCAGTGTAAAAAAAACAAAAACTGAACAGTTACAAATCCAAACAGTAATCTTCTAACCATGCACTTCCTAACACCAGAAAGTATCAGTCATGTACCTGTAGTTGCAACCATAGATCAACTATGATTTTTTTTTGACTATCAAGCATCACCATTCTCATGCAAATTAGCACAATAACTGCAATTTAAGTTTAGCAGTTATGCCATCTATGTTGAGAGACTGCCTTCCCCAGTCATTTTATCAGAACCATGCTCTTACTCACAGCAGACACACCAAAGTCTGTTTATGTGTTGGTTTGGTTAGACTCTGATAAAATATTACTGTTTGGTACACTATTTTACATTATTCAGTCTATTGTCCTCATCTTTTTCGCCATGTTTATCACATTTCAGCTGTTGTACACTCTGGCCTTCTTCAGGTGGTTGGAATATTGAACTGAGCCCTTTATTTCGCTCACTAGGGTAGACTGTTCTAGTTCCACGTGTCATATCTAATGGGTGTTAGTTATCTCCTGTTAATTCCCCTCTCAAAGTTCTCCACCGCCTTAGCTAGGTATTGAACTCACACTCTTTGAGTCCTGTCACTGGATCTAACCAATGCCTTTCTCCACTGTGCCATATGTTTTTTCAACCCCAGTGAGCGAAATAAAGGATTCAGTTCAACATTCCAACCACCTGAAGAAAGCCGGAGCATACAAAAGCTGAAACGTTGTAATAAATATGGCGATAAAGATGGGGACAATAGTCCAAATAATGTAAATAGTGTACATAATACCTCATCTCAGAAATATAGACAGATACTGAAAGGCTGAAACGTTGTGACAAACATGGCAACAAATATGAGGACAATAGTCCGAATAATCTAAATAGTGTACATAATACCTCGTCTCAGAAATATAGACAGATACTGATGGGCTGAAACGTTGTGATAAATATGGCTACAAAGATGAGGACAATAGTCCAAATAATGTAAATAGTGTACATAATACCTCATCTCAGAAATATAGACAGATTACTGTTTGGTCTATAAGAAAAAAAAGACTATTTCTATAAACATATTGCTTTCCATTCAAATAAGTGTGCTGAATATTTATAATTCTGGATTTGTACAAAATATGGTGATGTACCTGTGGTTGAAACATCCATGTGTTGCTGTTATTGTAAAAACTCCTCACTGCATAAAGTTGATATTCTGGCAAATTGTGTCACTTGTATCATCTGACACACAATTTTTATTAATGGTATCCTGAACCAAAAGAAAAATATTTACCCCATTATGGGTTCCATCACATCAGAGAGCAACAAAGTAATTGCATTTGATGTGTCCAATAACTCTTCCAATGGAGACAACTCAGGACGTGTATGCCAGATGTGCATGATGACTTCTAGGAAAATGATTCCTCTAAAGAAGAGGTGACTGTCTCCCTACAACAAAGGACCAGAATTAAAAGGCTCACACCAAATTGCCATATATATGGAATCATGAGATAAGTGGGGAGTATACAGAAGAAAATGGTAACTTACCTCATTGGCCAAAATGCTCTTGCATTGCATGCTGTTATTGTAAAAGATTCCCTCCCACGAGGGCATTGTAATTTTGTTTGGTGGTGGCTGAGTTAGTTGAGTGAAGTTTGTATGTTTTAGTTGTTTTATTCACTATTACAGGATTTCAACATAACCACCCTCTTTGACTTTAGTTCTTAATTATTTGAATTTCTTACAAATGTGTTTTCAGAAATAGCTTTGTAATAAGTTGACATTTTTTCTTTAAACTCTATAAGTTCCACCATTTTAATTTATTCTCCTTGCAAAACCATTTTTTATGTTATCATATTTTTATGGCACTTTCCAAATATAGAACAAGGATTAGATTTTGGGGCTAATAACAGAAAAGTATATGGCTTTGTCTATTTTAGCAGATTATATATCTTAATATGTATATTTAAAAAAAAAAAAGACTAGTTGTAGAATCAGATGTTGCTTAAGTATCTTTGATTATTAGTTATGTGTATCTTAGTGATCTTGAAACATAATTTATTAACATGTTAAAAAAAAGATACTGTCTTGTTTTGAAGCAGTCATTGGTATTTTGTCATTAATAGTTTTCAAATGAATTGTCTTAGTTGTGTGTTATTTTCATTTCTTTCCAAATTCAATTGCTATCACAATGTTATAAGAAACTTATGTTTACTTTATCTGAAATATTATTTAAATTTTAAAAATAACTACTATTGAATAAATGTTAGGATTTGTCTTATTCTAGAAACTAATATTTGTTGGGAAAGAGGATAGTAGCCTTATAAATATCTGAATAAGTGCATTAAATATATTGAATAATGTAATCATGAACTCACCAATTTTAAGTAAATCATTTTTTCATTTTGTTGAATGTGAAATTATTTTTGTGGCTGAGCTATGTTATTATTTACTGTATAAAAAAAGGAAAAACTGATTAGGTTCATCTCTGAACTGACATTTATTTAGAGAGAATATTTATACATACCCACTGATTCACAAACATCTTTTTGGAAAATATTTAACAATTTTGAATATCTCGAGAACCAGTTGTTTGCCTTTAATGTCACTTGACAGCTAATTAGAGGGGACCTTATTGCACATGCATAAGCAGACACTCTCCTGTGGGACTTATTCAGTCAGCAGTAAAACACCTATCTATCTATCTATCTATCTATATATATATATATATATATATATATATATACTGTGTGGCCATTGAATTCATTATGACTATGTATCTCTTTCTCTTTCATGGCTTGTGTAGGATTTTTGGCAAAACATCACCTCACCCAGGTATGTCACCACCCCACCTACAATCTAGATTTGGCTCCTGCAGTCTCTGATGTTTCCCAAAGCTAAAATCATTGTTGTGTGGAAGATTTCAGACCACAAATAAAAATTAAGGAGAATATAATGGGGCTGTTGATGACAATCTTGAAAGAGGATTTTGTAAACTGTTTTAAAACATAGAACGGACACTAGAATAAGTGGTTTCAAGAAGACTATCTTAAAGTAAAACTAAGGTATCACTATTGTTCTAGATAAACTATTTTTCTGTTACTATTAAATGGCTGGATGCTTTCTTAACAGACCTTCTACACGAAACTATGAGTTTTCAATCAAGTTATTTAAAAATTTTATTTCAGTTTTTCATGATTTTTTTTTTTTTTTAATATTGCATATCTTGTAAGTTCTTTGGTTGTGCAAAGTTCATACCAAATTGTGAAAAGTTTAAATAACATGACATTCTGTAAATGTTTTCAAAAAAAAACATTTCATTATAAGTTCAGGCAAGTTTTTAATTTCCTCACATCATTCAAACTATCAAGTCCAATTCACAACTAGTCATAGTACAAAAAACATTAGTACTCGACTATATTTCTACATCTTTATGAACAATATCTAATTCTACTCTTATTAATTTTATTATATAAACTGACAAAGGAAAATGTCGAAATAGTTATAACTTCACTATTTTTACATTCCTCTTTAATTATCCATTAATTATATAAATAATCAGAAAAAGTCAACCCAATAGTCACTGCTAGATTTCTTAAAATATATGCATTAAAACAATCATTTCTCTTTCTTTCATCCAACATATATTTTTGTTTCCTTTATGAAATTATGTTTATTTCTTTAGAATGTGCCTCGTACTGGTAAGCGGTATTTAATTGCTGTGAAGGTTGGTGACAATATGTTCCGCTGTGCAGTGCGGGGTGCTCCTGTAATATCCACCACTCTGGCTGCTGCCCTCATGTCAATGTTGATTTCTCGTAAAGAAGAACACTTTCAACTTTTGCTTCTCCTGCCAACTGGTGCACTGAACTTAAAACTCAGTGCAGATATGCAAATTTCTGAAATTTGTGATCAAATTGCTGGTTTCTCTGTATCTTATGGAGGAATGGTAAGTAATATAGGCAAATCAAACTAACTTAGGAGGTTGAAATTTTGGCAACAGTCATACATTTCATTGATAATAATGTGTGATGATCGTATGATATCAAATAGTCTCTTTTATCAACTTAGTTCTATTATACAACAAAGATAAAGAGATAAACAGTGGATGAAAAAAAATTAAATCTTTGTTATGGAACCATGGTGTTCTATATTAGAGTATAGTACACCATGGGTGGAACTGTTTTAAATTATTAAGAATTATTGAACATGAGTATTTGTGTGTTGCATGTGACTAATAAGATTTAAATAACTTACTCAAACAACTGCATTTTCAAGTTGTCTTTTTGCTACAGATGTTTTCATTTTAAATTCCAATAAATAAGTTTAAATGATGATAATGATAATATTAACAAAGATTGTTTAAAAAAAAATAAAAATAAAAATCAGTTGACCAGTGTATCACTGAAGTGCTTAATATTAAGAAATCACGCATTAATAGTAAATAAAAGAAAATAAAAGTGATAAGTGGAGAAGATAAATTTTAAAACTTTTTTTTTATATATATATATATATATATATATATATATATATATATATATATATATATATATATATATATATATTATTAAAATATTTTGGCACTTAAAAGAAATTAGTAAAACTCCTAAGGTTAAATGGAAAATATTAAAAAAAAAAATGAGAATCTGTAAATCCTTATAGGACCCATGTCCCTTGTGTTTATGAGAAAAGCTGCATATTATAAAGTTTCCTAAAAATAAAGTTCTGCTAAACCAAAGAAATGAATTAACAGTTTTATGCATTGTCTAAATTTTACATTAAAATATAGTTAAGAGTTTTTCATAAATATTGTATGCATTACAATTACATAACCATTATTTCATAAGTATATAATCACTACTCAATTTTTATTGGATTTTTTTTCAACGTTAATATTGACCTGTTTTTACTGCCCATTCAATATAATTAGCATCATATATTAAAGTTCCACAAAAAAAAAATTTTCTTTTAACTTTATCTATTTAGTCCCTTTAAGAAGCTTCCATAATATAAAAAAAACTTTTAAAAATTCTTAAAAATATTTTTTTTGTTCAAGGATACTCTATGTCTACTTCACTAAATCTGAACTTTGGATTTTGCTACATTATGTTCAACACTGATATGTCTAGAGTGTCAGTGTATGAAGACATGAATTTATAATCCACCTCTCTCCACCCTCTGATCTTATTTTTCCTTTTTCTATTTTAACATAGACCTGACTTCTAATTGGTTAATCCAGACATGCCCACAAGTATATGTTTTAATTCTGACATTAGGCTTCCCCCCACCCCTTTTTAACTTTCATAAGAGATAATGATTTGTTTTCAAATTTTCCAAATAAATAATTTTTATATGTTATCTACCATCAACCGATGAGGAATGATTAAAGTTCTGAAACATGAAAGTTTTTGTGTAGCGATGTAAAATGTGTTTATTGTAATCTATTATAATAAAAATATTTTAATAATATTATATTTTGCTTTACGTTTGTATTGGGCATTTTTTAAAAAGTAAATGCTAAGAACTGTGGATCCTAAATTCATCTATTCTTTCTCTTAAGATATATAAAACGTTAAACATTTTTATTTTTAATCTTAGTGAATGCCCATTTTTGAGTAGACACTCCAGTTATTTATTAAGCAGTATATTCCTTTTCATCGACTGGCCTGTATATTTGAAAAATCTTATTACTGAAAAATATGTGTTCAGATCCTGCCAAAGAGTGTATATTTTACTTTACTTTTATGACTTTGAAATAATTTTAAAGTCATCAGTATTTGTTAGTAATAAAAATATCATAGAGAGTTATACGTAAAACTGTTTATATATATATATATATATATATATATATATATATATTTTACACAGATCATTAAGACTGATTCTAAATGCTTTTTTATCATAATGAGTATTTGTAAATTTATTAATTTTCAATTTTTGTTTACATGTATGGTAAAATATTTTTTGTAAAATAATTATCCCTTAGTTACTCTCTTTATTTTGTTTATCTTACATTATATGACAATATAATCACCATTGGTGACTAGTAAAATTTGTACAATTTTCACCATGGGTAATTTTCTTGGAAAATGAAATCATTTGAATAGTTGAATTTCATGGGCATGGTAGTATGGCAGGAGTTTTGTTGCTTAGTAAAATAGATTTTGTATTTAATATACATTCCATTCGGTATTTATCATTTCACCCACGAGAAACGAATATGGCACAAGGCCGGTTTTATTGTGGGTTTCTCCGAGCCCGTAGGCTTGGCCAAAAAAATAGCCTTTGAAGCCGATTAGACGGGTTCAGGCCCTGTCTACCTCCTCGGACGAAACCTTGCCCTTTGGCAAAGCCTCGTCCGGGTTCCTCTCTGCTAATGCAGAGAGTTCGACAGGAGGCGTGCGCCGTCAAAGACCGCGAGACGCCATTCCATTCCATTCATATACACAAGCAGTTTATAAATATCTGAGTAACTTACTTTTGACTTTGAAATTAATATGATGTAGTCAGCATTTTAGGAATTATATTTTCTTATTACACACTTAATGAAACTATATGTATGGCTATTATATTCCCTTTCATACCAGTATATGGATCTACAGATACATTGTAGGAATCAATGAATCAACAACTTTAAATTTAATTTTTTTACAAAATGTTTTACTGTACTAAACTACAATTTTTAATGCATTACATTATACTATGAACAACATAAATAATTTAGAACAAAGAGAAACCTGTTTTGTTTTTTTACAACTAGCTTATGTATATAACAAATTTATAAAAGTAAAAATAGAATGCCAAAAAAAGTTCAAATTCAAAATCCCATTAATAGTTTATTAAAACTGAACAAAAATAAAACTTTAAATGTCTATATATTTTCTATAAATAGAATGAAGTCCATTTCTGCTCATTCACATCCTGGACCACAAAAACATGGACGTCTCCGAAATAAGCCTTTCTGTTTAACAGTAGATAAAAATCATTTCAATGGCTCACAGCCCTTTAAACAACTTTAAATGTACATTATATTTCAACCACTTTTATCCATTGTCATAATTGTATTTGATATTGAAAAGCAACTTTATATCTTCACTTCAAAAAAGTGAATTTTCATTGCAAGTTGATGAATCAATAGTCTTGGATAACAACACTTTGGTTTGTTAATTTGATGAAAAACAGTGCAAACTGAAATGTTTTTACCAATACTTTAGCCATTGATATAAAAGGCATCTTTCTTTTCAAGTTACTTTGAAAAACATAACATACCATTGACAAATAATGTTTCTTGTGCAACAAATGGCACACCAACAACCAGAGCTTTTCAATATGTTTAAAGTAAGAAATTTACAAAATTTTGTGTTCATTACTTGATTCATTGGCAGTGTCTTGTTGCAAAACAAACAAGTTCTAGTTTGCATTTATCTTTGAATATTGTAATAAATGCAACTAACAAAATCAAATCTAATGCAAAAAATAATTATGAATCAAGAATTTCATATTTTCGATCAAAAAATGATCTTACTATTAATGAATTGAAAAAATATAGCCATCATCTTGATGCATTCAAACATGGCAAATGTTTTTTGAGATTTTACCAATCTAAAAGGGGATGTTTGAATATAAACTCTATTTAATGCTAATATATTTGAAGTGGAGCTATTGCAATTAAAATATGACACTAAGAGAGAAATTTGCAGAATTGTGGAAGAAAGAGTTCTTTGTTTCCAAGAATTAGGTTGGTGCAAAAATAATGTCGTTTTTTGACGTTCAACTTAACGTCAAAAAACGACATTGTTTTTGCACCAACCTAATACAATAAAAACAAATATAAAAGATTTAGTTATTAGCAAGCATCAGCCACAATTCTTTCATTAAAAAATTAAGTATTAATTATTATTTTTTCTTATATAAATTTATGATTTCATTTTATATCTTTAGGTTAAAAATTTATGAATTCTCAAAAGAGGAATATTGCTAGAGCTTGAAAAAGGCAATTACAAATTTATGAGGAGGTGCTGGAAAATTCTCAGCCTAACTATGAAGACCCTCCCACCTCCCAAATATCTGCTGTTTATCAGGCAGAATACTTTTCAACATCCCCTTCGTATTTTATCAGTTACTTTATTTTAATTCATTTTTTTTTTTTTTGCTATGCTGTAAAAATATTTTCAAATTTTATGTTGGACAAGTAAAATAAAAGGGAAAATAAGTCCAGTTTAGAATTATTCTAGTATGCTTATCACACTCCTGGAGTCAAAAAGCAGTATGTAGCAAATTTCAACTCAATTTACCTAGTTATTTTCTTGTCTATGTAATCTGGACAGATATTTATTAATCGTTATGAAATATCCTTTGATGGATTAGAAAACAATGATAATCTCAAACTTCAAGTATTTTAATTCCCTTAAGAATATTTTAAAATTTTCTCTTCAATGACTATTAGTTTTATAACAAATATTGATTAATCTTAAATAAAGGACATTTAACATCACAAATTTGTATTTCTCAATTCATATTGTTGAGCATATAAATCTTTGCCTTGAATATTGTGAAGCTTATCTAAATTTACAAAGTGATGCCATTGTTAAATCTTTTCCAGTTGCCCTACAATGCTCGTGATTTGTCATTACCAATAAAATGGGCCATTTCAAACAAGTTGCCAGTTGATGTGTTCCTTGTGCTTACTGATTGCCGTGAATGTATAAGTGACATTTCCCCTGCAGAGGCTCTGAAGCAGTACAGGAAGGATATGAATCTCCCGGAGGCTAAGTAAATTCATTGGATATACTCTTTGTTGTCTAACTGATAACCTGACCCTTTCAGCTCATGACAAGGCCATACCTATATAGGTACGGCCTTGACTCCTGACCTTTGTTGATATTTAATAATTGTCTGTTTCTCAAGTTTGCTGCTTTCACAAAGCATTTTTTTTAGTCGTCTTTTAGTAGACTGATAGAGTATATAAAGGTAACTCATTTTTCTCTTACTTGACTTTGCCACTGTGTCTCGTGATTCATTTACACACTTGTCAGACTTTTTGACCTTCACATTTTGTTAACTAGGCTAACAATCTTAAATACTGTATTTTTAGGTGTGGCATCTGTAACATTTGTAATAGCTCAGTAGTTTGACACTTACTTGCATTTGTGGCTATATAGTTCATCTTCATGCCACTAAATTTTGAACCATAAGCCTTGTACTCTTCAACTATGAAGGGTACACATTTCATGGTTCAAGGCTTAATCAACTAGATCCTAAACTAAACTACTATTTTTATTCATTTCAGTTTCTATCTTTGCAACAAATTAAAACTAATAGATTGAATTAGGATCAAATATGGATTATAATCCAACAGAATGATAGGATTAGGAACAAATAGGAAACGTTTATCAATCTAAAAGTTTCGCTTTTAATAAAGCTTCATCAAAGAATAAAATACGGAGGAGAAAAAAAAAATCTGGTATTTTTAATTTCTGTGTTGTTTATTTTTTGTTGGTTAAGCAGTCTTAATGTGCATCTTTCTTATTAAGCAGTGTTTGTATATAATTCATGTGTGTAAGTGTATCATAATGCTAGTTTGTCTACGTGGGATTTAGATGATAATGTATATTTGTTTTTGTGTGCATGTGTGTGTCTAGTTGGCATTTTTACTTATGTATGGTAGGTGTCAACATGTAGATTTAGGGATGTTTTGTGTAAGGGTAAAATATTTAGGTAACACCACTTGTAGTTGTGGTAGGTAGACATATTAGATTCTTTAAGTGTGGATTTTATAAAAGCTGGTGATATAATGAAATGTTTGACATTTGTTTATAGACCATAACATATTTACCAGAACTTCATCAAATTATTTCCTACAAAAAGTATTATGTTCTTTCTCAATTAGTGTGGCATTTATAAAATCAAAGTTATGGCCAGTTTTGTTCCTGTGTATTATGAGTGAGTTTAAAAGTATCTGTTATGTTCATAGATGTGGGCTTTTAGATTCCTAGATGTTTCGTCAATGTAACTTTTCCTACATTGTAGGATTTTTATTTCATCCCTGCATTTGATGTGGTGTTGGATATATTTTTTCCTAACTATATCTCCAATTGTCTTGGAGGTGTTGGTAAAGATGTTAGAGATAACTAATTTATTTTCAAATTTTGTTGATAATGTTGGAGGGTAAAATTATGAATTTTGTGTTTTTGTTGTCAAAATTCTTCAGAATTAGATGTTCTGATTCCACTCTTTATATTTAATTTTTCTTTTCTTTCAGATATATCAACTGTGCCATGTCAACTAACCGACTGCGGTTTGCTGATCCTTCTGACAATGGCATGCTGGATATTGCTGGTTTTGATGAAAATGCTCCACGAGTGATCCATGATTTTGTGCTTGGCAACCTCTGACCTTTCACTATTAGATCTTTTATTTGTGTTTCCTACCACCATCACTGCAACCACCGCTGTGTATGTCACCATTGCTACACTCTAACTTCCCATTTACTTTTCCTTCTTCCTCTGACCACCAAGGAGGCTCTCAGCATTATGACCTATTTGTTGCAGCAGCAGGAGTTGTCATCTACATCCCCTTGCCTAGCTATTGCCTACTATTATTTTATAGGCTACAACAACTGCACTTTATTTATTATTTTATTATTATAGCCACAGCAACAATAACAACAAATATTCTGTCCCATTAGCTGTTGGTTTGGTCATCTCAGGTCTTTTTTTAATTGTGATAAATTTAATATTTTCTTTCGTTTTTTGAAAACAATATTTAAAACTAATTTAATTCTTCTTAAAATTTAAAAATGTTAAAATAAAAATAACAAAAAGTTTATGGTGGCTTAAAATATACACATATATTTAAAAAGAAAAAACAAAACAAAAAAACACCAATAGTCTGAAAGAAAGCAGTGCAACATGAAAATAATTATAGTTATTTCTTTTGGTCATATCAATAATTCTGGTCATACACACACACACATATATATATATATATATATATATATATATATATATATATTTTGCTAGTGATCTACATGGCTGTATTTTTCTGAATGCACCATCAAACCATTCTGTACAGATTTTTGTATGCTCAACCTTGAGTTCTGCTATAATTTAAAATTTTCTTTCATGAAAGTAAAGGAAGCAAAATATTAAATTTTAAATGTGAAAATGTCCTTCTGCTTCATAAATTCTCTTTAAATGGGTCTTGCGCAAAATGAACATGTAATATTTTGAAGTCATACATTTCTAAAAAGTAATAAATTCATAAGCATTTAAATAGCCTCAAATTTTAAATAACTTCATCCAATTCTTACTGGCAATTAGTTCAGAAGTCTTGAAATTAGTTTAGAAGTTTATTGATTGTGAACTGATTATGAAACTTAAACTTTTACATATGGTAAAAAAAAAAAAATCCCCCCATAAATTAGCATATCATTCTTCTTATTTTTACTACTACTACTACTATTATTATTATTATTATTATTATGATGATGAAAGAACATAAAGTGGAGAGTCGGTCTGTTTACTCTACTTCATTAAGTATGATTATATAAAATATTCACATATTAAATACTATTAAAACGAACAGATATCTGTTGTATTTGGGTTTGCATCTCTCAGCTGAGCTCCATACAATTTTACTTGCTGATCAGATATTTCCTAATTAAAATTTTATAAGTTATAATTCAAAGGAGAATTTTTAAATATGAATAATGAATTTGCCAAATATCAGAGAACGACTTGTTCCAAATTTATTCTGAATTACTAATTAAAATTTAAACATGTTTGAATTAATAACTTATCAAATGTCAGAACTGGGAATCCTTGGCTTTTTTCATGATTGTCATGTCAATTTTACTCTCCTAACAAAACTTAGAGATGCTGTTGCTAAGGTTACTACTGATAACATTGTTGTAACATATTCTTGTGAAACTGCCACCAGAGAGAGAGAAAAAAAAAGAAGCTTTTCCATTTTTTTTTTCTATTTTTCTGTTATTTTTGTTTTGTTTTTTTTTTTTCTGATTTATTTCCATTGTATGCATTCCCAAATATTGTATTATGGTACCAGTTGTTGTTGTTGTTGTTGTTGTTGACAAGCTGGGTGATGTATATCTATTTATATGCATGCTTGAGGCTGCTCTCCCTTTGGTCAGCCATTTTTAAAAAAACATTTCTCAATAGAAATGATAAAAAAAACAATCATTAAAACTTCATTTTAAGAAAGTTTTAAAAAGTAAAATTATTTCGGCACAATTTTATTTTGTTGTTTTTTTTTTTTAGAAATCATTTGAGGTTTTTATATACAGTTGAAGTGTAGAAAATGTTTAAAATATTGGAGGAAACTAAATTTATCATTTATTATTTTGGCAATTCTTTTATAAAAATGTATATCTGCATCTTTAAACTATTTGTTATTCTTTATGTGGTCAATTTAAACTGCTTTCAGCTATTTTAAGTAAAAGTTTAAAGCTATATTTAGCATTTTGATGGTGAAAAGAACCGTGAAATAAAATCTATAGATAAATTACATCATTCAGACTGACGGGCTTTTTTTTTTTTTTTAAGAAAATTTAGTAAACCATGCTTTTCTCTAAATAGGTAACTTAAAGCATTTTTATTACAAATTATCAATAACACTAATAAGAATAGAAAAATAGCCTTTCAATGAAACCATGAACAGCAATTATTATTATGTCTGTTTAATGTGATATGGCATCTTATGTCACTATTGTTTAATCTTGATTGATACACTTTGTTTTAATAGAGCTAAATGCTGACTCATTCCAAGTGTTTACCTCAATCATGTGTTACAGAAAATAAATTTGCTTTTGCAGGAAATAAATATACATAACAAGAGTATTGTAGTCAATTGTTATATTTAAAATGTCTCCCAAAAATTCTATTCTAAAAAAATAGTTCTTAAACATTTTTTTAATTTGCTGGCAAATTTAAATGATCTCAAAAAAATAAGTTGTAGATTTGATCTGTTTCATACTGATTAGCAAAAATAAATTTCAGTAAGCAAATTTTTTTTCAATTTCCTTTCTTTACTGTAGGTGTTAAAATATTCTCATCTACTTTTTCTAAACATTCATCTTTGTACATATGTCTAATCTTATGTCTATTAAGAGAACATTTATTATTTATTTGAGAATTTTAATATGTTATCTATTATATTTTCAATATTCTTATCTATTTTCATGCTGTCATCTGATTTTACTGAAATATCCCCCAGCTTAAATTATTATTCACGTCATAAATTTCCCATTTTTATAACTAGTTTCTCTCTAACCACTAACTAGTCTAAATTTCTTATTGAAATTCCACTGCCGTTCAGTATTTCTGCCTCTTTTGAGGTTAACTTTTCCCCTCTACACTTCATGGTTGCTTTCAACACTTTCCATATTTAAATAAATAGTGCCTGAACACCATTTGCAGCCTTTTTCATTAGATGATAAATGCTTCCTCGGGTGAAGGGCTCACAAATATAACAATATATAGTAATGCAACTCACTTTTTTGAAGAAACTTACTTGCTATAGATTTGAAAACCTTTCATCATAAAGATTTCATAGTTTAGATAAAATCTAATTAGTTTTTATGACTATATAACACTTCATTTTTATTCTATAAATCATTACAGTTTTGTAAATTTACATTGTCTTGATTTTGTAATGAATGACTTTATAAGGTTATTCCTGTCATTAAAAATGCTATAGCTAAAACATTTATATTTTCTCCATCTTCTCTCTCTCATATGTTCTATTTATTGAAAACTTTTCTCATAGGTACATGCATTCTGCCAGTCCATATTAACTATTAATCTATTAACCTCATCTAAAGTTTACATTCTAAAATCAGATTTTGAGTACATTCTTGATTTTAACCAGTGATTTCCAAAATTTTCATTTAGAACTCCATTTGCATAAATGATTTTTCAAACATCTATTCAGAAACAAACTAATAATTGTTTTTTGCTTTTATTTTAAAAAAAAATATTGTAAATATGCAATTATTATTATGAAGTATCTAACTGGGCTCTGTCCATTAATAATGCCCCAGATTTTCAAGAACCTTATCAATCCAGTCTGATAGTTAAGACACAACTTGTTCTAACAAATTGAGGAGATTATGTTCATAACAAAGAAAATTCATTTGTTGCAAATTTTTCATGCTGAATCTTATATTTTCAGCTTGGCTCATTAAACCTGCAAAATATAATACAGACTTAATATTTGCAAATCTAGGAAAACCTAAGTTTGGAATCATAGTGTTTAGATTGATCTTACTGTTACAATCAATTTTAAGTAAGCAGCAATTTGCCAGGATGATTATTAAATATGAAAATCAGTGATTTCAGTTTTAAAAAAAATAAAAAAGCAAATCTTTCAAAGCTACTAGCATTTAATGAGTTGTTCGATGCCAAGATAATTTTCAGTGATTCATTATATTACACAGTCCTCCATTGATATTGGATGTGGATTCAAAGATTACTCAGTTGTATTGATTAAATCTGTACAGATTAAGTGGGGATGGCTTTTGCTTAACTTTTAATTTTATATCCTTCTCTCTTATCAAAATTTAGGAAAAGAAATTACAAGCAACCATAAAGAAATTGCCAGAAACATTTTCTGATTTAAATGTGTAAGTGCCTTATGACAAAGATAACAATAATAGTGTCAATTGGATTCAAAGAATCTCAGGAAATGCTGGCAGAAAAGATAAAAACCAGGAAAAAAAAATGATCCAGATTGTTTACATTCAGTTGCTCATTTAAATTTGTTAGCTCTGAATTTGTGTATCTCATTTCTATAAGCTCATGCTAAATTTTGCTAGTTATTGAAGAATAAAATAAGTATAAAATTTGAAACCAAAACTTTTACTGTACAGAAAATCAAATTTGTTGTTTGATGTAAATTTGATAAAATAAAGGCTCTGATAAATGGTAGATGTTTTTGAGATTTGATTAATTTTTTTCAAATTTGAACTTTCTCTTTTTTAAATATTTTATTTAAATTCTATTTTTGTTATGTAGCATTCCTTGTTTATGCTGTTATTAATGTTTTTACAAGTTACAGTTCAGTTGAAATGTTATAAGAGGAAATAGATTAGAAGGATTTTAGATATTTATCCCTATTAAATTTACACTTTTAATTTGATCTTCCTTAAATTACTACATTCAGAATTTCATCACAAATTAAGTTTTCTCTTAAAGGGAATTCTGGACACAGTAAAATTTTCTGAATATTGTTAAGTTTCTCACCTGAAAGCTTTTATTGTCATGTTAATCTAATTATCTTTTATCTTAATCATTGTTTTCTATTCCCTACTTGTTAGTGAAAGTCATACAAAATCTTCTGATTATTGCCTCATAACAATGATGAATGTTTCTGACATGAGAACTTTTCTAATATCCGGAACTAAATCAGTGCTTGCATTATTACAATCTTCAATAACTAAATTTTTATTTATACTTGTTTAGGCTTTTGTACAGTAATTTTGGAGGACCTGAAATAACACTTGACTTAATAAAATTTTCTACTTTTTCTAGAAGAAAAACTGTCCTAAATCTTTCATATTCTACCTCAAACTTGTTCATATCATGTATTCTTGATGCATTACAAATATTGAGATGCAAATTCATAAACTTTTTACTCAATGGTTGCTAATTGTTTCCATTCAGGAATTACTTGGCCTTAGAAATCTGACTTAAGTTTTTGAGAATGGCCAAAGTTTTAAGAAACACAGTAAACATTTTATAATTGTGGAAATAGTAAATACACAAAATAACTTTTTAAATTTGAAAATTGCAGCAGGTTTTAAAAAAAAAAAGAATTTGAATAATTTTGTACTTGTTTTTTTATTTTCATTTTGTAGTATATACATTTGCAATATAAATTTTCTCAGTAACTGACAAAACATGACATTTCCAGAAGACTATTGTCCTTGAATTTCTCTTAATGCTGTTAATTACATTTTTACAAAAAATTGAGTTTTCATATTATTATTGATAGATATCTCATGAACAATGAGATGTAACAGGGGAGATTACTTTTTAAATAACTCATCAAATTAAAACAAATTGATTATTCTTTAACTGATTTAATTTTTAATTTCAATTTAGCTTTTAGTTGATAATCAAAAGACACTAACTTGTCTCTTTCATTTTTATTTACATTGAAAGGGTTACTCTAACCTGAGAGGTTAACATTTACAGAAAAACTTCATCAATTTCCTTTTGAAACAGTTTTTACTAATAAAAAGCTAACATAATTTTATGTTACAAATTGTGCTAGGAAGCCTTTTTATTTTGACAAATCTTTGCTTAGTATTTTTTACCTTGCTTCATAATTGAAATCTTATTTCAAACTTATAGGAATTTTTAGTATTTTGAATGTTATAAAATGATAGTATAAAAAGAAGTTACATCAGTTATCAATTATTGATGGTTATAAGACTGTTATTGTGTTAAAGCGATAATCTTTTCCAAAAGGCAAGGTAGATATTAGATTATGCGACTATAGTTATTAATCATTCTGTTGAAAATGATTATTTTAATCTATTTCCTTTATTAATACAACTTTAAGCAATTTCAAAAATTCTAATTCTACAAAAAGAATCTGAAACCTTCATATAAAGGCTTTATCTTCTCATTTATAAACAAGAATTTTTCTAATATTTTTAGTTCTTTTAGTTTTTGACTTACAAGTTTCCCCAATTTTATTTTAAAAGAATAGAATATTGTGTGATGATAAATGCTGAAATACAGAAGAATAGTATTTCTGTTGACAGTGAACATATGTTAACAAGTAACTACTTTTTTTTTTTTTTATTTTTCTTATTTCTCAGCTTGGAAACCTATTTTGCATATTTTAGTAAAGAATTTAAAAGTTGCTTCACAAAACTAAAAAAATAAATATTAAACTTTATTAATAATAATTACTATATAAACATATATTAAACACCTTTTTGTAAAGAGAGATTGTCACAGCTCATCTAGTAATAAGTGGACTTTAATTAAAGCTTAGGATTCATATGTTTGAAATATAAACATCTTTCCTAAGCCTATAACCACTGAAATGAGTTATATACACCCAGTTGTCCCGTATACTCAATGGTACTAATATCTCTGTTTTGGGGGAAAAAAAAACTGTTTTATAATTATTATATCTATGTGTACAACTTTTGTGCCATGGATTTTAAAACTTAAACACCAACTTGAATTAAGTTATTTTTTACTAAAGGAACCAGAGCTTATCAACTGATTTAAATAAAACAGATTGAAAAACTAAACAATTTTTAAACTTGGCAACAAGTGAATTACAATGTGAATTCTTAAGCAATTCGTTATTTAAATAAATGATATAAACATCAAAAAAACTGATTATGCCTAAAAGCCACTTGGATGACTGGAAGTGCTTAATATAAATTCATTCACTTTAAGATGAAAATCAAAGTGAGCCTTCCTTAGTACTGAGAACATATCTTGATAGCTATTTAATAAATGCTCAGCTATTGGTGACCCAGATCTATTAATGCACTTGTCCAAATCGTCCTTCTGAATATTGGCTACTACATGCTGATTCATCCTTGATTCCTACCTCTGACTTCAGCATCATACTGACACTTAAAATTATAAAGAATAGAACTAATATATTGGGAAGGTAGGACATCTTTTCAGATTTATCTCACCATTGGTTGGACAGCATTATAATGCATGGATTGGCAGATTTTCACACCAGCAGAAATTTATTAAGCAAACAGCCACTCTTTTAGCTGTTTTTGCACTAATGCATGTTTCTCCCAAGACTCCATTCTTGGACCTACTTTATTCTTAATTTTCATCAATGACCTTCCTAATGACATCAGTTTTCAAGTTGGTATCTGTGCTGATGTCACAACAGTTTACTCCTGTCTCAATAGGAAGTCTAATCAGTTTGATAAGGTGAAATTAGCAACTAATCTATAAAAAAAAAAATGACCTACAGTTTGTTGTTAACTGGGGCAAGGACTGGCTTGTTAACTTTAATGCCTCCAAAACAAAACTTCTCTCTGTTAATCAGCTGAGAGACTCCTTTTGGCCTCCCATCAGCATGGTTGATGCTGACCTTCAGGAGAGTGACTTGTGCCTTCTCAGGCTAACAGTCTTGGTTGACATGAAGTCAAAAGATTATATTGAATCCATTGCTAGGTCTGCTGATAAGAAATTTGGTTCATAGTGTCATGCTAGATGAATCTATCTTACATATTTATAAGTTTACCATTCATCCATTCTTTGAATATTACTGCCAGATATCATCCGGTGCTCCTGCTGTATATTTAGAAATTCTTGATAAACTCCAAAGAAGTATCAACAATATTATTGACCTGACCTGACATATTTGCATCGGTCACTTTCCTACCACCATAATGTAGCTTCTCTGTGCCTTTACTACAAATATTTTCATGGTAATTGTTTGGATAAACTCTTTGCTACGGTATCTAAACTTTATGAATTTAAGTGCAGCACTGATTGGTGGCAAAGTCTCATCAATTTACAGTTGAATTGGTTAGATGTAACTGCAAGTTCTATGCTAACAGTTTCTTTTCTCACACATCTTGATTGTGGAACTCTCTTTTGGTTCCATACTTTCCAGCCAACTTTGATCTTCAAAGATTTAAATGCAACGTCAATCATTATCTACTGTCTTCTTCATGGTTCTTCTGTTGTTCTCCTTGATAATGTTTCTTTTTTTTACTTATTCTTTCACTCCAGTAACCCCTTGTGTCTTAGTGGCTTTACTGCCTTGCATGGGGTGAAATGATTAAAAAAAATAAACTAACATCACCAATGATTATAGACAAGACACTTCTAAGGGCCAATTAAATAAGGTTTTATAATTTTGAAAGTGTTTCTTGTCTGATCCTGAATTTGAACTTGATCTCTCAATTCTGCTTTCTGTGTTTGTTCCACTATTTTGTTAAAGAAAAAAAATGACATTATTTCATATTAAACTTTTTATTTGTATCTGGCTTTAACTATTCTCGCAAAATATCTTATTGCAAATAAATAAATCTAGTGTTTGTGTTGATAAATTTAAGAATAGATAATTGTTTTTATATTTACATAATTAGTTTATTAAACCCATATTTGAGACAAAGATTATTAAAGATATTGATTAGTGAGTTATGTTTGTAATAGATGTAATTCAAATTTAAACTTTTTTTTTTTGTTTTTTTTTCTTTGACTTTCAGTTGGAAAAAATAAAAATTTGATTTGATAAGTATTAAAAAGTAAATGATAAAATACAAAAAAAAATTTAATTTTGTTCAGAAGACAAAATTTTTTTAATGAAAAACACTGATGAGCTTAATTTTATTTTTTTAAATCTAAATTTTATTAACTTTTTTTTACAAATAGAGAAAAAGCAATATCAATAGACCATATAACTATTGAAAAGTTCAGATTTGATGAAAGGAGCTATCTTTCCACCAGAATTTTTTTTGGGAATCTTTTAAATCTAAAATTTTTCTCTATTCCACTCTCATAGAGGGTATATATATATATATATATATATATATATATATATATATATGATAATGTTTTTAATTTTACATATATTTATGGATTAAAGTGCTCAATATCAGGGATAGAACTATATAAAAAAATATTTAAACAGAAATCAACATTCACTTTAAAAACAAAGAAACTATGCAAAACAAGACATCCTTTAAAAAAGTAACTACATGAACAGCAATAATTTTTTTTTAAACATAAAGAGATAAAAAAATCACACTAAAAATTTGGAAAATAAAAAAAGTTTTCATTAGTCTACAACAATTTCCCAAAACTAAACTCTGGGGGAGAAAAAGCTATAATTACCTTCCCAGATGAACACAAACTACTAAAACTATTGACTTTTTCAATGGGAAGACAAAAAACAAATTTTACTGTTACTTGAAAACAAACATGGATAAACAAAAAATTAAAATAATTAAAAAATTTAATCCAGTGGTTGGCTTTAAATAATAAACAAGTTAAGGTTTACATGATTCTTAACACATTAAACACAAATAAATGGCAATAATAAAAACTATCAATTATAATAAATTACAAAAGTTAACAAACAACACTAAATAGCCAAAAAAAAAAAAAAAACTTTGCCAGATCCATAATTATTTCCACTGTAAAAAGAAATTAGAATAATTCAAAACATAACCATTACCACCCACCAAAATAACCGTTAGGTGAAATACATTTGAATATCACACACAGCATCACTGACCTGTATATATAAATAGTTGAGCAAAACACAATGCATATGGCCTGATGATTTGTATAAGCATGAAACAGACTATCACTTTTGGGTGTTGACTTCACTATATCAATATATATATATATATATATATATATATATATGTGTGTCTGTTTTGTTATAAATCAGCCAAATCTTCTGGTGGAATTTTAATGATTTGTATTTTTCTCTTAAACCAAATTAGAAGGTTTGCTATTTTAAAATGCTTTTTTTTACAAATGCATTCATTATAGCAGGTTATAATAAAATAAATAATAAAAAGATGATTTCAGTAAAAGCAGTTTTTTATAAAATTTAAAAACAAATATAATCTGTTTATATAATCTTACATTTTCATTTTTAGTCTGTAAGCCATAAACTTACATGTTTTTAAAATTACTTTTTTAACTGCAAGAAATAAAATTTCAAAAAAATATGTAAACAAAAAAAAAAAAAATTAAAGAACAAAGAACTCTTAATTTTGTTTATCACTTTGGTATCAATAATTGAAACCATATGTGTGTGTATACACTAAAACTATGTTTACATGTAAAAATGCTTAGAAAATATATTTAGCCTGTGTATATTTAAGTTCTTTTGCACAAACTCAGAATCTGTTGCTCCTTAAATTTTTTTTTTTCAAAAGAATTTTCAGCTCTGAAATTTTCAGTACAATTTTGGAAAAATTGGAAACCATAAAAAGTAAAGATGAAATTTGTAAAGATAAGTGCACTAGTCAGGACAAAGCAGATTATTTTCTGCCATTATGAAGTGAAAAAGAAATTATAACCAAGAATGTTTTTTTAAGTTTCTAGCAAAATTTCCATTTCTTTTAATCTGATGTGAGTTCAGAATAGAAATAGAAATTAGACTTGAATCAAAATATGTGCAGCCTAAACAATTTTGCCTCTTGAATTCTTTTTGGTCATCCAAATATGAATTAACAGCTTAGTTAATCAGGCTTCAGTAATTTATTGTATTTAATGTCATGTGAAATGTTTTTTGATTTTCCTTTATAAGTTTATCTTTTCTAAAACAAAACACAAATGTAGTTATTAGAAAAAAGATTTTTCAAAAAAAATTTTTGTTACATAAATTTCATATCCAATTATCATTTGCAGCTTAACAACTGCAATATGAATTTTATTTTCTGTAAAAAAATTTTTTGTTTAAAACCTTTGCATAGATTCATCAGAAACTTATAGCAACTTGATTGGGCAAAAATTGCAAATCAGGCATTTTGTCTTTAGAAATATTTCCAATGGAATAAGTTCTTCATTTACTCAGAAATATTTACTTTTTTACTATTGGAAGATGATAGTTTAAACCTCTCCTAGATCATTCATTGAGTCATGTTTTATTTAAGACATTAGTGCCTTGAATTTGTTGAAATTTTGTTATATTCATTCATTTCTTTCATTCATAGCTGTAATTAATAGTAAGAGAATTAAAAAATTTAAGATTTTATTCAAACCAACTGTATTCCATCTACTCTTTTAAATATATCTACAAATTTTATAAAAAAATTGATTATTATTATTTATATCATAATATAAATAATAACAACAGAATAAATTTGTCATCTTCTTCTCCATGTATATAGAAATCATAATATAGAAAATTTTTTTTTTTTTTATATCAATAAAAAATTAATTATCTTTTATAAATATATTCCACTTCCTTATGAAAGGTTTGTTTTATATAGAATATATTCATTTTCTTGCATTTTTGTAACCATTTTTATACTTTGACCTAATGTCTAATATTGATATAATGATTTTGTATTATTCAATTCCATTTATTTAGTAGTGGACTAAATAATTTTTACAATTTGTAAAAAAATTATAATTTCTTTGACATTTTCTAATGTTGGAGCATGAGACAAAACCTTAGATTCTACCATATGTGTTAATTTATCATATATATATATATATATATATATATATATATATATATAGTGGAATAAATTTTAAACTATTATTATATGCCTTTAAAATCTGATTCAATGATACTTATCAGAAATATTCTTTTTCTTTTGTTTTTTAAAATCCACATTATTCATATTTAAAATTATATCAGAACCAAGTTTAATACAATTTATTTTAATCTACTTTTCTCAGAGGTATTTTTAAAAATTACAAATTATCATTTTTAAATGTAGCATGTTGTAAGATTTAATTAAACAATTTTCTGACTTATTCCCTTTAAGTTATTCACGGTTCTTTTTATCTTTTCTTTTTTGTTTACTGGCCATTTTGTTGTTAATGCCATAAATTAAAACTTTTCTTTTTAAAAAAAAACATTTATACAATCCTAAAGCTAAAAATTTTTCATTAATAGGCAAATTTTAATTCAAACAATGGAGAAAATTAATAGAAATGTTGTATATGGTAATTTTTAGTGAAAAATGTCTTTTTATATTTCATTTGGTGCTGAATCTTTTATTTTTGTCTTTTCCCCCTTTTTTAAGAAATGATTCTAAATTGTTCTTGATACCATTTTGATGCTTGATTTCTCAGACTCACTCAACATTTTCTTCAGATGAATTTAAAGCAACCAATGGTTTTGCTAAACTTTCTCTCTCTTTCTTTATAATTTTTCCTCCTGTAAATATCAAAATGTCTGAAAATGAATGTATGTTATTTTTTAGAGTGCATAAATAAAACTGGAGAGATTTTTTTTTTACAACTTTACAAAATTTGTTCTTTTCTTGTATTTTGTGTCTAGATTTACAAGATTTTTATATTATCTTATATATTATTATATATAATACTAGCAGCCATAGTCAACTGGTCGATCAGAAAAAGCATTCAATTAGAATGGAAGCAAAAAAACATCATGTTTAGATGTAACAGAGTCTATCTTCTTGAATTACTTTAAAGTACTTTCATTAAAAAAAACATTTTAATTTAATGCAGTTACTGATATAACAAGTAATCTGTATTTATTCAATCAAAGTTAGCCAAGGACATGAATGGGCAACATGAAGACCCACTTCAGACCACAATTATTTTGGAGTTTTGAAATTCAATTTGTCAGTGTGCTACCAGGGATGTAAAAGAGGATACATTTATAAAGCAATTGTTAAGTTTGATGAAAATTGGTCCAAAAAGATCAATGAAAAAAGAAAAAAACCAGTAAAAATCGCCATTTTCACTATTTACATGGGTTTTTCACTTATGGGTGAACTCAATTATCAAGAAAAATGACTGTTAAACAATTAACTTATTGTTGGTTACAAGTGAGTGAAGTTTGTTTAAAAATTAAGGAAATTCTCAGTTTAAAATTTGTGTTGAAATCGATTTTTTGTTTTTCACTAAACACAGTAATGTAGAAATAAAAATGAGGTATCATTGAGCTTAGGAGGGTAAAAGCAATTTAAGACTTGTTGCTAATGTAGACATTATATAAATGTTTTTAACTTTCATAAAAAACAACAGTTTCAAACATAGTACAATAAAATTATACTAAAATCAACATGTTCTCTTCAGCATATCTTTTCTGCAGAAGAAAATAAGCCTTAAGAGGTAAAAACAATTTCATGTTTCATTTAAAAAACAGAATCAGAATTCGATGTACAAACATAAATTTTCCTTTTTAAGAAAAATACAAGTCTGTCTTTTTATTCATTAAATTCTTTTAAAAATTTCTTCTTTAAATTAGAAGGATAATTAGTATATAAAAGTTAACAACACAATTTAAACCAGTGACTGCAATTTGTTTGTCAAAAAGAATCTTTTGCCTTCATAAATATTTTAAAATAGCAATATTATTACTTAAGAATTTTCTAGGTAAATAAAAATTGGCCGTTAATGAATTATTTATTAAATTATGCGAAATAACAGTTGAAGATACAAATTTATTTAAGAGATAGAAATCCTAATTAAATTTAAATGCTGATGATGTTCAATCAAAGGGAAATAACTCATTGTGCTTTTCGATATAAATTTTCTTAATTTCATTCACTATAAATTTTTGAAATCATTATTATTTTGATTGTTCCTTAGTTATGCGCTGATATAACTCATGAATAACGGTTTTGATTGCAAAAAAAACGTGGAAGAAAAAGATATATCAGCGGCACTGTTTGGTTTCAGTGAGAGAAAGAAACAGAAAGGAGGCAATAATGCTCTCCATGTGTTTAACATCTGTTATGTATCATGTTCATTTTTTGTGCCATGTGAGTAACAGTGAATAAAAAAAAAAAAAAATGTACTACAGCAACCTATCATGAGATTAAATCTGCTAGTAGCTGCATGCGATTGGTCTCTATAAATAGTTACAAGGGAATTAAGCTTGTATTTAATCAATACATCAAATCTATTTCGAGATATGAGAATTATAATGTTCATTATTGATAGATAGAATATTTACATAGTATGTCATTAAGATACGACATATGGACAAGCCTCATGCTCCTAAAATTGGCATTATTCTGGCCATTATTAAAGTTCTGTTCTGTATCTGATGGATTCGTTTATAACGCGACCACTTCTTGTTAGAATTCTGCCAGCTTCTAAATATGGCATCATTGAATTGGTCTGCTCAACAATTTCTAACAATTGGTTCTTCATAGTTGAATTAATAAGATATGAGTACTACTGATCTTTGGATGTCATTTTTTCTTGATGAGCGTGTAAATAGTTGTAAGGGAATTAACTCTGTATTTATGAAGACGTCTCAACATTTGCTTCAGTGAAATGGAAAAACTGGTCAATTTTAAAATTTTCATTTGTACCCTCTTACTTCTTTGAATGATGACCTGCTCATGATTGTTACTGCAATATTTGATTAAAGTTGTTAAACTCAGATATTTAATGACATAATAGGAGAAATTTTACAAGTATACTGCAGTCATAGAACTCATGATAAGCTTATTTATTCATTGGAAAATTCAAATGGAAAAAAAAAACCATGAAACTTTCATAGGTACTACTACTTAATTATAATTTTATTGTTAATTAAAAGAATGATTAATTTAATTTTGGTTAATGCTGAATTTAGTATAAAATAACTTTGAGTTCAAGTGAAAATATGTAGCAATGAATTTCACTTGAAGCTTTTAAAGCAAGATTAAATGTCCGTTTTCGGTTTTCACAGTAAAAAAAAAATTGTTTCTAAAGTATTTAGGGGCCCCATTTAGTATTTTTTTCATCATATGCTTAAGTTTAAGGGAATCTAGTGGGATCCTTTCATCATAAATGACTTCTATATCATGTTTACAGATAATGAACTTGAAAACACAAGGAGAATTACTGGAAAATTTGTATTTTTGAGTCGAGTATACAGTCTTTAATTTTGTGTCAATAGCTGAGGTTTAGAATTACAAATAAATAGCTACCTAAATGTAGGGAGAATTTTTATGGAACTAAGATTGACTGTTTTAGTTAAATTTATGAAAAATGATGCAAATTTGATTTCAAAAGAAATATATTTGAATATATTTGCTTCTAACTGAAGCATTTGATGGAATTTTATTGGAAGTTCACTATATGCTGGTAGATTTATCATCACCACAAATAGTTAAACAGAAAATCTTTAATACTTAAATACTTTAAACTATTTAAAATTATCTTAATCTCAATCTTCTAAAATTCCCTTGACCCCATTAATATTATCTTCTCATATGTTTCGTATGGTTTAATTTCTCACAGGTTTTTTGTTTCTCAACTCTATTCCACTTGTCATGTTTCAAAAGGTCATTTAATTTAGATATACTCTGAGATTTGCAGAGATAAAAATTAGATTTTATTCAGTGAGTTTTCTATAGTAACATTTTTTGCATAAAAATGTCCGTTACTTTGATTACTTCAAAAGGAATAGAAAATATTATTCCAAATCATCACATATACAAAAAGAGGAAAATATATTTTGATTTTAAAAGTATGTGTGTGTGTGTGTGTGTGCGCACGTGTTTATCATTTGTGATTTGGTGTTCTGTTCCTACTTGCAAACCACCAGTCTACCATTGGGTGACATGCCACTACTGTTTACCACTGGTGACCTGCTGTCGGATTTCTGGTCTGTTCCTCTTGGTAATGTTACCACAGGCGGATTAATGTCTAATAAATTCAAAGATGAGTCAATCTACTCACCTCTCCCTAACAACAATCTATTTATGATATTTATGTACCTGACTCTTCAATCAAACCTTTTTGCATCTCAATTATATTAAGGTTATGTGTGAACATTTCTATAACTGAAAATTTATGTAGGACATTTACATAACTGTTGTTATCTGGTAATCAGAGAAACTCTCTTAAGATTCTTGTTTTCTCAGTTACTATAATTTCTTTCCCTTTCTTTCTTGATAAAACAAATTCAAATCACATCTTGCTAGATTGATAATATTATGTTTCATTGGAATAAGATAAAGCTGGTGTTTAGGCTTTGTAACAAATAACATTTTGTCTTTGTAGAATCAGTATCAATTTTTTTTTAATCTATCCAGTAATTGGTTTATTAATAATGGACATAGATCAGTCTACATCAGTCTACAAATCTCCATCAGGATTGGTGGATATGGCATATTCAAAACGTTTTACAGAAATGCCAACTCAACCAACTGTAAAGAAACCAGGACAATTAACTCAAGACCAACTCCAAAAATTCTTCAAGGAGGTAAATACAGCAGGATTCTATCAATTTTTAATGAAAGTTTCTCCCTTAAAAATAAAGTTTAAAAAGTTGAATCCTAACAATTATTACACATCTATTAATTTTGATGTGTTACAATTTCCTACATCTCTTGTTAAGAATCTTACAGATAGAAAATATTTATTTTTATTTTTTTATGGTCATTTTATTAACTTCATAACACAATACAAGGACCCAGTGTACTTTCCAAAATCTGACCTCATCAAATTTTATTTTTGGAAGAACTTCTCAAGGTTGATAATTTTTTTACGGTACCCCCTTATATAATAGTTAAACATGTTTTTATTGACTTTTTTTACTATTCTTTTTAATCTGAAATGGTTATCATACTTAAAAAATTTTAGTTAAAAAATCATAAATTGTCTACATCTGCTGTAAACAGTTTTTTTTGTACCTTCAATTGATTTTTCATCTTTATTATTACTTTTTATGATTTTATTTTATTTGTGTGTTTATTTTCTGCAGAAAATTTGGGGATAAATTAATTTGTTGATTGGCAAACACATATCTAAAACTAATAATACTATTAAACACTTGTATTCCTAAATTCTTCCAAATTATTGTGTAAACTAAGGAACAATCATAAACTGATTTCTATGTTTTATTCTTCTACTGCTGCTTCTACACTTTTTTTTTTTTTTTTTTTTTACAAAAGAAACGTTTTGTCCAAGCAAAAAACACAAAAATACTACATTTTATTTGATTATCATTTGTCTAGGTCAATGGTTCCCAAACTTTTTAGACCATGACCATAAATACAATTTTTGTCTGGTCCGATGACCCTAAATAAGCGTATGTGAGATGACAAACTATTTTTTGACTGTTTTTTTAACCACCCACCATGAATTAAAATTTAACATAACACCAAAACTATGAATGAAACTCAGTATAACTGTTTTACATATTGTTAAGAGGAAAGATTGGAAAAACAATCTCATGTAAGAATTATTTATTTTACAGTTTAAAAAGAAAAAAAAGCAAATTTATCATTTGAAATTTTAAACTTTCAGCGGAAATAATTATTTCACCAGTTTTTTTACCAAAAATCAAATAAATAACAATTTTAGTAATTTTTTTGTATAAAAATCCATATGAAAAATAAAATTTTTATAATTTTTTTCCCAACTTTTTCCCCCACCTTTAAAAAAAAAAAAAATGGAAAGAACTACTGGGCAACTGTTCTGGTTTTAGATTTTGAAGAAAATATCATGAATAAATTTTACCAGTATCAATTTTCAAAATTCATATGCCTTTTTTTTTTTGTGGGGTGCGTGGTGTCAGATGTTTAAAAACATATAATCCTATATATTTTTTTTTTTTTTTTACTTTATATATTTTTTAATACATCCTGAAAAATAACTAAAATCAGGTTATTATTTGATTTTTGGTGAATTTTTGAAAAATACGTGCAAATCACCCATAATGAAATCTATTACAAGAAAATGGTTTCTGCTGAAAGTTTAAAATTTCAAATATAAAATTTGTTATTTTTATAAACTCTAAAACAAATAATTTTTACATGAAATTTTTTCAATCTTTCCTCTTAATACATAAAAAATATATTGAGTTTCATTGATATTTTTGGTGTTATCTGAAATTTTAATTCATGGGGGCATAAAAAACAGCCAAAAACTTTGTCATAACTACACTAATAATTCATTTTGATTCATTACATTGATTTACAATTGTATATTTTTATTGAGTGAATTCATATTACTAACATGCAATGTTTTTTAATAAAAAATTAAAAAAAAAGCAAATTTTCATAAAAAAATAGTTTATTACTTGAACTGGTAGTCAAAAGCCACAAAATTAAAAATGTTTTTTCAGTGACTACCATGGAACTGCTTCATTTTGTGAGAAAGATCTTCTGAGATGTGTTTGATGTTGATTACTAGAGCACAACATGTTGGAGATCTAAGTGGTTCCTTGCTCTAATCTTGATCATATCAAGACTTGAAAATCCTTGTTCATAGAGATATGGTGTCGGAAAAGGGAGAAGAGCTTTTCCAGCATCCCTTATCAGAATTGGCTTATCATTGAGTTAAATCCAAAATTCTGAATACGTAAGACTTTTTGTTTCTGTACTTGATTTTCTTGGAGGTCTATTAGTTCTTCTTGAAACCCTGGAATATCTTTACTAATGTCAGTGATGTTCATACTGAAAACATTTCTGATCCAGCTATGATGTCAACATTTTCTGGAAAAACTTGTCCATTTCTTCTTGAAGATTTTTCAGATGTCAAAAATGTTTTGATGTCAGTAAAGATATTTCTGATGAGATCTTTCAAGATAGAATTTAGTTCTGGAAAAACTGCAGTTTTTCTTTTAGCCAACTTTTCTCTCCAAAGAGCAATTTTTTTTCTTGAATGAGACAATTTTTCCCCAAATATCTACCATGGTATGATTTCAGCCCTTCATGTCTGAATTCAGTTGCATGAATACGTTGCTCAAATAAGCAAGCTTTGCCAGCCAAGCATTATTTTTAAAACAGTCTGAAAGTGCATGTTTTTTCTCAGACAGAAATATTTCAGTTTTTATTTCAATAACTCTTGCAAGAATCTATCCTCAAGATAGACAATGGACATCAGAGTGGAACAGCAAAACTTGATGTGATCCCATTTCTTTCTATATTGCAAAAAATATTTGAGTTTAAAGCCCTGGACTTGAAAGAATGTACAATTTAGATGGCATCATTTAGAACTTTATCATGACATAATGGTTTTCTGCTTTAATGTGAGTAACAAAACCTTTACAACATCCCATCATTGATGGTGTTCCATCAGTACACACTGGCAAACAATTCAACCAGTTCAGATCATGTTTCTTTAAAAAATCATTTATCATATTAAAGATTTCTTCTCCACTTGTAGTAGTTGTCAAATTATAACAGAAGATAAATTCTTCTTGAACGTCATATTCTCTCCTGTACCTAACAACAACTATCAGTTGAACATTACTAGCAACATCCAAGTTTCCAGATCATTCTTTCATCTCAGCAAAACTATATTTGAAAACCATCTCTGTATGGTAATGAAATATTGTAAATTACACATTTTTACAAGATCATCTGCAACCCTCAGAAAAACCCTCGTGACTCTATTAAGGGTCATAACCATAGGTTTGGGAACCCCAGGTCAAGGTAATATGTTGCTAAATGATATTTATATATTGTTTACTGTCTGGAAAATATAAATTAGAAATAGTTTATATCATTTTACAAAATCTCAAAGAATGTCTGCATTTGTTGAATGTTAAATAAATATATCAAACTATGTTAACAGTTTTATTGAAAGAAGTGACTTCCTTTTTTATTAAAAGTGATTTTCTTTTTTATTGAAAGGCATGATTTTTTTTACATAACTGCAAATGATAATCAAAAAGAAAACAGCAGCAAGAAACAAACATCCTTGAAAATAAAAATTTCTTTGTTACTGACAAAAAATAGAAAGATATTAAAAGAAAAAAATGCTTTGAATATTGTTCAATTGTTCATTATACAAAAGTATACTTATACCACTGAAGAATTCCTGTTATAAGCTTTCTTGCCATTTATGGAATAAATCCTCCAGTCAAATATTACATTTCTTGGCAAAATAAAATGGAAGTATAATTGATCTCTACCTTAAATTCTTGGATTTTTAAATGTATGAGAAAACTAAATAAAAGAATTAATGAGAGAAAGTAAAAAAGTATTTTTCAGTGAGAAAAAGGCAGTCCATGAATAGTAATATGTTCACAATTCAAAATGATTTACACAAGTTAAAATAAGAAGCTGAAACAATGACCATGAAATTATTTGGCAAAATTTTCTACTGATGTTCTCTAATCATATCTGCCAATGAAAATTAAAGCCCAATTTGAATAATATTCCATAAATATT